>JAZKJV010000171.1:0-230184 GCA_037367405.1 Ottelia alismoides
TACATATGCACTTGAAAAAAAATGCAAAAAGAAAATAACTCCAAAAAAGTGGTGGATCTGGTAGAAAATGATAATCCCACCGGAGTATGTATATAGTGCAAATAAGCAAAGCTTGAGATTCATGTTCCATCTTATGTGGCTTGCAGCAGGGAGACTTAGCTACACTGGTTGAGCTCACAAGGATACATGGCTACACTGGCCATGGTCCATTCTCTTCTTCCCCCTCTTCTTGAGCCGGTTGAACTTGAACTTAGAAGGGAATACCCCGCTCCTCGAGGAAAGAGTGGCCAGACTAGGGTCATAGAGTTACCTTGTTGGGGAGGGTTGTCAAATTGCTACTTCTGAGGTGGAGAGTGATACCTCACTTACACTGTACAAGGAAAGATTCACAGTCTTCAGGATTTGTGTATGTAGACTTGTTCTGATCTGGATTATTGAGGAGTCTTGATTATAGATTAGTGGATCTTAGAGGCTGTTGAGTTTTAAACCTAAGTCCAAATAAGGTCCTGACACATTAATAATCCAAAGATCTAATCGAGCTCCATATTTCAATTTAATGAAGGCAAGTTTAATATTCAGCATTGATCCATGCATTTTCTCCTCTTTTTCTTTTTCTTTCTCTTTTTGACTTCTTTTTCAAATAAGTGTTTGCTAAGGGACTAGCAAAGTTAAGTATAGGGGGTGATGAATACCCATTCATCACTCTTTATTCTTTTATTTTATCTACAAAACCTATGCAAAACACATGTAGATATATGTAAATAGCAATAATTATCATTCAACATGCATTGTGTAAAATACAATAATTAGCATGTTTTTGTGCATAAATAAAAGAATAAAGAATTAAAAGAAAAAGAGGGAGATATTTAGAATAAATATTGAGCGACCTAATCCCAAGGGAGGGTTCAGCATGGGCCTGACCGCAAAAAGAACACAAGTAGAGAGAGATAGGGAAGCTCATGTGTATATATACCTGTGTTTATAAATAAAAATATTTCCCTCTAAATAAAAATAAAAATGCATTTTTGTGAGTATGTATATATTGTAAATATTAAATTAAAATAAAATTGGGAAAAACAAAATACAATAAAAAGAAACAAAATTCCTTCTCTATTGTATATAAACCATGTACATAGAAATAACATATCTATTTGTTTCTCCTTATAAATAAATAAATAAAATCCCATAAAAATATGTACATATTCCATAGTACATAATGTAAATAAATAAAATAAAAATCACAAAAATACAAATAAAATAAAAAGAAATAAAATAAAAATCAATTCCAACCTTGTAAATATACCATGTATTAATGTATATATACATATTTATTTACCCTATGTAAATAATTAATAAAAATACTCTTATATTCCAAATTTTATTCTATAAATAAATAAAATATAAAATTGGAATAAAATGTATAAAAAAAATTAAAAATCAAAAATCAAAAATACATATTGTATATACCTATATATAATAATATTATATTGTACATACATTATTTTTATTTCAAAAAAATAAATAAATATCACTAAAAAATAGTTTAAAAATAAAGAAACATTTTTCATGTTTTAAGTTTTCCGAAATTAATTCATTTATTATTTTTTATTAAATTATTAAATATTTAATAAAATCTGAATTCCTATTGGTCCACGGGGGATTGTTGACCCCCGGTCAACTCTCCCCCGTGGACCCCCTTCCAGGCGGATCGGTTTTTGACCCGATTTCTCGCCTTTTTCCACGCTTGATCCGACAACCAAATCCTCAATCCTCGGGCTCCGATTGATCAGCACACATCCGAGACCCTCGCCCGAGGTGGATTCTAGGGGTCTGTGCTCCATGCTTCGATGCCCGACTCCATCTAGCCGGACCTGCACCACTATATAACTCCAGCTCCGCCACACGATTCAACTTATCTTTGGCCCTCCCCCTCGTTGCCAGTGAGCTCCTCCACCTCGCCTGAGTGACAGTCGTGCGAGAGAGAGTCGAAGCAAGGCTTGGGCAGCCGAGAGCCACTGATCCGACGATATCACCGCCGTGCACCGCCGCGAGGTGCGCTAAGCCTCGAGAAGCGACGAACCCTTGAGGCCATAACCCCCGGAGCTCCGCCAGCTCCGGCATAGTCGACTACGCCCGCCAGGTAGCTCCGATCACTCGTAGGTTAGCTTAGATTTTAGTTTTTAGTTTTCAGTTCATGTAGCTCCGTCGCCATCGCCAGCCACCTCCGATCGTCCATCTGCCATCCCGACCCGACTACCACATTCGCCATACTCCTCTCCACCTTCTTCACCCAGCCACCCCCCCTGTCTCGCCCCGGAGAAGGTCCATCACCTTCCTCCGCTGCCGCTTCACCGGAGGGCGCCATCCCACATCACCCGTGCACCCATTTCACCTCTTACTGGGTCGAGGCACTTTGCCCTCGACCCAGGAGTTGCTTTGTGCGTTTTGCAGGTCACGAGAGGCCCATATGAGGGTCGGAGCATTCAGGCAAAGCAGTTCCAGTCCTCCGCCGTCGTCGGGCCACTCTGGTGGTCGCCGGCCTCATCGGAGGCATCCATCGGCTGCGGAACATCTTGGCGATCATCTCCACCATCTCAGCAGCTCTAGAGGAGGCCCAGCGTGCCCGTGGTGCGCCGGCGAAGTTCGCCGACGTCTTGTTCTTCCTGGACCTTCCCCTGTCGTCCGATCGGCCCATCCTGCTCCAGATGTGATCTCAGCCATTCATTTGAGGAGCCACTCCACCGTTCGATCCTCCAGAGGCGCGATCAGGACCGTCCATCCGAGCGAAGGGTTGCCCTAGCACCTCCACTGTCCGCTCTGGCACGTGGCGAACCCTTGACCGTTTGATCTGAGCCTTTGGCCTTTGAAGAGACCCCAATTCCATCTCCACCGTCCGATCTGACACGTGGCGCTTCATCGGCCGTCGATTTTTAATAAGGGGTAAATATCCTTTAGGCCCCTCTGTTTATGGCATTTAGTTGTTAGTCCTGTAAATATTTAGCATAGTTGTTTTTATTTTGGATATTTTGCATCGAGGACCTTGTGCTTATTTTATTTGCATTTAAGCCCCTGCCTACGTGGAACACGTGCATCGTCACGTGACTTTCTGGGATATTTGCATGTAAGGGCTTGGGGTTTTATATGTGTTATGAAATGGAAGTAAGTTTTAGATAATTGCATTTATACCCCTGTGCGTGGTTTTATTTGGACATGTGTTGAATATCTGGGCTTTTTATACTTTCTACCCTACACTTTTCGCACGTGTTATTATCTAGCCCTCAGAGATACTTTTTATTGCGAATAGGTCCCTGTGCACAGTGCCTCTTTGTTTGATTTAAATAAAATACCAAATCAAGTCCAAATTTTGTGAAAATTGGATACGTGGCTCCTGCCACTGTGTAAAATTTTCACTAAAAATTTGGTACATTTTTTAGGCTTTTTAGTATTTTTAAAAATTCAAAACCCTTTGTTTTTCCTTCTGTCCATTTTATAAAAATTCCAAAAAATCCAGTTTTGCTTATTTTGTGTGTTTGATTTTTTGTTTAAATTTGGCTATTTTTGGATTTATAAAAAGCTTAAAAATTAAAAAACCCTCAAAAACTCATAAAAATTCTAAAAAAAATAGAAAACTCAAAAATTCACAATTTCTTTTCATTAATTTTCTTCAATGTTTCTATTTTCCAAGAAAAATACCTCCAGTCTCTTCCAGGACCATTTTATATTTTAATTTGGTCCTCCAAGCCTGACTGGACAGCTTGCTTTTATTTCTACCTTCTTTTATTTTTAGAAAATTCTATAAAAAATATAAAAATATCAAAAATTCACCAAAAATAGTAAAAACATATAAAACCTAAAAATAATTTTGTTTGAATTTTTGGACCATTTTTGAGTAGTTAAATAATTGGTTGAAGTTGATTGTTTTTGCCTTTTTATTCTTTTTCTCCATTATAAAAATCCAAAAAAATATAAAAATATTAAAAACCACCAAAAAATTGTTGTTTTTATTTTCTTTTCTTTTTCGACTACTTCGTATGCCGCGAGGCTAACTCGTGCTCCTCGAGACCGACCCTGGGTGCTATACCAGGTTAATCTCATAGCAAGACCACTGTCTTTGCTTTTATTGATTTATATCTCTGATTGGTGGTCTGATTTTTGTTTCTTGATTGAGCTCTGAGTCCCGAAAGACTGAGGTCACAACGACCTTAGTGATATACTTTACCTTAGTCTATCGGGTGGCTCATCAATTTTCCAGAAAAATAAAAATATATGAAAAATAGGACGGGGAAATCAAGTTAGCTCCCAAAGGACAGTCCCATTTGACCCTATATATATGGGAAAATGAGACTACCCTCTCGGGTGAACTAACTTGGATCCGCTCGCCCTGTTTATCCCCATAATTTTATTTTTTTTTAAATGAATCCTTGAAAATTCATCCCTCTATCCTTATATTATGTCATTCAAGTTTCGTGAGAAACATAGACTCGTTGTTGAATTGTTGAATCAACCCCGTTTGGATGGAGGCCGTAGGAGTCTCTATTTCACATGAAATTTGAATAACGTAATATAGGGATATAATAATGAAAATTCACGGAAGTATTTTTCCTAAAAAAAATATGGAGAAAATAAGGCGAGGGAGCCAAGTTAGCTTCCCCCAAGGGGCAGTCCCATTTTACCCTATATGGTGTTGCCCCTTGGAGGAGCTAACTTGGCTCTCTCGCCTTATTTTTCTCTTTTTTATTTTTATAGAAAATACTTCCGTGGAATTTCATCACTATATCCATATATTATGTCATTCAAGTACAGAAACTCCCACGACCTCCATCTAGATAATCATTTTTTAACGATTGCAGAATTGTTGAAATCAACCACGTCTGGATGGAGGTTGTAGGAGTGTTTGTTTCACATGAATTTAAATGACATAATGCATGGATATAATCATGAAAATCAATGGAAATATTTTTAAAAAATAAAAGGGATTTTATCACTTGTGCCCCTCCGAGATATCGCAATATCAGTTATGCCCCTATCTTTTTGATAATATCAGTTGTACCCCTCACTTCTTTCGCCGTTATCACTTGTGCCCTTCCGTCGGATTGACCGTCAATGAGTTGACTTAACCATGGTTTTTCAAACTTTGGTGCAGTTAAGAGGGGTAATATTGTCCTGGAGGAGGAGGACGTGGGCGTCTCCGATGAGCCCCTCACAGTTGGACAACCCATTGGCGAGGATCATCCTGACGCCGTCGTTGCCAGACTTTATACTACCGTGGTCGCATAGAATGTGCAATTCCTGAAGATCTTGAAAAAGGAGGTGGAGAAGTTCTAGCTTATGGCGTACACCGGCAGCCCGCAGTACGTGGTCGGCCGCTCAGCCACTTGCATAGCTTCCGGAGCTTTCTGCCCCGCTGCCGTGGGAATCTTGGTCGAAGCCTATTTCTGGTCGCGTTTCCACGGTTCCAAATTCTGTAGCGGGGTTTCCTACTATGGGTGGTCCACCAAGGTGGTCTTCTACTCACAGGCGGCCACCATTTTAGTGGGCTCTATGGCCCCTGTAATCAGATGGTTCAACGCAAGGAACTTCAGAGGTAGCCGGGGCTTCTGGAAGGAGTTCACAATAGAGGAGTATTGGGTGGAGTGGTTGAAAGATTGGAAAGTTAAGCATCTGCCTTTTGACGATGGCAGAAGATGGAAGAGGAAGGTTATCCATACTGGAAAGAACTTGGTTTCGAATGTGTTCATAAAGGTGCTGAAAGTGTTGAAATTTCTAAGCAAAATCGTGAGGATGTTCTCTGTGTTGCCTCTGGATGGGATTCTTAGATTGAGAAGGTTGCTAGTGGAAAAGTTGAACTGCATTCCTAGACGAGACAGTCTGAATAGTCCGAGCACATTTGTTCTGCACTTGGATGGAGAAGACGGCTTCATAGATTTTTTAAAATCACTTTATATGTGTATGAAAAGAACAGGTCGGGGCGGCCTGGAGGCTGGGGCGGAGGGACGGCAGGGGGTGGGGGGAGGTCGGGGTGGCAGGGAGGTCGGGGCGGAGGGGCGGCAGGGGGTGGAGGGAGGTCAGGCCGGCAGGGAGGTCGGGGCGGAGGAGCGACAGGGGGTGGAGGGAGGTCGGGGCGGAGAGGCAGCATGCGATGGAGGGAGGTCGGGGTGGAGGGGTGGAGGGAGGACTGGGCAGCAACAAGTGGGAGAGGAAGAAGATGGGAGAGGAGGAGAAGGGAGGAAGAAAACAGAGGAGGAGGGGAAGGGAGGAAGATGACATTTCAATCCATTTTTTAAATTTAATTCCTGGTGTGTCCCTAAAGATAACGTATGTTTGAGTTTGGGATGGACGGAAACTAACCCGAGGGGTACAAGTGATAGATTTGCAAGAAGTGAGGGGCACAACTGATATTATCAAAAACATAGGGGCATAACTGATATTGCGATATCTCGGAGGGGCGCAAGTGATAAAATCCCAAAATAAAAAATATAGGAAAAATAGTGCAAGGGGAGCCAATTAGCCAAGTTAGCCCCCCTCCCCCCCCACCAAAAAAGGGGCAACCCCGTCCATTTCCCCTCATTTTTTCATTTTTTTTAAAATGCTCATGTAGATTTTCACCATTGTATCCCTATATATGTCATTCAAATTTTGTGCGAAATAGAGACTCATATGTTCTCCATCCAGACATGGTCGATTTCAATAATTCTGCGATCATTAAAAAATGAATATCTAGATTGGATGTCGTAGGAGTATCTGTTTTGCACGAAACATGAATGACATAATATAGGGATATAGTGATGAATTTATACGGATTCATTTTTCAAAAAAATAAAAAATAGGAAAAATAAAACGGAGGGAGCCTAGTTAGCTCCCTACAGGGGCAGCCCCATTTTACCCGTAAAAAATTTCGCCAAAATATAAGGCACCAAACGATTAGAGGAATATAGTGATGAAAATAATGATGATATTTTTCAAAAAAAATGCCGAAACATGGAGCAGTGGCAACCCGTTAGCTGCTTCAAGAGGAGACACGTGCGCGTGTGCACACGTGCACGCACGTACGCACAATGAAGGGATATCTAATGGGAAATGCGATGGCTTGATTATAACTTTATATTGGAGATATTATGTTGATATAGTGGGGCATTTAGTTATAAACAAAAGGTTAGAGCTTCAAGGTCTACATCAGATGACAAATGCAAATAAAAAACTTCGCAACACCTGTGACAACGAAAAGGGTTTAATTTGAGGAGATCCTGCCGTGGTGCTTTCCATGCTGTGATTGGTGTGAGTCATTCGATTTTGACCGAGCAGTTCACATGATTTTGCATGATACGGACCCACAAAAAGTGCAAAATCTGTGGATCGCTCGATCGTGATCGAACGACGTACATAGCTACTGCAGAATCTGCTGCATTTTGAGCTGCAGCAGATGATCCGCCTCCCTAATTTGAATAGACAAGAGGACAATATCTGGGGACTGCAATTAATCTACCCTCTAGTAAGTAATCATTTGTTGGCTTTTTTTTGTGAGAAGTAAATATGTTATCCAAACACTAAGACATCATGTCATTTTCCTCTTCTTTTAATGGCATCTTTGTTATGCAGCTTTAGTAGGATACTCATACACTACGTTTATAGTAAAACAAATGTTTCAATATCATTTATATTTTTATTGGACTCGAAATTTTATAGCAGGATTTTGAATGTTTTGTAAAATGATGTATGATTCATAACTTCATGACAAGTTTAAAATCCTAAATGAGGACGTTCGAAATCCTAAATACATTTATATATGGCAGCTTCAAAATCTTCACATATAAATTTACGTACTTAGCTAAAAAACTTCCCATATATATAGAAGTTCTGTTATGTAAAGTTTTGAGCGGTACTAAATTTCTGGACTTTGCAATATATTTGATTATTGCAACTCCATAAATTTCATTTATTACAAAGGTTCTCATGGAACTCATTAGAAGAATGTTTCTAATAAATACAATTTTTTGCGTGCATATATCTAAAGATTTTCCTAATTAATCTCACAGGTACATATAATTCACAATAACATGTGAGTGAATTCATATATCTCCTGGTTTATCAAAGATTCCACCAATTGACATGTTTCTTCAAATAATTTAAATATACGTATTACTAAAATTAAAATTAGAGGGAAAATCGATTATATTGAAATTATTTCAAAGATTATGTAGGGGCACCCTATATTGCTGAATAGAACACCCTGCAATTGCATAGATTATCAATACATGCATTCAGATCTATTTTAACGAGAGGACATGTTATTTGTTTGGGTAAAATGGGGCTGTCCCTATGGGAGGAGTTAACTTGGCTCCCTTCGTCCTATTTTTCCCATGTTTTTATTTTTTTTTTGAAAATTTCTTCCGTAGATTTTCATAAATATATCAATATATTATGTCATTAAAACTTCGTGCAAAACAGAGACTCCTACGACCTCCATACAGACGGGATCGATTTTAGCAATTTTGTTACCGTTAGAAAATGATTGTCTGGATGGAGGCAGTAGGAGTCTCTGTTTCGCACAATATTTTAATGACATAATATAGAAATATAGTGATGAAATTCCACGGAAGAAATTTTCAAAAAAAATAAAAAAAATTGGGTAAAATGAGGCGGAGGAAGCCAAGTTAGCTCCCTCTAGGGGCAGCCCCATTTAACCATATTTGTTTACATCTATTAATTTGTAAGGACTTTAATGCAAGACTTTACGGGATCAAAATATTACTAATTATACTATTTAGTTGAAGTAAAAAATCGGAAGGACAAAAGATACACAAGCGAATATTCTGCAATTTTTTTCTAGAATGTTCCCACATTTGTATAATCTTTGACATAGATAAGCATAGATAAGGTCTGACAAAGTTGCAACTTACCTTTAATTTAAGCGAAACTAATAGCTTGGTTGGAAGCAGATTTCTCCAGACATTCAATAATTATATCTCCTGTAAAGATATATTCAAGCTATATCTCTCCTAAAAATTTCACGAAACCATCAGTACCATGGAAGGAAATATCGTAGATATATTGATATCGAGACGAGACCGATATAGGTACCGATATGGCGATATATTTTCAGGTATTTTCTTCGCAAAGGCATGCTGATATGAGCGATATTTCAATGATATATCGTTGAAATGTCGTATTGATACGATATCGATATCGATATGGCCTTCCCGACATACAGGCAGACCACAAAATACCTGTAAAACATACCAGCTGCTCACGAGGCAGTACCTATATATGTTTCAAGGCACCAACATATGAACATGAGGTCGAGGAGATCTGAGCAGCGGATCATACATGTGATTTAATTTCTGTGTTGTTGACTCTGATTAATTGAGGGACCGACCTTCGACGTCTGTGCATAAATATCAGGGCCACATGGAAGAACACAGTACTGCAAGGGCTGTGCCCGGTCAAAGATCCCCCTCCCTATGTGCCATCTAATTAATGAAGGGCATTGTTAACGTTGCGGGCTTTGCTTTTCCGATTGCTAGGAGAATTAATTGACGTAAAGTTCTCCTATCTTGATTCTTCTTTCGACGAAGTCTGGAGAGCCGTTGTTCCGATGGAGCAGAGTGATGGGTATATGATTTTGCACCCAACACAGCTGTTGTGTTGTTCCTTTTGCTCCCACTAGAGGACGACGATTGCTCTCGATCTGGTTGTCTCGTGCTGTCCACTGTTGTCTCGCAACGGAGCTGTATCGATGGGGACGACGGTGCAGGTTAGGTTGCCCTTCTACCTCCCTTATCTATACTATGTACAAGTTTGCAAGTGGGGATCCATGGACCGACCAATACTATCATGGTGCCTTGCTGAGAATACTGAGATAATAGCTGTATTATCATGAAGTTTTCTCACTTCACAAGTTAGTGATCTATATGATGGTTTGCTAGTGTTACAATGAACTGCTTGTTCTACGATACTGCAACAAGATTGGCCTACACTAATGAATAATTTAATATCCGTTCGTGTAGTTAACTAAATAAAAATTACTGCACTACAAGAATATGACCTATGATGAAAAAAAGCTTGAATATTTGTTACCATATCTTCCGATGTTGAAGTATAAACAACGAATATTATTCGTTGTCAAATTACCTTTTGTACTTACAATGGACGTCATATTCATCGTTAAAGTTTCATATATCATGTTATCAACAATTTTTTCGTCGACATATTCGTCAAAATTCATATTAGTTAATGTTAAATTTAGCAACGATTAGAGGAAAAAGTTAATGAGTAACTATTATTATGTTATTCATTGAGAGAAATGTAGCAACGAATTTAATCATTCATTGCGAGTTTAAAGGTAGAATGTACTTATAGTGTACACATAACTAATTATCTATCTAATTAAATAATGTTACAAAAATAAAATAAAAATATATTTATAATCCGTTAACTATATGTTAAATAAATAAAAATATAAAATAAATATTTTTTTATAAAAATAATCAATAAAAAACTTTAAACTATTGTATGAATGTAACTTACACTTGTAAATTATACTATTTGTATTATGTAACTAATTAAGTTAAATGATTTAATTTACTCAAAATTCATAATTAAATAATGCCTCAAATTAGTTATAAGTTTTATTCATGTTATTATTTGTTGATTTAAATTACTTCTCTTATTATTTGATTAATTTATAATTATTTATTTTGTTAGAATATATTTTTTTGTCTTATTCTAATTTTGTCCTCGAGCGAAGCACGCCATGTGGCCGGCATTCATTGGTCATATCAAGAGAGGTTGACCCTCCCCTCCTCTTTCCTTCTTCTTTTCCCCTTTCTTCCTTCATGACTTCTTCTCCTTCTTCCTCCAACAAACTCTAACAAAATCCATACCCACCGATGAAAGGGATTTTGACAAGGGATTATAACGCCTAGTCGTGGAGGGTTTGCGGTGCCTGACAAATCAGGTCTGGAAATATTTGTATCGAGCTCTCTCGCAATACTGTGACCATATCTCAATCTCTCATCAACAATTAACCCACAATAGTAGAGAGCTAAAATTTATTATACCCGACAAATGATATGTAAAATATGCAAGTCTATGGGTCGAACCACAAGGGAGCAACGAGGATAGCCACAAAAATTGACAAGAAAGCAACAAATGTTTTTGTGTTTTTATAGATATTTTTAATTTTTGTGGATTTTTAATAATTTTATTTTTTTTTTGAATTTTAAATTTATAAATTTTTGCTTTTAATTTTATAATTTTTATTTTCTTTTTATATTTTGTGATTTTTAGTTTTCTTTTTATTATATATATGTAATAGAGATATGTATATAAATATATATAGATAATATGTATAATGTAATATATATATATATATAAAGATATATAATAAATAAAAAATCATAAAAATACCTTAAGGTACAATCCTTTTTTATTTTTTAAGAGTTTTTTAGATATTTAGGGTATTTTTAATAATGATAATGATAATAAATATATAAGTATTCGTTGCCATATATATAATGTAGGGTTTTATATTTATGAATATAGTTAAAAGTTCTCAAAATGGATAAATTAAAATATTTTTATCTTTTTTTTATATTTTTCTTTGTTTTTATAATTTTTCTTATAATTTTTATTATTTTTTTATTTTAATTGAATAAAAATGTCAAAATAATGAGATAGAATAATAGGCCTGATTGTTTGGAAATTTAAAAATATATAAATATATCAAAATTTTCAAAAATTATTTTTAATAATTAATATATAGTAAATAAAGTTTAGAAATAGAGAGTAATATTTTTGGATTTTTGGATAATTTTTAATAACATTTATAAGGTTTTTAGAGTTTGTTATTTTTAAGGTTTTTCTTTTGTAATTTTAGTGATTTTTGGTATGAAATTGCAAAATACAATAATAACAATACTTTATTTTTTGGAATTTTTCAAAAAAAAATTATAAATTTTCATATTTTTAAATGCAAACAGGGAATACATGAACTATTTTTATATTTAAAAAAATAGGAATTAATTTTAATTATCTTACGAAAATATATGTGATTTAGTATAAATCCAGACACTTAAAATATTTTTCCTATAATTTTTAGATGCAGAAGGATATGTTTAATAATTAAAATACAAGAAATTAAAATTAATGCTCTATCATGGATCTAATTGCATTTTAAACAAACTTTAAATGCTTTCCAAAAAATAATTCAAAAATACAAAGGTATGTGTGCAAAATTCCTAGAATATTTCAATTAAATATGCCTATCAGGGGTATAAATACAATATCCAGATAGTACAGAACCTACGTGCAATTTAGCTATAGAATATTACACATAACTAAAAATTTGGTGGACCAACTAATAACAAAATCTACAGGAGGTCATCTGGAAAAAGTTTGTGGACCAATAGTGGCTCCACCATTAACATTTGGGTGGAAGAGGGCACTGCAGCATGATGATATCGGATCACCAAATATGCATCCTTTTGGTGCCGTAGCATTCAAGTGATCGTTTCTTTGAGGCCCCAAATAGATGAATGATTCCTCGGTGAGAAGCCTATTCTTCGCACCCATATCATTTAAGAAAAAAAGGAGGGTCAGTTCATTCATCAAGAAAGCAAAGACTACATGTAGACAGAAGCTAACCCAACATTACAAAGCAGCAACAAAAAGTAAACCACACATGTACGATTAAACCCAAGGGTTTGTTTCGTAGGAAAGTAGTGATCGGAATAAATATTTATTCTCTTTTTTCCTTATCCCTCCTTATACACTTCCTTATTCCTCTCCTTTATTCTCATTCTCCTATACTCTTCTTCTCTTATTCTTTCTTATTCACTAACTTATAACCATTATTCCTTATCTTTTTATGTGCCAACCGAACGGAGAATAACATTTTGAAAATGGGATTATTAACGTATACATTAAACAACAATTATCAAGATTAGTATGAACCAAAACATTACAGATGTGATCCGTTCTCAGGATACGATGACACACGATCTACGTCCACGAATCATGACGAGATCGCCATCGAGAGTATCTCAGAGAACTTGTAACCGAGAAGAAGAAGAAATGCAGATCGAAGATGCAGTGGCAAAAATATGGAGCAAAAACAGCGTGAGAGTTTTCTTGCGAGTGAAGGAAACGATATCAAGGGGAAGGGTATATGAAGACCTAGAGTGTGGCTTTTCACTTTCCGAAAACGTCCTCAAACGGACGCCTCTTCGGATGCTGAAACGACGTCCAGATCAAAGAAGTTGGAGTCGAATCAAATTCCCTTAATGCGGTCGAATCACGATTAATTCTAATGAAACTCGTAACAAAAGTATCGAGATTCGAGATCCGAATTGACTCTCTCGAGTCGGTGACGGTGCCTGTGTCGAAGACGGAGCGGAGCGGAGCATGCGTGAGCGCATGTGTGGCCTTCCATACCTCCTCTCTACTATTGCTGCAAGAGCTTGGGATGTGAACTCATATATAAGCCCACAAAAAGTTTAGAAACATTAGATGTGGTACTAAACTTTCAAACAAAGTTCATCTTGTTTCAAATTTAGGAATTCCAACAATAGTGTTGATATCTAGTGTTGATATCTATGCCTGGTAACTCAGACCGAATTACCATGAACCTATATGCATTGCTATTTCTAAATAACCAAAGAAGACCGCATCAAAAGTTTTAGGACCTAGCTTCTTTCTCTTGTATTATGGGACTAAAACTTTAGTGAGTCAGCCCCACAATTTGAGATATCTTAACTCGGTTTCTTATTTCTCCAATATTCAAAAGGACACTTTTCAATATGTCTTGAAGGAACCCTATTCAGAATAGGACAAGACGTATCTATTCAAGGTTTCTCCCCATATATAGGTTGGAAGTTCAAAACTCTGTAACAGAACATTGATCATGGCTGTTAAGGTCTTATTTTTCTATTTTACTATCCCATTTGATTGTGGTGAATATGGAACAATAACTTCATTAAAATTCGAAATAGCTTGCATTGTTCATCAATAAGTTCCAAGTATCTTCACCACAATCAAACCATTTAGACAACATGCATGCATGAGCCAATCAAATCATTTAGACAACATTTTAGGGAAAGATCCAGGGAAGGCAATGTAATAAACAAATTGTGGTAAATAAAATATTAAATAAATTAGATAAGAGATCACTGAAGCGTCCATCTAATGGACTATCCTTAGAGAAGATATCGCCCCCATAATATTGGTGCGGAGGGTGCTGGTGATCCGCTTCTAGGATAAGACTGCACACAATCTGTGTCCACATGCACCGACGAGATCGTCCTTGAGAGTATCTCAGAGAACTTGCATTCGAGAAGAAGAAGAAATATGGGTTGTAGATGTAGTGGGAAAAATAGGGGAGAAAAGCATCATGAGAGTTTTCTTGCAAGTGAAGAAAACGAAGTCTATGGAAGGGTATTTGAAGACGCAGGACATACCTATTCGCTTTCCGAAAATGCCCTCCAATGGCGCCTCTTCAGATTCTGAAATGACGCTTAGATCAAAGTCGTTAGATTCGAGTCAAATTCCCTTAATGTGGTTGAGATCTGAGATCCGAATTAACTCTCCCGAGCCCGAGCTGATGCCGACGACAGAGTAGAGCGCACACGTTTGTTGTCCCCCCATTAATCCTCTCTATTGTTGCTACAAGAACTTGGGGTGTGATGAATCTCCATTTCATCACCTTTATTCTATCATTTTGGCCTTGAAAACCCTAGCCAATGCATGTAAATAACATTAATTTGTCTATAATAGCATTCATTATTTATTGTATTTCTTGTACATAAAATAAGGTTTTTAATGCCAAAATTATAAAATAAAGAGAAGAAAAGAAAAAAGAATAAAATATTGCAAATATTTTATGCCCCTGACCCCGAGACCAAGTCCAGAATGGAATTGGTCGATAAGGAATAAAGTAGGGGGAGATAAGGGCCAAACATTCAATAAATGCCTCATTCATTTATTCATTCATTTATGCATTTTGACACCTATTTTGTATATATTTATTTATGCATCAAATAAAAAAACTTTGTATATAAAAGTTGTAGATAATAATGTAAATAAAAATATAAATTGAGTTTGTGCAAAAATAATATACATTGTACAGTTTATTCCCAGAATAAAAAGCCAGAAACCAAACTTCACAGACCCATATCTTCCAAATAAAAACTTAAAACATATAAACATCATCTCTAATAGTATATAACTTTTCATGAGCTATTTAATGGTGGTGGTTTTATATTTTTTGGAGTTATTGTGCAAAATATAGGTTTTGGGCCTCTATTATACATAATACTGATGAATACCCATTCATCACTCTTTATTCTTATATTTTAGCTACAAAAACCTATGCAAATGCATGTAGATATGTGTAAATAGGAAAAGTTAGCAAAAGCATGCATGTTTGTAAATATAGATAATTAGCATGTTTTTGTGCAAAAATAAAAGAATAAAGATGAAAAAGAAAAAGAGGGAAATATTTAGAATAAATATTGAGCAACCTAACCCAAGGGAGGGCTCAGCATGGGCCTGACCGCATAAAAGCCAAGTAGAGGGAGATAGGGGCTCATGTGTACATATTTTATGTAAATAAATAAATTATATATTTTCCTCAACCAAAAATATGTTGTAAATATTTGTAAATATTTATGAAGCATAAAAACAAAACAAAAAGTTAAAAATTAAAAAGACCAAAAAGAACCCTTCACCTTGTACATAGACCATCATCCTTATTTATTTCACCTTGTAAATAAAATTATTTATTTTCAAAACTTTTTGTAAATATTCTCTGGTACATATTGTAAATAAAATAAATAAAAAGAAACAAAACAAAAATCAAATAAAAATTACAAAATTAAAAATACAAAAATATCTTGTACATATACCATGTATATAATTGTACATAACTAATTATTTAACCTATGTATATAATTAATAAAAATAAAATAAAAATAGCCTTTTATTCCTCACTTTATGCTATAAATAAATAAAATATAAAATAGGAATAAAAATGTACAAAAATAACTAATTAAAAATCAAAAATTAAAAATCATATAGTGTATATATACCTATATATAGCTATAGTGTAAATACCTTATTTTAATTTCCAAAAATTAATTAAAAATCACAAAAAAATAGAAAAAATTAAAACAAATATTTTTCATGTTTTAAGTTTTTGAAAATTCGGCCATTTAAGGCCCCAAAAAAATCAAATAAAAATGTAAGCCTTGGCGGGCTCTGATTGGTCCACGGGGGATTGTTGACCCCCGGTCAACACCTCCCCCAGGACCACCAGAGCCCGGGTCCTGTTCGCGGACCCGACTTCGCCCAATTATTCCCACCAAACCCGATCACTATTTCACCTAATCTAGGATCCTAATTGTTCCCCAGGCATCCGGGAATCTCGCCCGACATTCCTCCTTGGGATCCGCGCTTCAGCTCGCCCTACCCGATCGATCCTTCCCGGACCTGCACCCATATAAAGGTTGAGCTCCGCCGCACTCCACTCTCATCTTTGGCTCTCCACCTTCACTCCCGTGACCTCCATTGCATTCAGCAAGGTGACAGCTTCCGTCTGCCGTGTTGCAGCGAGGAGGAGGGTGCCCGACCATCGATCCGGCAGCCGTGCGCCGCCGTGCTCCGCCACCTAGCTGGAGCTCGAGCCTCAGGCAGGGACGACCTTTGAGGCAAAGACCAGGAGTTAGCCACACTCCAGCACAGTCTCCCACTTCGCCCAGGTAACCCTTTCGCCCTTTCATTTTGCGTAATTTCTAGTTTCGCCCAAATCGCCTCATCGCCGTGTTCCTCTGATTCCGGTCATATCGTCCATCATTTCGATCATCGGAGCACACGCTCACCTTCGCCACTCCCTCACGCACGTTCTATGCCCACTCGTTCAACCCAGCTCGCCCCGGAGCTGGGAGTCGAGCTCCCCCATCCCCAGCTCGCCGGAGCTCATTCGCACCGACCCACCAGCCACCTTCACCCCGCTTCTTTGGGTCGAGGAACTTTGCCCTCGACCCGCGAAGCTCTTGGTTCACTTTGCAGGTCCAAAGGGAGTCATCTGAGACCCCCATACGTTCAGACCAGGAGCTCTTCGCCGACGACCTCGCCGGAGCCCCTCCAGGGCTCGGCCGGGCCATCGGAGGCTACCACCAGCTGCGGGGCATCACCGCGGATCCTCTCCGATCATCAGGAGCAGCTGAGGAGGACGCTAGCACGCACACGAGGCCGGCGAAGCTCGCCGGCGGAGTGTTCTTCCACCATCCTCCAGCACCGTCCGATGGCTCCTCCGCTCCAGGCCTGATCCCAGCCGTCCATCTTCCGAGGAGCAGCTACCGTAGATCACCTGGAGGGGCTCATCTGGACCGTTCGCGCTGAGGAGAGAGACACCTGAGGCCATACCCGTTCGATCTTCCACGTGCCCTCTCCACTACCGTCGATCCGGCCCAAGAGCTGAAGAGGAGGAGCGCCAGCCATCCAGGACCGCCCGATCTTCCACGTGGCGCGCATCCGTCCGTCGACAAATAAAGGGGTAAATTACTTAGGGCCCCCTCTTAGTTTGTCTTTTTAGTCCTAGTCCTGTAAATATTTTCGTACTTTTATTTACGTAGGGTAAATTGCAACTGGGACCTTGTGCTTGTTTTTATTTGCTTTTATGCCCCTGAGTATGTGATCTCACGTGCTTCGCCACGTGCCTTGTCTGGGCTATTTACATCTTTTTCCCTGTAGTTCTGTTGGGTTAATGAATGGATAGATACTTTTTGGTATTTGCATTTGTACCCCTGTGAAGCATTTTATTTCTACATGTGCGTGTATTAGTGGGTAAATTGCAACCGAGTCCCTGGGTTTTTGGTACGAGTTATCAAAAGCCCCTGAAACTTGGTTTTTCTTACCAAAAGGCCCCTGAGTGCCCCAGCCACGCGCCAAGCGCGTGACTTGCTGGGATTTTTGCACCTTGGCCCCCAGACTTTAGGGTATTTGCACTTACGTCCCTGTGCATAGTGCCCCCTCTTTAATTTTTGAATAAATATCAAACCACCTCCAAATTCGATGAAAATTTGACACATGGCTCCTGCCATGTTGTTGGATTTTTGAGAATTTTTGAGGACATTTTTTATTTTATTTAGTATTTTTAAAAATTCAAAAACCTCCTTTTTAGCTACTGTCTAGATATAAAAATCCCAAAAAAATATAAAAACACCTCCAAAAATTCTAAAAAAATTAGCTACTGTTTCTTGCTTGTTGTTTGATTTTCTAGCCAATTGTGGCTATTTTTCATCACTTAAAAACCCTAAAAATCTAAAAACCCCTAAAAACTCCTAAAAATTATAATAAATAATCTAAAAACCCAAAAACAATAATCTCGGTGCCAAAATTTTCCTTATTTTATTTAGAATATAGGAAAATTACCTCCAGAACCTGTTGTGATCCTTAGATATTTTATTTGAGGGTTTTGGTTCTGGCTGGACAGTACCCAGCATTTTTAGCACTGTTTGATTTTTAGAAAATAAATTACACTTTATAAAAATCTCAAAAATTCACCAAAAACACTTAAAAACCTAAAAAAACATAAAAACAATTTTTCTTTAATTTTTGCTTGATTTTTGGTGTGTTAAATAAATTGCTTAAGTTGGCTTGATTTTGCTTTCTTTACTTTTCTTCACATTTTAAAAATCCAAAAAATACAAAAGTTATTAAAAACCACTAAAAAACACTTTTCTTTTATTTTATCTTATTTTTACTACTTCGTAGGCCCTAGGCCAATCCGTGCTCCTTGAGTTCGACCCTGGGAGCTATACCAGGTTAATCTTATAGCTAGGACCGCTTGCTTGCCTTGTTTGATCTTTGATTGATTTTGCGGTTCGATTTTCTTGATTGAGTGACCCCGAGTGTTAGAGGTCGCAACGACCTATTCAGTACCTTTACCTCGTTCGCTCGGATCGCTCATCAGAATGGCGCCGTTGCTGGGGAGCACGGCTTAGTAGTTATTTTTGATTTTCTTTTCGTTTTTGTTTTCGCGGCTTTTCGCGGCTCTTCGGAGCTCGCGGCTTTTCGCGGCTTTTGTATTTAGTTTCTTTTTGTTTTATTTTTGTTTTATTTTGATTTTCTTTTATTTTTTATTTTGTTTTCTATTGAGTGTTTATTTTATTTCCATTTTTGCACATATACCCCTGCTTTTATTTTTATTCATTATTTGATTATTTTATTGGTCTGACCACTCTCTTCTCTGTTTCTTGCGAGGGCCCGAGGACCGCGGAGGCGACTTTCGAGGAGCCGGTGCAGCCGCGGAGTTCGGAGGCGGCTTCTTTCTCTACGAAACCGCAGGAGAGAGCGAGAGAGAGAGAGTTGAGTGGCGTGAGGTATTAGGGTAGTTTTCTTTATTTTATTCATTATTATTGTAATAATACAGGGACAGGACTTCTGAGACTTTGTGGACTTGACTACCGTAGCGGGTCTGTTTCGCCGAGCACCGGCGTGCTCGGGGGACCCATTAGGACCTGCGGCTTTTTCGTGGTTTTTCATCGCGGTTTTCTTTTTCCTTTCTTACTGTCATTTTCCGGATTTTTCGCGGTTTTTGTTCGAGCCCCTAGATTTAGGACTTTCTGGTGACTGTGACGTAGCTGAGTAGGATCCAAACACACCTAAGGCTTATCTGTTCCTATAGAACGTAATTGGACCTACTTAAAATAAATAATAAAAATAACCGACTCGCTAGCCTCCGTAGCCTACGCGCCGAGAGCCCGTCCTGTAAAGCGCACTCCTACCCCCGATTTGTCGGGCAGGGGAGGGACGGGCCAAGACCGGACCCTTTGGCTTGGAGGTCGGTGACCGGTTAGACGGTTCTTCGCTAGAAAGTGCTCGTCTAGGACTCGGCTTTCACCGCTGCATCATATAGCTTAGTTTACATTTCTGTCTTTATTTTATGCGCGGATCACTTTGCATGTAGAGAGCTGGAGGCAGGTACGCATTTCTGACTTTGCATGCATCATTGATTTCTCGTGCATCGGCTTTTTCGACTTCTCCCCCCTGTTTTTGACTTAATAATCAGGAGAATCGAAAAATTCGTTAGGCGATTTTGTTTGATTTGAAAAATACCTAAAAAAGTGTAACCATAAAATTGGGACTGCTAAGACTATTGACCTTAAAACTCGCTCACCCTAAAAATTCTGTCTTGGGGAGAGCAACCCCCTCATTGCTTGGTTTGTATGCGCGAGAGAGTGACCCCGAACACTAGGTAGAGCCCCCCGTTGCTAAACTCGACTGACTACCGACTCTTCCGTGCGGGACAGTCGGTTGGGGTTAGCAGCGGATATCCCAACAGGTCACGTAAGCGCTCTGATATTTGTGTGTTCACCAAAATAAAATCGACAAGATAAATTGACCGAACTTTCACGGTCTTCAGCTCGCGTTGCGTTGGTGAACCGGGGGTTTGTTTTCATATCATAGTTTTTCCAGATCTCATCCGCCCTACTCGCCAGATCAAGATGATGGGTAGACGATCTCTTAGGCAGCCTCTGGCTGCACCGCTTTCGGGTGCGTCTACCTCATCATCTAGGTTGGCTCGCGAGAGCTCAGACCAGCTCTCCGAGCCCGAGTACGACTCCACCCTGTTCCCCCTCGATCCCCTTTCTGACCTTCCTAAGAGACATGAGCCCGAGGAGAGACTGATTCATTTGACGGCACCTGAGTTGGGCTCATTTGGTTTTGCAGACGTCGAGATGGCAGGCGCAGGCAGTTCTGATGATCACTCCCGCAGACCAGAGCATATAGTATTAGACCAGGGAGCGATCAACTCCACCCTGATCGCATCACTTGATACAGTTCAGCAGCAGCTCCGCGATCAGGGAGCTTTCATGATGGAGATGAGGCGTGAGTTGGAGAGGCTCAGAGTAGAGAGAGACCAGCAGAGCGAGCCCGAGGAGATCCCGGATGCAGATGCACAGGCACGAGCCGCAGCAGCAGCAGCAGCCGCGGCCGCCGCCGCAACGGCAGCAGTCGCAGGAGGAGCAGGACCACCTAGACCGATGCGGGAGTTGCACAACCCCGGATCTACTTTGATGCACCATTGGGTTGTGGTTCCAGCCATCGTGGGGGACTTCAAGTTCCCCCCGAACACCTTGCAGATGCTTCCGCGGTTCCATGGACTGGCTACTGAGGAGCCCCATCTCCACCTACAGGAGTTTCTCATGATTTGCAGTACTGTCCACGACAGGCATGTGGACCAGGATACCATACGGATGATTGCCTTCCCCTTCTCACTGGCAGATAGAGCAGCCACCTGGCTGAAGCATTTGGGGAGATTCGTGTACACCTGGGAGCAGCTCCGCACCGAGTACTTGAACAAGTACTATCCACTCGGGCGGACGAACGCAGCGAGGGCCCTGATCAGCAACTTCTCCATGTTCCCCAACGAGCAGTTCCATGAGGCTTGGGAGAGGTTTAGAGAGCTTTTGGACAGATGCTCACACCACGATATCACGAAGCCGAACCTAGTTCAGAGCTTTTTCAGTGGGTTGTCACCAGAGCTACAGGGCCTGGTGAACGCTTCTTGTGGCGGGTCCTACTTCGCCAAGGACCATGACCATGTCTGGGCTATTTTTGAGGAGATGGCAGAGAATTACATGGTGATGTCCCAGACCCGTCTCTACACCCAGAAGACCCAGCCACATCAGCCAGGACCCGTGCAGTACCAGAGGATAGCACGGGTAGATGCAGGTCCATCTAGTTCGTCCGCAGCCACAGCAGCAGCACAGTTAGAGTCGTCAGCTGCGGACATGGGCATCATCAGCGAGAAGCTGGACCGCATGGAGCTGATAGAGAAGAAGCAGTGCCAGAGCATAGCACAGATGGATCAGATGGCACAGGTCTTGAGCGACCTGAAGACACAGCTCATGTGTCTCCAGGAGACACAGACGGCTTCTCAGCCCCGTCTTCAGTCGCGAGGCGACGCCGGCAGCAGCAACAGCTCGTCCCAGCGCTCCAACACCCCAGTGTAGCCTAGACAGGTTCACCTTGTACAGGCGGAGCCGTACCAGCAGCCGCAGCCCACTTTGCAGTCACCACCATCTCCAGAGATGCAGATGGTGGTCTACCAGCCGGATCAGCCGTTGGCAGTACTACCCCCAGCCCCCTTTGATGCAGAGCCGTTGATGGATGTCAACGGGATCTGGTACGACCGTCCCCAGCCTGGGATCCGACGAGATCATCCCGGATTCAGGTGGGGGAGCGGTGGTGCCCAGCCCCAGCAGCAGCCGTCAGCACAGGGAGGGCAGTACTCCCAGTCGAGGGACCATCACCAGCCGCAGCAACAGCCCCCAGTCTACCAGCAGCAGTCGTCCTACGTTCCTCGTCCCTATCAGCAGCAGGGACAGCCTTGGAGACGTGAGCAGCAGGCTCACCAGGGATACCAGCACCAGCAGCACCCTCCTTCCTACCCCTCTTACCCTTACCAGCAGTCACAGCCTCATCCACAGAGAGGCCACCCGTCGGGCTCCCACGAGAGCCCCGCTTTGGATGATATCACCCGCCTCCTCACGGACCAGCAGGCGACATTTCGACGGGAGATGGACGAGTTCCGCCAGGAGTTGCGGGACCTGGTGAGAGGGAAGGCCGCCATACCCGCCCAGATAGAGCCGAACCCGAACAATCTCAAGCGGAAGTCTGAGCAGGTAGTACATACTGAGTTAGCCACTCCTAGCGATCCATTTGATGATACTTCTTCAGATCTTTTTGATGTTGATTTTGCCACGCTTAGGAGCGGTAGGACCCCAGCCGGCGGCGGCGCCTCAGCTGAGCACCATCCCGAGGCGCCACAGGAGGAGGAGGAGAGCGGTACTGAGGCCGCTCCAGATGATGACGGTGGTACTGAGGCCACCAAGGATGCTGATCCCACAGGCGGTACTGAGGCCGCCACTTCACCAGATCTAGGAGGTGGTACTGATGCCACCCATGCAGCCGAGCCAGCACGCGGTACTGATGCCGCGAGACGTCTACCTTCAGCAGCAGCAGCAGAGCAGCCCGCCCGTGGTGGTACTGAGGCCACCGGTGTTTGTACAGATAGTGGTGTTGTTTTTCCTCATGGTCATGTATCTCGGAACTCTGCTATGAATAAAGGAAAAGGTTTATTTTCTTCTGGTCCCACTGTGGTGCGTGATGTATGTGTGGATCCGGTCCTTGAACCGCTTAGACCTTTTCCTAGTCCTTCATCTGAGAAGGACCCAGTGATCCCCTTCCCTAGAGCCCTTCAGATGGGGAAGGGGAAGAAAAATGATCCAAAAAAGAGAGAGCTTGAGGAGTTCAGCCAGAGCATGATAGATCGGTTTCACATTCAGCTGACCCTCCAGGAGGCTTTGCAGCACATCCCCCTTCTCCAGAGATCTTTGAGAGAGAGGACTACAGTCAGGAGGAGGAGGAGGAACCACACTTCAGAGATACATGTGCTGACCAAAGCCACGTGCTTTGCGATCCAGAACCGACTGCCAGCCAAGAGGCCAGATTCAGGGGCCCCGTATGTCAGATGCCAGATTAGTGAGCAGTGGTTCGACCGTACTCTTTTAGATAGCGGATCGTCGATCAACCTACTTCCGGCAGCCCTTCTCGATCGCTTCGAGTTGGGCACTCTTCGACAGAGCAGGACAGTCCTTCAGTTCGCTGATCGATCTGTCAAGAGGCCGAAGGGGTTATTACGAGACGTTATCGTCACGATTCAGGGTCTGCAATTCCCCGTGGACTTCGTAGTGTTGGACATGGAGATCCCTGAGTCAGTGACCGATACCCCCATCATCCTTGGTCGTCCGTTCTTGGCCATAACCAAGGCGGTGACTGATCATGATAGCGGGAAGGTGTACTTTCGCATCCAGGGCGAGAGTATACAAATAGAGATGGTCGAGGACTATAGAGCCAGATTCAGATCCCGCTCAGATGCGAGTACCGATTCAGAGCAGCTGACAGACGCAGAGCCAGACGTCCACCAGGACTGTGATTTTGTGATCACAGATGATGAGGCAGCTTGGGCAGACCTTGAGGCACAGACTACCCTCTCACTTTCAGACACAGCTGATGCAGAGATGACAGCAGAGGAGAGTCTGGAGAGCACAGACCTGGTTCAGGATACCATTGCGGCAGCAGAGCCGGTCCTTGATCGCAACACGATGAGTCGCGATGGTGGTGCTGATGCCACCTTGTTTCCCGGTGGTGCTGATGCCACCTTGTTTCCCGGTGGTACTGATGCCATCGATTCTGATGCAGATCCCTCGGATTCAGAGTCTGATTGGGCCGATTGCTATGATCAGATGCCAGACTTGAGTCCAGTTGAGCCTATTGATGAGGAGGAGGTAGATGCAGAGCCGAGCAGAGACAGTGCAGTAGGGCCGCCTTCTCCCGATCCAGTTTGCGAGAGTACACTTTCACTTTCCCAGGCAGATTTGGCAGACCTTGCAGCTTTCACTCAGTTTCTTCCACAGCCAGATTTGCCGGCACCCAGCATTCCGGAGCTGAAGCCGCTCCCTACTTCGCTGAAGTATCGATTCCTTGCGGGCGATCCAGAGATGTACCCAGTCATCATCTCCGCCGAGTTGACTGGAGAGCAGGAATCCCGTTTGATGGGGGTTCTTGAAAAGAACCGCAAGGCGATCGGATGGAGCATAGCAGATCTCCATGGGATTAGTCCATCAGTGTGCTCCCACCACATCTATCTCGAGGATGGGGCGAAGCCGTCGCGTGAGTTCCAGCGGCGTCTGAACCCCAACCTGAGAGAGGTTGTCATGAAGGAAATATCGAAGTGGTGGGGTGCAGGTTTTATTTATCCCATTTCCGACTCCAAGTGGGTCAGCCCCTTGCATGTGGTGCCCAAGAAGACGGGCATCACGACTGTGATCAGTGAGTCGGGAGAGGAGATTGCTACACGAGTACCCACCTCTTGGAGGGTTTGTGTTGACTACAGGAGACTCAACCAAGCCACCAAGAAGGACCATTTCCCCCTGCCTTTTATTGACTAGATCATAGAGAGACTGGCAGGGAAGAGCCATTATTGCTTCCTGGATGGGTACTCGGGCTACAACCAAGTGGCCATCGCTCCTGAGGATCAGGAGAAGACCACCTTTACCTGTCCCTTCGGCACATACGCTTTTCGACGCATGCCATTTGGGCTATGCAACGCCCCTGCGACTTTCCAGAGGTGCATGCTGCCGATCTTTTCGGACATGGTAGGGGAGTGCCTTGAGGTCTTCATGGATGATTTCTCGATCTACGGCGACGGATTTGATTCTTGTCTTGACTGCCTAGATCGAGTACTTCAGCGATGTATTGAGTATCACTTGGTGCTATCTTGGGAGAAGAGTCACTTCATGGTGACTCAAGGGACGGTGCTTGGCCATATCATCTCCAACAGGGGCATGGAGGTTGATCCGGCCAAGGTTGATGTCATTAGGAAACTCACACCGCCGTCCAATCTGAGGCAGTTACGGTCATTTCTGGGGCACGTTGGATTTTACAGGAGATTCATTCATGATTTTAGCAGGATTGCCCGACCGTTGACCGACCTCTTGACGAAAGACACCGAGTTCCTTGTCGATGACAAGTGTCTTTCGTCGTTTGCTACTCTCCAGCAGTGCGTGATTGAGGCTTCTGTCCTCCAGCCACCTGATTGGTCTCTCCCATTCGAGATCATGACGGACGCCTCCGATTTTGCCGTAAGGGCAGTGCTGGGACAGAGGAGGGATGGAGTACCATTTGCTATACACTATGCTAGCCGCACATTGGATTCCGCCCAGCGGAATTATACAGTCACAGAGAAGGATATGCTAGCAGTAGTGTTCGCCCTGGATAAGTTCAGATCATATATCATTGGATCCAGAGTGACTTTGTTCACAGATCACACCGCCATCAGGTACCTCATGGCAAAGAAGGATGCCAAGGCCAGACTGACTAGATGGATCCTTCTACTCCAGGAATTCGACATTGAGATCAAGGATAAGCCTGGAGTCAAGAATGTGGTGGCGGATCACCTCTCCCGATTAGAGCAGCCTGAGGAGACTGAGCAGATTGATCCTATCCGAGATACCTTCCCAGATGAGGCGATCCTTGCTATCGCCTCACTTCCATGGTACGCCGATATTGTGAACTTTCTCGTTGCTGGGAAAGTTCCACAAGATTGGCCCAGGCAGAGGCTTGAGACCTTCCTTGCGAAGGCCAAGTCTTACCATTGGGAGGATCCCATCCTTTACCACGAAGGAGGGGATAGCGTCTGGCGTCGGTGTATTCCTCAGGAGGAACACCATAGCGTCCTCACTTACTGCCACAAGCTTGAGGCAAGAGGACATCATTCTGGGAGGAGAACGGCACAGAAAGTGCTCCAATCCGGCTTGTGGTGGCCTACCCTCTTCAAGGACTCAGATGAGTTCGTGAAGAGGTGTACTGACTGTCAGAGGATGGGCACTTGTGGACAGCGTGATATGATGCCGATGCAGCCCATTCACTTCTGTGAGGTTTTTGACGCATGGGGCATCGATTTCATGGGTCCATTCCCTAAAAGTCAGGGATTCGAGTACATTCTGTTGGCCGTAGATTATGTGAGTCGTTGGGTGGAGGCTATCCCCGCCCGAGCCGCTGATGCGAGGACAGTTTGCAGATTTTTGAGGAAGCATATCATCACGCGGTTCGGGGTTCCACGAGTTCTTATTTCTGATGGGGGATCTCACTTCATCAACGACCAGGTGAAGGCACTTGCTAGCGAGTTCGGCATAGACCATCGTGTTGCTACACCATATCATCCACAGACGAATGGTCTAGCCGAAGTGTCGAATAGGGAGATCAAGACTATTCTGCAGAAAGTCGTCCGCCCTGACCGAAAGGATTGGTCACAGCTATTGGACTCGGTCTTGTGGGCATATAGGACGTCTTTCAAGACACCTTTGGGCACATCTCCCTTTCGCCTCGTATATGGCAAGTCCTGTCACCTACCAGTTGAGCTGAGGCACAAGTCACTCTGGGCAGTTACAGACATACTTATGGATTCAGATGGTATAGGAGACCAGAGGAGGGCAGAGCTAGCTGCCCTGGAGGAGCTTAGAGATTCAGCTTTCTCAAGCAGCCTACATTATAAGGAGAGAGTCAAGGAGTGGCATGATTCTCATATCAGCCACAAGCATTTTGAGATTGGACAGAGAGTATGGCTGTTTGATGCGAGGCTTAGATTATTTCCAGGGAAGCTACAGAGCAAATGGAAAGGACCTTATCTGGTTCGGAAGGTACACGACAACGGTAGTATCGACATATCTGAGTTGTCATCTGAGAGTACCTTCCGAGTGAACGGCCAGCGGCTCAAGCCATTTCTAGATCATGAGCCGCGGGTCGTTGATCTTGCCCCTATTCATTTTGCGTGAGATGTGGTCTTTGACTCACATCTAATGCATCTCACGCCTGAGCTTTACTGATCCTCCGCTGTACATAGATCCAGATGTCCATATCACCACATTCCTTAGTCCCACATCCCTTTCTTCATCTTGTGATTATGCTATACTTAGGGTGCACTTTACCCTAAGTATAGGGGGGATGTGAGACCTTTCGGGTATTTCTTTTGTTTCTGTCTACCCCTGTTTTGCTGCCTATACTTAGGGATATCTTACCCTAAGTATAGGGGGGGATAGACTCTGTACATTCTCCACTCGGTTTTCCCTTAGAATACAGCCTGCTATACTTAGGATTACTTGATCCTAAGTATAGGGGGAAGACCCGAGTCCCTTTTGACTTTTTACTCTCCTTTTGTATAGCCTTCCTTTTCACTTCCCTATACATAGCACGAGTTATGTCTTCTTCATCGCTCTTGACTCCGAGGACATCGTTCGAGCTAAGTATAGGGGGGTGTGTATATATTTCATATATACTTTAGCCATAACTCGTACTTTGTGTGAGTGTGTTAATAAATAAAAATGGCTAAAAACCACAAAAATTAAAAATTTTTCATGTACATAATCTTCTTTTATTTGCACATACATAGCTAGTGTACAAATTATTTTTGTAAAAATGATTTCAAAAATCTTTTTTGTGTAAAGCTTGTGTAAATATTTTCTGTATCAAAATTATGTATATAGTACAAAATTTTTCCAAAATGTTCTGAAAATCAAAAGTTTGCAAAAATCTTGTGTAAATGTGTGTAAATATCTTTTTGCAAAACTTGCACTTCATGCATCATCATTCATGATTTCAAAACATTTTTCAAAAATTTTGCATGATTGTAAAATTTGTGTAAATATGCATCTTTTTGTACATATGTATATAGCTTTTCTGGATGATGGTTGACATTTAAACTAAGCCGGGAATCAAATTGAGAAATGGAGCTTGATTAAGATCTTAATCCACCTAATTTCTAAGAGGAACCTTATAGGGCTTAGGTTTAAGGCATTTCAGGTCCATGGTGACTTAATTCTTTGAGTCCACTAGGCTATGATCACATGTCATCTCAATGAGCCTAAATAGAGCACTTAACAACAACACATGACTCATATAGATTATGGCTTTACTTGGACAACCGCACTATGCACCGAGCTCTCTACGGATGAGGTGGTGAGGAGGCAGTCTTCCTTGACTTGGGGTAGCATATGAGGGTAGTACTTCTAGGCGGAACCTCTCTTCTTCATTTAGTGAAGGAAGTGCGTCTCAACTTGGTCTGGTTGCCATGAAGTCTAACGACGGGAGTTGTGGGTTGCAATAAAGCTTCAAAAGAGGGATAGTCTACTGGCTCAAGAAGAAAAACTCCTTGTATATATGCTGCACATGTACATGTTGTATAGATGCACTCAAAAAAAATGCAAAAAGAAAAGAACTCCAAAAAAGTGGTGGGTCTGAGAGAAAATGATAATCCCACCGGAGTATGTATATAAGTGCAATAAGCAAAGCTTGGTTTCATGATCCACCTGTTGTAGCTTGCAGCAGGGAGACTTGGCTACACTGGTCAAGCTCCCAAGGGTACTTGGCTACACTGGCCTTGACCCATTCTCTTCTTCCCCCTCTTCTTGAGCCGGTTGTACTTGAACTTAGAAGGGAATACCCCGTTCCTCGAGGAAAGAGTGGCCAGATTGAGGTCATAGAGTTACCTTGTTGGGGAGGGTTGTCAAGTTACCATTTCTGAGGTGGAGAGCTTAGACCTCACTTTCACAGGACAAGAAAAGATTCATGGTCTTCAGGGTTTGTGATTGATGACTTGTTCTGATCTGGAGCATTGAGGAGTCTTGGTGATAGATTAGTGGAACTTAGAGGCTGTTAGGTTTTAAGCTTAAGTCTGAATAAGGTTCCGACACATTAATAATCCAAAGATCTGATTAAGCTCCATACCTCAATTTAATGAAGGCAAGTTTAATAATCAACCTTGATCCATGTACATTCTCTTTTTCTTTTTCTTTCTTTCTTTTTCACTTCTTTTTCAAATAAGTGTTTGCTAAGGGACTAGCAAAGTATAGTATAGGGGGGTGATGAATACCCATTCATCACTCTTTATTCTTATATTTTAGCTACAAAAACCTATGCAAATGCATGTAGATATGTGTAAATAGGAAAAGTTAGCAAAATCATGCATGTTTGTAAATATAGATAATTAGCATGTTTTTTGTGCAAAAATAAAAGAATAAAGATGAAAAAGAAAAAGAGGGAAATATTTAGATAAATATTGAGCAACCTAACCCAAGGGAGGGCTCAGCATGGGCCTGACCGCATAAAAGCCAAGTAGAGGGAGATAGGGGCTCATGTGTACATATTTTATGTAAATAAATAAATTATATATTTTCCTCAACCAAAAATATGTTGTAAATATTTGTAAATATTTATGAAGCATAAAAACAAAACAAAAAGTTAAAAATTAAAAAGACCAAAAAGAACCCTTCACCTTGTACATAGACCATCATCCTTATTTATTTCACCTTGTAAATAAAATTATTTATTTTCAAAACTTTTTGTAAATATTCTCTGGTACATATTGTAAATAAAATAAATAAAAAGAAACAAAACAAAAATCAAATAAAAATTACAAAATTAAAAATACAAAAATATCTTGTACATATACCATGTATATAATTGTACATAACTAATTATTTAACCTATGTATATAATTAATAAAAATAAAATAAAAATAGCCTTTTATTCCTCACTTTATGCTATAAATAAATAAAATATAAAATAGGAATAAAAATGTACAAAAATAACTAATTAAAAATCAAAAATTAAAAATCATATAGTGTATATATACCTATATATAGCTATAGTGTAAATACCTTATTTTAATTTCCAAAAATTAATTAAAAATCACAAAAAAATAGAAAAAATTAAAACAAATATTTTTCATGTTTTAAGTTTTTGAAAATTCGGCCATTTAAGGCCCCAAAAAAATCAAATAAAAATGTAAGCCTTGGCGGGCTCTGATTGGTCCACGGGGGATTGTTGACCCCCGGTCAACACCTCCCCCAGGACCACCAGAGCCCGGGTCCTGTTCGCGGACCCGACTTCGCCCAATTATTCCCACCAAACCCGATCACTATTTCACCTAATCTAGGATCCTAATTGTTCCCCAGGCATCCGGGAATCTCGCCCGACATTCCTCCTTGGGATCCGCGCTTCAGCTCGCCCTACCCGATCGATCCTTCCCGGACCTGCACCAATATAAAGGTTGAGCTCCGCCGCACTCCACTCTCATCTTTGGCTCTCCACCTTCACTCCCGTGACCTCCATTGCATTCAGCAAGGTGACAGCTTCCGTCTGCCGTGTTGCAGCGAGGAGGAGGGTGCCCGACCATCGATCCGGCAGCCGTGCGCCGCCGTGCTCCGCCACCTAGCTGGAGCTCGAGCCTCAGGCAGGGACGACCTTTGAGGCAAAGACCAGGAGTTAGCCACACTCCAGCACAGTCTCCCACTTCGCCCAGGTAACCCTTTCGCCCTTTCATTTCGCGTAATTTCTAGTTTCGCCCAAATCGCCTCCTCGCCGTGTTCCTCTGATTCCGGTCATATCGTCCATCATTTCGATCATCGGAGCACACGCTCACCTTCGCCACTCCCTCACGCACGTTCTACGCCCACTCGTTCAACCCAGCTCGCCACGGAGCTGGGAGTCGAGCTCCCCCATCCCCAGCTCGCCGGAGCTCATTCGCACCGACCCACCAGCCACCTTCACCCCGCTTCTTTGGGTCGAGGCACTTTGCCCTCGACCCGCGAAGCTCTTGGTTCACTTTGCAGGTCCAAAGGGAGTCATCTGAGACCCCCATACGTTCAGACCAGGAGCTCTTCGCCGACGACCTCGCCGGAGCCCCTCCAGGGCTCGGCCGGGCCATTGGAGGCTACCACCAGCTGCGGGGCATCACCGCGGATCCTCTTCGATCATCAGGAGCAGCTGAGGAGGACGCTAGCACGCACACGAGGCCGGCGAAGCTCGCCGGCGGAGTGTTCTTCCACCATCCTCCAGCACCGTCCGATGGCTCCTCCGCTCCAGGCCTGATCCCAGCCGTCCATCTTCCGAGGAGCAGCTACCGTAGATCACCTGGAGGGGCTCATCTGGACCGTTCGCGCTGAGGAGAGAGACACCTGAGGCCATACCCGTTCGATCTTCCACGTGCCCTCCCCACTACCGTCGATCCGGCCCAAGAGCTGAAGAGGAGGAGCGCCAGCCATCCAGGACCGCCCGATCTTCCACGTGGCGCGCATCCGTCCGTCGACAAATAAAGGGGTAAATTACTTAGGGCCCCCTCTTAGTTTGTCTTTTTAGTCCTAGTCCTGTAAATATTTTCGTACTTTTATTTACGTAGGGTAAATTGCAACTGGGACCTTGTGCTTGTTTTTATTTGCTTTTATGCCCCTGAGTATGTGATCTCACGTGCTTCACCACGTGCCTTGTCTGGGCTATTTACATCTTTTTCCCTGTAGTTCTGTTGGGTTAATGAATGGATAGATACTTTTTGGTATTTGCATTTGTACCCCTGTGAAGCATTTTATTTCTACATGTGCGTGTATTAGTGGGTAAATTGCAACCGAGTCCCTGGGTTTTTGGTACGAGTTATCAAAAGCCCCTGAAACTTGGTTTTTCTTACCAAAAGGCCCCTGAGTGCCCCAGCCACGCGCCAAGCGCGTGACTTGCTGGGATTTTTGCACCTTGGCCCCCAGACTTTAGGGTATTTGCACTTACGTCCCTGTGCATAGTGCCCCCTCTTTAATTTTTGAATAAATATCAAACCACCTCCAAATTCGATGAAAATTTGACACATGGCTCCTGCCATGTTGTTGGATTTTTGAGAATTTTTGAGGACATTTTTGATTTTATTTAGTATTTTTAAAAATTCAAAAACCTCCTTTTTAGCTACTGTCTAGATATAAAAATCCCAAAAAAATATAAAAACACCTCCAAAAATTCTAAAAACATTAGCTACTGTTTCTTGCTTGTTGTTTGATTTTCTAGCCAATTTTGGCTATTTTTCATCACTTAAAAACCTAAAAACCTAAAAACCCCTAAAAACTCCTAAAAATTATAATAAATAATCTAAAAACCCAAAAACAATAATCTCGGTGCTTAAATTTTCCTTATTTTATTTAGAATATAGGAAAATTACCTCCAGAACCTGTTGTGATCCTTAGATATTTTATTTGAGGGTTTTGGTTCTGGCTGGACAGTACCCAGCATTTTTAGCACTGTTTGATTTTTAGAAAATAAATTACACTTTATAAAAATCTCAAAAATTCACCAAAAACACTTAAAAACCTAAAAAAACATAAAAACAATTTTTCTTTAATTTTTGCTTGATTTTTGGTGTGTTAAATAAATTGCTTAAGTTGGCTTGATTTTGCTTTCTTTACTTTTCTTCACATTTTAAAAATCCAAAAAATACAAAAGTTATTAAAAACCACTAAAAAACACTTTTCTTTTATTTTATCTTATTTTTACTACTTCGTAGGCCCTAGGCCAATCCGTGCTCCTTGAGTTCGACCCTGGGAGCTATACCAGGTTAATCTTATAGCTAGGACCGCTTGCTTGCCTTGTTTGATCTTTGATTGATTTTGCGGTTCGATTTTCTTGATTGAGTGACCCCGAGTGTTAGAGGTCGCAACGATCTATTCAGTACCTTTACCTCGTTCGCTCGGATCGCTCATCAAATACCGATTAAAATATTCAATTTATTCATCACTTATTATTTTTACAATTCATATTTTCATAATTTTGTAAACGATATCTATAATATAGGTGTACATCAAAATCAAATAAAACTAACAAGAAAATGAAAAATAAAATAAAGTTATATAAAAACATAGATGAAATACCTATATGAATATAATGAAATAAAAGGAATTATATTCTTTAATTATTTTATTCTTTCCTATTTTTAGAATTTTGTCAATATCATATATATTCTATTAAAAATACACAACAAAAATAAAACCCATTAAAATATATTAAAATAAAAAGAAGTATACAAAACATAGGTAAAACACCTATACCTATACCTATATAAATCATATACCTATTTATTTAAATATGCAAATAAACTCATAAAAATCAAATAAAAATATATTTATACTCACAAAAACAAGTTATAAATATATAAAATAAGAAAATGAAATAATAAAATAAATATACAAAATAAAAATAAAAATACACAAAACCTAGGTAAATCTACCTATAAATATACTCATAAAAATTAACTACTAATTAATCAAGTCAAAAAATTAAATAAAAATCATATTAAAATACTACATAAAATAATAAACATTTTTTATTTTATACTCGAAAAATAGTAAATCATTTAAAATTTTAAATTAATTATTTTCGAATAAAACCCTCTGTTTTGTCTTCTAGCGGCCGACGTGGACCAATAGGCGTGCGGCCTTCGTTGACCTCTGGTCAACTGTCCCATCTGCAGCTCTGACCCGTCAGACCTGGTGAATCTCTGATTTTCTTGCATTTTTCATGGGCATCTCGTCCATCTATCGAATTCGCTTCCTTCACAAGAATTGTTTATGAATCATTGTACAATCACGCCAACCTCTTAGGTTGCTCGGAAACACATCAGATTCTTTGATTTTAGCCGGTCAATAAGGGTGCCTTGTGAAGTTTATAAATAAGTAGCTTCGACCTCCTTCTTAAATTTGGTCAGTTTTAGTCTTCTCCCTTCCTCATATTCGGTCCTGGAGGTTTCCTCGTGACAGGAGGAGATCTTTGGTGCCTTGAATCAGTCGGACGAGGTGGGAGCTGCACCCACGGTGAAGCTCCGGCGACGCCACGCTCCCTGGTTCCCACCAGGTATCAGAGCACATTTTTCTTGCTTTGTTAGATAGTTTTCAATTCCAGCGTTCATTTCCCGTCGTTAGTTTAGCTTGTAGTTACGTGAATCGCCTTGAGTCGGTCGAGTCGTAGTTCGCTGGAGCTCCGCTCCGGTGACGACTCCCAAGCCTTCCAGTTAACCTCCGACGCTCGTATCACTCCCATCTCGTTCCCTATCATTTTCTCCATCTCCCTCATGCCCCTGATCAACCGGAGCCCTTGTGGTTCTGCGAATCGAGGTTTCAACTCCGTCACTCGTCGGAACATCGCCGCCCACCCTCATTTTTGCTCTAAAGCTTCAAACCCCTGGTCGAGGAGCTTCACCTCGAGCCGCTTGTTCTTCCTGTGCAGGTCTTGACGTGAAAGGAGCCCTCTTGGGCTTGATTGATTCCAGGAAGAGGTTCCTAGAGGTCCTTCCCTTCTCCGAGTTTGCCTGATCGATTGGGACCTCCAGGGGCCAAGCGGAGACCATCAGCCGATGCGGGGACCTTCCAGGCACATATAGAGACCATCTGAGGCGACGAAAAAGGACGGAGGCGCCGGCTATTCCCGATCGAAGCTCGCCGCGCGCGAGCTTCGCTGTTCGTCCACCTTGCTCCATCGACGTTCGATCAAGATCAAGGCCCCAGGTGTAGCAGTAGCCGTTGGATGCCAAGCCTCGTGACCGTCATATCTCGCCAGGAGATCTAATCTCGGGCGTCCAACCACGAAGAGTCATCGACCGTCAGATGGGCGACACGTGTATAAGTGAGTGAAGATCTGTCGTCCATCCACGTCTAATAAGGGATAATTTGCACCTTAAGCCCCTATTTTTTGTATTTATTATTTAGTCCATTAAATATTATGTAGCGTTTAAAATAAAGTGGATGTTTTGTAAAAAGAACCCTAAGTTTTGTGTATTTACATTTAGGTCCAATCCACGTCAGCTCACGTGCGGTCCCACGTAAGTTTGGGAAAATTTCGTGGATGCCCTTATATGAATTTATATTTCAAAAAGGTCCATTAAATAAAAGTTACAGTGTTATATTTTTTGTGAAATTTACACGCAGACCCTTGTTCTTTATGAAATTGTATTTTGGTCCATGTGCGTGTGAGTCACGTGTAGTTCCACGTGATTGGGGAAAATTGCAAGGCCCCCCTGACGGGTTTTGAAATATGTATTTGGTCCATAAACTTCATGTTAACGTTCAAAATTTTTGGTATATTTGCACAGGCCCCCTGGAATTTGTTTTATTTGCAAAAATACCCCTGCTAGAGTTAGAAATTTCTTTTTGTTTTCCCTATTTATTGCCTGCATCTATAAAATCCCAAAAATCACCAAAAAAAAATCTTAGGTTCCTGTTTCATTGTATTATCACGCCATATTTTTATTTTGCATTTTTATTGCATTTTAATATTTATAAAATTTCAAAAACTTACATTTTTGCTAATATTTGCATTATAAAAATCCTAAAAAATATAAAAACTTCATGAAAAATTCTCAAAAAATATATTTTGTGTCTTTTAGTGTGTTTGATTTTCTTTCTTAAAATCACTAAAAAATATAAATCAAAACTCCTAAAAATTAGAAAACCCCAAAAACCTTCAAAAAATATTAAAAATTCTAGAAAAATCCTAAAAATGCAATGTATGTTTCTGAATTTTCTGTATTTTATTATCTTTATTTTAAGATTAATTTGAGGAATTTTGGAGGCTATTTGATATTTTTCTTCCTCATTTTATTTTCGACAGCAATTTGTCTCACTGTTTACTTGTATTTTTGACTTTAAAAATACCAAAAAATGAGGAAAATCTAGAAAAATCACAAAACATTAGCAAATTATAAAAATCACAAAAATATTCTATTTACTATATTTTGAATATATTTCCCTATTTTCCTTCCTCTTTTATATCTCTTTTATTATATATATTTTTTATGGCTTGATATCTTATTTCAAAAAAATATAAAAGCTTAAAATATTAAAAAAATATTAAAATTAAAAATCAACTAAAAATTATAAAACTAAAAATCAAATAAAAAATAATAAAAAAATTAAAAACCCACAAAAAGGATTTATGTGCACACATGACTAGTTTGTATATGAATAATAGTAGGCTACCAGTTTTTGCTCTCTGTGGTTCGACCTCTACATATTTACGCACTATGCATCATTATGGTAGAGTTAATAAATTTTAATTCACATTTTTTGGGACTTCGTTGCTTTATTTTGATTGTGGGTTAATTGTTGATTGATTGGGTTTTATTGAGCGGTCACCGCATCGACTATTGATCCGCCTTGTGGATTAATACGACCCTTAATTTTCTCAGTCATCAGGGTGCGAACTCATATATAAGCTCACGAAAAGTTTAGAAACTCTAGATGTGGTACTAAACTTCCACCCAAACTTTGTCTTGTTTCAAATTTGGAAATTCCCAACTTTCCCACTAAAATCATTTGGTCTCCCAATTGAAACCAAATTAAGATCCAATGTAATTGCATGGATTTACCAAATTAAAATCTAATTACATTAACATTAAATACAACATAGCACTCACCTATCCTTATTCCACCTTATTCCCCTTATTCTTATACATTCAGTTGAACATGAATAATGCTTATTCTCGCTTATTCTCTATCCTTATTCATGTTTATTCCTGAATGTCCCGTAATCGAATTTGAACCAGATATAAAATTAAAACAGTTTCTAATGTAGTTTTTTAACGACAGAAGACAACAATCACTAAACAAAATTGATCAAAGGCAATGAATAATTTAACATTCGATGCTATACCATCCGTAGTTAAATATATAAGAACGAATAATATTCATTACTTACTTCTTTAAATTCACGATGAGTATTGTATTCGTTATTTTATTTTTAGCAATGAATCATATGTAACAATAGTTGTTGACGTTTTTTTTCTAATCGTTGGTAAATTTAGCAACGATTTGTAAAATTTTAACAAATAATTCAACAAATAAATCATGTTACATAAACCTTGACCAACGAATATAACATCCGTTTCTAATTACAAGAAAAAGCTAATTTTACATGAAATAATATTTGTTGTTATACATTTAACTTCGAAAGATTTAACAACGAATATCCAAATTATTTATTATCTTATGTCATTTTTTTATAGTGAATGGATGGTGATATGCAACCCATCAATTAAAAAAAGTCGAGTCGAAATCAATCCATGTCCACAAATTGAATTCCAAGAGTCGGGAGATGTATAGAGCTATTATGGTGGAATCAAGATTGGTGTCAAAGCAATCATTGATTTGTCCAGAACGAATCGATCATAAAAACTTGTATTCTTAAGAAATCTTCACGCATTAGAAGGGAATACCCCCGAAATGATTTTAAACAAATCAACCACCAGATTAAAGGCAATTGAAAATGGGTTTCCAAGTTGAGAGGCCCTTACTGAATGAGCATGACTTATTTATGGTTAATCTCCAAAATTCTGGAAGGATGGAATCATTGATGGAATCAAGCCAAAGATAAGTGAGATATCTCATACTTGAAAGTTTAGAGAAGATTGTCAAAGTAACCTTGAAATTTTTAATCTTTGCTATGTCATCTTGAAGAATGATTAGAACGTCATTAGAAAATTGAATATTTGTAACCGTTCATGACATCAAGTAGGAAAATGAAATGGATGAAAAGCAAGGAGAGTTGGGATATGCTTGCCTAACATCGCGAGCTGGTTTCAAGAAACCCATCAAATAATTGTTGATGGGGGTTGAAGAGTGGGACCTTTACAGCAGTGCATGCTGCCCTTAAAGCTGATTCATCAAAAGTGGTGAAGCACGAAAAAGCGTGCATTGAGAATTAGCATACCTTCATCCCTTCTGATTTTGATACTTTAGGATTATTAGTACCACAAGCTCTTGAGCTTTTGAAGAGGGTCCAAAAAATGATGAGCAGTAATGTTATTGTTCCTATGTTTATTTATATAGTATTTAAAAAGATTGGCTTTTCAATTAGAAAAGGACTAACGACACATTTTATTGTTTGCTTGCCTTATATTCGAGTTTGATAAATGTTATTTAAATTTATATCTTTTATTGTTGATTTTAAATGCAATCCTAATTATCCCCAAGATGATCTTGATCCACATGATGAATTTCTTCGGGAACTAGAAGCTTAAGGGTATTTATAGTTAGATGTCAACGAAAAGTATCAAAAGCCTTTCTAAAGTCGACTTTTAGATTAACTGCCTTAGATATGGCAGAATATTGACAATAAAAGTATAGGTAGAAAAACGACCTTTGATGAAAGCACACTGTGATGACAAAACAAGTTTTACATCAAATAAGGTTCCAATTTATTTGCCAAGATCTTCGAAATAATTCAAATCGAAAGAATAATAAGACTGATGGTACGATAGTTCTCAATAATTCAAATGGGACTCTTTTGACCTACATGTGATGACAAGAAGCTTCGCAAAGGGTTGTTCCCAATAGGTATTGGAAGACCTTTGTTAGGCATGAAGTTGCTTGGAGGGGTGGTTAACAGGGACAAAAATTTTATTGAAGGCTTCGCTTTGGAGAGGGCTGCTAAAGCAGTGAAGTTGATGCATCTCCTTCATCAGTTGAATGATCCCTAGAGTGAGCTTCTTTTACTACGTTCATATATGGGAATATCAAAACTTTTATTTGGGTTGAGGACTTGCCAACCTAAGTACGCGAAGGAGTCTGCAATATTATTCGACAGAGGCTTATGAGATTATATTGAAGACATTGTTGTTTGTGGAGGCCCTTTTTTTGGAGGCCTTCAATGGAGAGTGGCTTCTTTTCCCATTCGACTTGGCGGTTTGGGACTTCTTTCAGTTGTTGATGCTTCTTCATATGCCTTTATGGCTTCCAGGACGCAGTCTTGGGAATTTCAAGATCATATCCTTCGAGACAGTGAGATTTACAATATGGACATCGACTTTGATTGTGCTCTTCAAGGACTTCATGGCATGATTCCCCCTTTCGACCTCAGTTGCTTCTCTAAAAAGGACACCGTCCCCCTAAAGACCCAAAATGTTTTGGCGAGTGTTCTTTTTAGCAAAATAATGGAGGATATGGAGATCGGTTTTAATATGTCAATTAGACAAAAGGCTATTTTTCAGTGTCTTCAAGTTGATCATGCTCAAGATTTTCTCCTTGCTTTGTCTATTGACGGACTTGGGCTACACACGTCACCAATGGAGTATCGCAGTATTCTCAGATATCATCTCATGGTTCCCTTATTTCTAGTGGATGAGATATGTCCAGTCTGCCATAAGACATGCTTAGACAGTTTTGGCAATCATGCAACTCATTGCAGGGAGCTTCTGGGTTTTAAGTACAAATATGATATTGTTAGGGATGTTTTATTTGATGTACTCAGACGTGCAGGTGTTTCTGCTAAGAAAGAGGTTCTTGTGAACTTTTTAACTGATCCGCAGGAGGGAAGATCCATGCTTAGACTTGCTGATATTTTGATTTTTAAATGGGTCGGAGGGAAACATGCTTGTATAGACTTGACAGGAGTTTCTCCACTGGTGAGATTGAAGAGTGGGACCTTCACAACAGGGCATGCTGCCCTTAAAGCTGCTTCAAGAAAAATGATGAAGCACGAGAAAGCATACTCTGAGAATCATCATGCCTTCATCCCTTATGCTTTTGACACTGTTGGTTTCGTAGCACCAGAAGCTGTTGAGATATTGAAGTGGATCCAAAAAGTCATGAGTAATAATATGATGGTTCCTAAATTTTGGATGTAGTTTTCAGAATGATTGATTTTGCAATTCAAAAAGGACTAATGGCACAGCTTGTTGCCCGCTTGTTTCCTATTTCTATGTAATCCTTCTATTGAAACAAATATTGATTAGGTCATCCATTTTATATACGAGTGCCATAGGCATATCATTTAGGTAGTAGAGATCATTTCCACTGAAGTCTGAATCAATCGGAAGGCCCTTCACACTTCTCAGGTAGATACGAACAATCCCATCTTACTATATATAAAGCCCCGTTGGGATGTCACTGTTTCTAACACTGTTCCTTCTCCCGACATTTTATCCCCCTTAAGCCCTTGGCTCATTTTTCTATTACCATCTCTGTCCAAATGAGGGCAAGAATATGAGATCTCCAACTATAGCTACATGCCGTCGAAATATCCAATTATCCATTGGTTTCTTTTGCATGTGATTATCTGCTGGACATTGGTCATTGTGCATTGCTTGCTGCTGACGTTTTCTCTATTGGAAGAGAACAAATAAAAAGGAGAACACAAGAGTGACGAGTTGTGCATTACAAAGATCTCACCGTTTACCGACACGACGAGATCTCCCCTCCTCGCTTCCCTCTCGCCAATGACACCACTCCCAAAGATCTCACCACTCCAACTCCGCCCCCTGCACACTGTGGATGGTGACCGATCTTTATCACCTCCCATTTGTTTAATGGAGAGGAAACAACCAACATCATCCTTTCCTACGTTTCCTCCATTCTGTGCAGCTCCTTCACCGCTCTCCAGGCAGATCGCGGTCATACACCACCATAGCCGCAAGCCGTCTTTACAGTGGTGACGCAACTACTCACTCTGATCTGCCACCATCTGTAGGCAAACTGCCCCCTCTGCCTTCCTCCCGAGTCTCTCCTTCAGTGAAATGTTACAGTGAGGTCACCACCGTGATCTACGTGCGCACTCTCCACTATGCCACCGCATAGCTCCCTGACCAATCTCATGGAGATGTCGACCACCGGTCCTCCTCCATTGCAAATCCATATCATCTTGGTCACCGCCAACCTATATCACCACCCGTTGGCTTTCATGGTTGGCTCGCCGTTCTTACCACCGTCACTTGGTGGCCATTGAAGACCATCGACTTCTTGTTAGGGATCCATGCTTTGAGGGAAGAATTTTTTATTCAAAATATTGTTCCTATTTTTATAACGTTTTGTTCTTGATTCTTTTTAGTTTTTCATATGGATATGGTCATATCCATGAAACGAGGTTGATCGTGTCCGCACTTTCTTCGTCATTGCTTGCATTTTTTGTGTTGGCGCCAAATACTTGATGAGGTAGAGTTGGAGGTTGAGGAAAAGTCATCCATCATTGACGAGGACCACAACTCTGGCAATCAAATGCAGGCATCTTGCAACTATCGCGACTATATGTAATCATCATCTCTTCCCTTTGGTCTTTGTTGCGATGTTTTTTTTAGTCTTTGTCAGTATAATTTTACCAAGAACTGAGTTCATTTTGCTTTTGTTATTGTAGCTAGAACGAATATGTCGATTATATCGAAAATGGTGATTTCATATTGTTGTAACAACCATTCCTTTTTTGTGTAGGTCCGGATTTGTGAATGCACACATACATAGCTTGGTTTTTGGCTTTGTTTGTTTACTCTATTGATAGCAGTTGAATTTTGAATAATTGTGGAAATTGTGTTGCTTGGTACTTATTTTCTTTAAATAACAATTTTGTGGTTTAAAAATATTACCATAACGTTAACATGGCAACATGCTCTTGATTGTTAATAATTGCTTTTCTGCACAAATATCTCTTCCTCATATTTAAATATTCATTTCTTTAAATAGGTCATAAATTGGCGGGGTGCCTACTATGCATGTAATTTTATATGCAATTTTGATTTCTTTCAAGTACAACTGCACATGCAGATACAATAAAAAACTGCACATGTAGATATCAATTTTTTATATAGATGCTTATATGATTTTTTTGTATATTCCAATATATACAGGGTTTATTACTATTGATATTGGATATGCTGGCATTCATGACCGTGTATCTTATTATTAGATTCAGAGATATTATAACAAGTTAGGAGAAGATCCTACGTACATATCTAATGTTACTATTACGCTTTCAACACGCATCACCGCAACGTATCAGTACACAACATAAGTTTCTATTCTCTTTATCTTATGTTGTTCTCTTTATCCAGGCACATTGCAACGGCCCAGGGCCCCTTAACTTTGAGGGCCCATTTTCCTTATGTCTCGGGCGTTTCATCTTCCCACGATCCACCCGAGATCTCAAACAATAACTAATTTAATTCCTTAAATCTTGTATCTCTCCCCCCCCTCTCTCGCTCTCAACATCCATAGCTGACTGTGCCATCTCTGGAATTTGGAAATATCTTATCTCCCCATAATCCAATTCCAAACGGCACCAAGTTTCAGTTCGACGTCGAGTTCTTAATCGAACGACCAATCCACCTTCCATGACAGTCGGCGTCCGACGATCGGACTCCAAATCGGTGTTCGACGATCCCCCTGACTGACTTAGGTGAGTTATGATGGTATTGGTTTACTTACAGTTGCAGGCTGCACCCTGCAGGAGAAGAGAATCATCCCATTTACCTTTTAAATGCATCGATTTTTTTCACAAATAGGCAACCTTATAATACTTCCTGCAAACCAAAGTAAAAAAAGGATTTTACAATGATGGGTTTTTATTATTATAATACTCTCTGGTTTCGATTCATATTTATATATTTCTGGATATATAATTTTAAAAAGATTAGTAGCATTTTAATAGTTTATTCCGGATATATATTTCTAATTTATTATCATCATATCCATTACAAATGTTTTTCATATACTTTTTATATACGAAGTGTATATAATATTAACCTATTTACTAAATTTACTTTTTATTCTTGTAAGAAACAAATTTTGAACGGATATTTCTTGAGTATCGACCATTTTAAGCATCGATTAAACTGATGTGAACTGCCCAAAACTTATAAGGTTTTGGGTAAATTACAAGAAATGGATTGATTTTTACACGAATTCCCAAATTAGGGATTAGAATTCTAAACACTTGAATAAATTCTAAACATTTTGATTCTACTTTAACAAAAGTGAGGCAACCATATTCCAGAAGGTCCAAATGTTTTCATTGCATATATAATTTTTTTAACTTTGCCTGTGACAGTGGCATCGGTCGAAAGAAGTTTTTCAAAACTAAAATTGATAAAAAAAATCTATTTAAGATCATTGATGTCGCAAGAAAGACTGAATGGTCTTGCAACATTATCTATTGAAAAAGATTTAATAGAAAACATCGATGTGGATGTTATTATTAATGATTTTACCTTCAAAAAAGTTTGTAGAAATCAATTTTTTATAATTTTTAATCCATGACTTATTTTTTGATGATCATTGATTAAAAAAATCACATTTCTTTGTAAAATTTAAAGGAACTTTTTATAAAGAAATTTATATTTTAAAAAATATTTTTTTATAGGGACCCTCATTTTTTCTTTTGCCTAGGGCCTATTGTTTAACCCGAAAATTGGTGATCTTAAGTTCCACACAATGCGGGAACTCAGTCGCTGAATCGACCACGCGAAATCCGGATTAAAACAACAATTAACCCACGACAAATATATCAAGCAATGAAAGTAAATGTGCGGAGTTAAAATTTATTATAACTCTACAACAAGATGTGTATAGTGCAAGTATTGTAGAGGTCGAACACAGGGAGCAGAAAGGCTAGATCGGGGCAAAAATGCTCAAAATGTGTGTATGTGATCAAGTGTCTACTTATGCTATTTTTTTGTGGGTTTTTAATTTTTATATTTTTTTATTTAATTTTTATTTTTCTATTTTTGTATTTTGATTTTTTTTAATTTTCTAATTTTATATTTTCTTTTTAGATTATATATTTTTTTTCTTTTTCAATATTAGAAAATAAGGACAATGTAATAAAAGACAAGCTAAAGTATTTATAAAAATATGCAAAAATAACCAAAAATTCAGAAATGAAATGTTTTTGATATTTTTAGGATTTTTTACTGTTTTTGTGATTTTTGGGTAATTTTAAAATGTTTTGGTATTTTTAAAGAGCTAAATAAAGAAAACAGTGAATAAAAGTTGCTGGCCGAAATTAAATTGAGGATGAAAAATAGTAAACAGTGTCAAAAATTTCCTTAAATTAATTTTCCATAAAAGAGAATAAAATAGAGAAACTACAGGAACTGAGTTTATATTTTTAAGATTTTTCTAGGATTTTTTAGATTTTTAGGAAGGTTTTTGGACTTTTCTAATTTTTAGGAGTTTTGTTTTTGTATTTTTTAATGAATTTTGGACTGGAGTTAGAACACAATAAGATAAGCAAAATATATTTTTTTGGAAATTTTCTGATGTGTTTTTATATTTTTTTGGTATTTTATGACGCAAACAGTGCTGAAAATGAGTGTTTTTGAATTTTTATAAATAATAAAATGCAAAGAAAATGAAAAATAAAAATATGGCGTGAATCTACAATGCAACAGGAGCTTAAATCTATTTTTTGAGATTTTTTTGAATTTTCTAGATGCATGAAATAAATAGGGAAAGCACACAAAAAATACAAGGCCTAACAAGGGTATGAATGTAAATAGAGCAACGTTCAAGGGCCAATATGCAAATTATACATAAGTACACAACAGCAGATGAATGCTTTGAGTCCTAAATCAACATTACACAAAATGGCGGGGGAAATGGCACAAAATACCCACGCCCGAGGCGATCGACGGCTGCGGAGGCGTGGAGGAAGAACGACCGACGAACTCGGTCGGGATGAACTCGGAGCTCCAAAATCTCCACGCATGATGCTTCGAACACCCCTCTGATGATTCCACGAACCTCCAGGAACAGCCCAAAACTGATAGGCGGCCACAAAATGGCCTAGAAGAGGCCGGAGGTCCGTCGCAACTTGAAGGAGGGAGGGGTGCTCCAAGTGGTTCGTCCTCAAATAAAAATCGACCCCAGGAGGGGGTCTTTTGCACCTGGACCTGCAATCAAAGCACAAGCAGCAGTAAAAGGTTCCATGGCCAGCAAAAAGGGGTGATGGTGGCGTGGAGTGGCGAAAATGGTGGCCGGAGCTCAAGAGCTCCGGTGAGGTGTTTGATGGTGAGATCGAAGATAACTAGTTGATTTAATGCGAAGCTAATTACGTGAAAACAAAGCTAAGGACTACAACTACGTATTAAGCAAGTAAAAACAGGGAGAAACGACCTCGAATGGCGGTAGACCACGAGATTGGGTACCTCACGGACAAGCTTGGCCGGAGATGGGTGGAGACGCCTCCGCACCGCTCCTCCTCTCCTCCTAACGGTGAGGTGAGGTTGCTGTCACCTTCCTCTAACCTAAGCACATGAAAGAAGTAGGAAGAAGGGGGAAAAAGGAATTCAAACTCGAAATGGAGGAGAAGGGTCGTTTTTGAAGATGTGGCTCTGGAGGCGTGAAGATCTAAGAATATCGGGTGAATCGCGAGTCCAACGGCCGAGATATACCCTGGGCGTGTATCCTTGATAGTAGGTCTACAAAAGTCATGAAGGTTGCCATGTCAAATGGTGAAAGACGCGCTCTCCAGAAAACGCCAAAAAACCAATATCTGACACAGTGCAGGGGGCATGTCAGAGAGCTGGTCAACATGGCCCAAAGAACGAAGAAAATAGGCTACACACGTGCTCCAATATTCAAGATGATGGCTGGGCGTGTATGGTGGTTATATGGGGAGAAAAAGTGAAGAAGGGAATAAGGTCAAAATGTGAACGATGCGGCCTAGAAAAATAGGAGAAATTGGCTAAAAAACGCATCTGACAGGCTGTAGGTGCAGACCAGGGAGTTGACCAATGGGTCAACTTCCACCTGGTTGGTCCACGTGGACCAACCAGAAAAATCCCTGGAAAAAACATTTGTAAATTCAATTAAAAATAGCAAATCAATTTATTTAATTATGGTTACAAAATAAAAAATGTTTATTATTTTATAAATTATTTTATTATGATTTTTATTTATTTTTTAGAGGTATATTTTTACAAGTTGCCTATTATACCCTTTATAGGTATATTCTTCTGTATATTGTGTTCTTTTATTTTTATTGTATGTATTTTAATTTTATTAATTATGTTTATTAATTTATATAATCATAGCACGCTTTTATACACATAATTATATTTTTATTTTATTTTATTGATGTTCTTTGTATAATTAATAAAATAAAGTAATATATTGTATAGGTATATGCGTAAGTATTTTACCTGTATATACAAGTATTTTATTTTGAGTTTTAATGCTATTTTTATTCTGATTTTAATATTCACAATTATTATAAGTAATATTTACAACATTATAAAAATATAAAATTATAAAAATAATAAATAAATAATAAATTGAATATTTTAATTGGTACACTGTACAATGAGGGTCCAAATGTCAACTTTCAAACCGTAGCTCCGCCAAATGCGAAACCACAACCATTAATTAGCTTATTTTCTTCTATATACAATTAAAGGTGAGTATTCTGTATTTGGAGTTTTTATTTGTGAGATACGGGTCTGGGAAGTTGGGATTCTGGATTTTTATTCAGACCATAACTTTTTATCTGTATATTATTTTTCTGTGAAATCAATTTTGTATTTTTCTTTATTAAATTATCTACAACTTTTATGTACAAAGTTTCTTTATTTGATGTATAAAAAGTGGAACCAAAAATAGGTCCCAAAATGAATAAAGAATGAATTAATACATATAGGTATTTGACTGTATTTTGGCCCTTATCTCCCCCTACTTTATTCCTTGTCGACCTATTCATCAAGATGCCTAGGTCTCGGGGTTTCGGGTCATAAAATATTTACAATATTTTATTCTTTTTCTTTTCTTTTCTTTATTCTATAATTTTGGCTTTATGACGCCCCGCCCTGTCGGCAACCAAAATCGACGAGACAGGAGCGTCGGACCTACGGTCCAAATACGCCCACGATCTATGATACTCAGCAAACCATCTTATGCATATTAGATTAACATTTGAAATATAAATAACAACAGGAGAATAATGTGAAATGGAAATTAAAATGCACCATCCATTTTCATTGATAACCATAATCATCAAGTCCATGTCCACAATTGAGATACATCATATAATGATAATTTTGTAGAAGAAGCTCTCCACATATCTCGCTACAATGTCTCTCGAAAATAACATAATAATGCAGAAGTAAATAAATTACTCTAAGTAGGGCGCACCCTGTCTGATGCAAGTATGACGAAGAAAAGTCCGATCTCCTCCAAAGACCGCTACTGTGATGGCGGCTGTTCAGGTACACATGTTGGGTTCACATGAGGGTAACGTTATGAGCAATTGCCCAGTAACGAAACACTATAATGACTAATATGGGGGGTAAGAAGAGAATGTATACTCAACTCTATTCAATGGCATACGCATGTATTGTAGATCAGAGAAAAATATGAAGTTATTCTGATTCACTGTGGATCACATATCAACTAACTTTTTTTTATTTAATAATCATTAAGCACTACTCCAATGGTCTTGATATTTCTACTAGTTGGTTATGATCCATAATGGTTTGTAATTACAAATTTCAGTATTCGATCATTAACCATCACTCGTATTATTTTAGCACATGCGAGTACGCGACTCGCAGGCCTCCGCTAAGCGGGAACTTGGCATCTATCTTGAGTAAACCCTCAAGATTCTCCTTTTCAATCATAAAAGGAATAGATCAAAACCTCATTCTCCAACTTCAAACCATATCCCGGAACACCTCTCACAATAATAATATTCGAAGTAAAATTCGATGCGGGCACATCTAATTTTAAATCGAATCTTAATATTGTGTATAAATGTGAAACCAAGAATGCCAACCGCGTCACCTGCCTACTCCGTCGAGCGACTCCGGATGCTACCGGGCTGCTAGGTGCAACGCGTCACCCAACTCGTCCGTTGGGGTCGCGACCTTCAAGGCATCTCCCCGGGGCCCAAGGGTGCATGCCCAATCCCTTGAGGCACATACTCCACTTACTTGATCACCATTTGAATTAGTATTGGACTAACAATCTTTTTATAATCGGAGACTCGACCTTGCCTCTACCACAATGTCACTATAACATAGTTGTTCATTAAATATATTTTGATCGTGCACTCAAAATCAGACAAGATCAATAAAAATTTATTTGAAGTATTTTTTTTCCATGAAGGGTTCTTTTGTAATAATCCTCCAACGGTGGTAAATTACACATCTTGTGAATCTCTCTTAATGTTGGAGCCTCAATTTAGTCTTTTGTTATAGTAAAATCTTGAGGTAAACTATTCGCATGCGCAAGGAATGTAGAGGAAATTATCACTGCATTGAAAAGATTTCCTTCCTCTGTGCATTTATACTTGACAACAACGTAAAGTTTATGGAGTTGTTAATTAGAAAAGTTTATGTGCCGAACTCTCTACAGTTCACGCTTCTCCTGTATGTATAAGAAAACTATACATGTTTTATCATTGGATAACACGTGCTATTTGAGATTTATCATCAATTCATGAGATAAAATAAAAAATATAATTGATCTGAGTTAATTAGCATAAATATAGGACACACACACACTTTTTCTTTTCCTATATTACGTGGTTGGTTATAATCCTTCAATAGGATTATCATATTTAAGATGAGAAAAAAACCAGAAACTTACATCCACGTTAGTGGAAATTAGGATACCCACGTTTCTTGAAATGGTATTAAATGAATAACAAAAAAATGGATCATTTCACATTCCCTGAGTCAAAATGGTTACCCAGTAAACTCTCATTTTATGAGAATAGGAAATGCATCATAATTGTAATAGGTGGTTAAATGCTAAATAAAAGGAATTTAAAAAAGTGACGTTACATCTCCATTCTATTATTGTAGTCAATTAGAACATAACGTATGAAATAGTTCGATATCTTTCCATTAGTAATCATCTGCGTAGGCATAAATCTTAATTTAACATTATCATTAAAATTTATAAAATAAAGAACCGCCACAGATCTTTGCACGATTAAGCAATTTTATATAATTATAAAATATGTAAGATTCAAAAATCTAATCTTTTCTCCATAGAATTAAAAGGAGTAAAAACTTGTGATATACGAGATGCCAAAAAAAAGAAATTAATTCTTTAATAACAATACAAATCTTATTCATAGATTAACTAATAACTCTAGAATATAGCATACCCTGGGATTCGATTATAGTTGAGGTTGCATGGTATTTTTATTTTAATAGTGTCCCCGCGTAATCAACATGATTCAAGATAATTAGTTAATAAGGACGGATTCTTTAACGAGAAGATATTGGAAACATAATCCATGATATTTGGGTACTACAAGGATCGATGTCTAAATGGTGACTTCCCAGATTCAACAAGATTACAACAACAAGCGACATCTACGACCCTATAAATGATCACACATCATGTTTTGATAAATCATGTAAATCAAACAACAAAGAGGGAGGGGAACTTTATTTCAATAACACATAAGACTCTAGAGATGTTCAAGTTATAGGGAAATTACGTGGAAACCAACAGCAAGAGGGGGTATTATCGTTACCTCCGAGGATGTTCCCTCGGGATCTCCTCTCACACGGAATGGTATTTTCGTCGCTCGATCGCAGTGCGAAGGCGTGCACCACGGTGACATCGAGTTTTCCTACGTGATGGTGGTCGCGGATCTTCGATCGGAGCTCCTTCTCCGATGTCGACGACGGCCTTCCGATGACCAGACTGACCAAGATGGTGGTGCTCCAATGAGAGGGAAGGGTATGGTGGTTAGGGCTTTGGAGAGGGCAACCTATCATAGTATATTTATAGAAGGAGGGGTGTAAATGGATCAAGTTTCGGATCCAATTCGGATCCATATATGGATCTCGACCGTCCATCATAAAACATTGATATCTTGGGCTAGGAATGTCAGAATTTGATGTTCATGGGCTCGTTGGAAAGATCTCGATGAAATCTACGAAGAGGCATGATTATTTGAATTTTTTGGATGTCTTAAATACTCCAGATTTTTGGAAAACAAAAATACGGGATTTTACATCATAAAAATCTTAAAGGAAGTCTCGTCCTCGAGACGTAGGATTTAACGTATAAGTTTTGAATGTGGTGTAGATTCAGGCATAAAAATCTTAAAGAGAACGGAACCCATAAAAATCTTAAATAGGATTGAAGTAGGGTTTCGTGAACATACCTTCAAAAAGATAGGGGTATTTCTGTCGCATATCTGCCTCAGGCTCCCAAGAAGCCTCCTCAACATTCTGACTCTGCCACAATACCTTGACTAAAGGGATGTCTTTCCGTCGTAACCTCTTGGCTGCCCGGTCTAAAATCTGAATGGGTGCCTCAGGAAAAGATAAATTTAGTTCAACCGCGAGATCCTCATAGCTAATCACATGTCGAGGGTCTCGAATATACTTCCGGAGGTTTGACACATGGAATACATCGTGCACGCCTGCCAAGTGAGGGGGGAATGCCACTCGGTATGCTACCTTCCCAATGCGAGATAAGATCTCGAAAGGGCCAATGAATCGTGGTGCCAACTTGCCCTTGACACCAAATCTCTGAATACCTTTCATTGGAGATACTTTTAAGAATACAAAGTCTCCGGTATCAAATTCAAGATCACGACGTCTCTGATCAGCATAGCTCTTCTGACGGCTCTGTGCAGTCAATAGTTTCTTCCTAGTCGTTTCCACTGCTCTTGTTGTGTCCTCGATTATCTGAGTGGAATAAATACCCTTGTCACCCACTTCCTGCCAACACAAGGGAGTAGTGCATCTTCGTCCATACAATGCCTCGAAGGGTGCCATACCAATACTAGCATGGTAGCTATTGTTATAGGTGAACTCCACTAAAGGAAGGTGATCCTTCCAAGATCCTTGCCACTCAATGGCACATGCTCTGAGTAGGTCTTCAAGGGTTTGAATTGTCCTCTCTGATTGTCCGTCAGTCTGCGGATGATAGGCTGAACTAAGACATAGTTCGGTTTTTAGGGCCTTCATGAATTCTCCCCAATAATGCGATGTAAAACGAGAGTCTCTATCAAATACAACCTCCTTGGGAATCCCATGCAAGCGAATAACATGCTGAATATATAACTTGGCTAGATCTACTGGAGTGCATGTCATGTTTAGGGGAATGAAGTGTGCGGACTTGGTCAACCTGTCCACAATAACCCAAATGGCATCATATTTACCTACTGTACGAGGTAAGGATGTCACGAAGTCCATAGAGATACTCTCCCATTTCCACAACGGAATAGGAAGCGACTGTAACAAGCCAGGAGGACGCTTGTTCTCTGCCTTCACCAATTGGCACGTAAGGCATCGACTAACATGTTCTGCAACATCTCTCTTCATCCCCTCCCACCAGAAGTGTTGACGGAGGTCTCTATACATCTTGGTGATCCCTGGATGGATGGATAATCTAGAACAATGAGCCTCATCTAGGATGTCTCTCCTTAACTCACCGTCATCAGGAACACAGACACGATCTCCCTTCTATAAGATGGACTCACAGACTCTGAATCCATCAAACTCCTCCTTCAGGCATTGATGGAATAAGTCTTGTAATTTCTGATCTGTTTGCTGACCATGCACAATCCTATCCCATAGTCCACTATACTTGGCAGGTACAGTTACGACGTCTATGGTACTATCAAAGGGGTGCCACTCACTAAGTGCTGCGAGCATATCCCAAGTCTGTAGCCATCCTGCGGTGCCCTCGGTATGTGCTCTTCTACTCAAAGCATCTGCTACTACATTTCCCTTACCCGGATGGTAAGAGATAGTGCAGTCATAATCCTTCAACAGCTCCATCCATCGCCTTTGCCTCATATTCAACTCTCGCTGGTCAAAGATATATTTGAGACTCTTGTGATCTGTAAAAATCTCAAACGTGACCCCATATAAATAGTGATGCCATATCTTCAACGCGAAGACTATAGCTGCCAACTCCAAGTCATGAGTAGGGTAGTTCCGTTCATGATTATTTAATTATCGTGATGCATATGCCACGACATGACCACGTTGCATCAACACAGCTCCTAAACCCTCCTTTGATGCATCAGTATACACTGTAAAGTCTAAGGGGCCTGAAGGAAGGGTGAGAATCGGAGCACTGATCAGTCTTTCTTTCAGCGTACGAAAGCTCATCTCGCACTTGTCGCTCCAAATGAAAGGAACATCCTTCTGTGTTAGACGAGTAAGTGGAAGAGCTAACTGCGAGAAGCCCCTAACAAAATGCCTGTAGTAGCCGGCGAGGCCTAAGAAGCTGCGTATCTCGGTAACTGTCTTGGGCTGCTCCCAGAACATGACTGCCTCTACCTTGGCTGGATCAACCGCCACCCCTGCTCTTGAAATTACATGACCGAGGAAAGCTACTTCGGTAAGCCAAAATTCACACTTGCTGTATTTTGCATACAACTTGTGTTCTCTGAGTGTCTCAAGAATAATATGCAGATGCTGCTCATGCTCATGCTCATCACGTGAGTAGATCAAGATATCATCAATGAACACCACCACAAAACGATCTAAGTATGGACGGAAAATTCTGTTCATCATGTCCATGAACGCAGCAGGTGCGTTCGTGAGTCCAAAAGGCATAACCACAAACTCATAGTGGCCGTATCTGGTGCGAAAAGCAGATTTAAGCACATCCGTGTCCTTAATTCTCAATTGATGATAACCCGATCGTAGGTCAGTCTTTGAGAATACCGTTGCACCTTGCAACTGATCAAAAAGATCATCTATTCGTGGAAGTGGATAACGGTTCTTCACCGTCCTTTTATTCAATTGCCTGTAGTCGATGCATAAACGCATAGACCCATCCTTCTTCTTTACGAAGAGGACCGGTGCTCCCCAAGGTGATGTACTAGGACGGATAAATCCCTTTTCCAACAACTCCTGCAGTTGTACTTTGAGCTCCCTGAGTTCGGCCGGTGCCATTCGATATGGAGGTATGGAGATCGGTTGCGTGTCAGGTATCAAAGTAATCTCGAACTCGATCTCCCTCTCTGGCGGTAGTCCAGGTAATTCCTCTCGAAATACATCAGGAAAATCTCGTACAATTTTGACATCTTCAATCATACGATCTTCGGCAGGTAACTCCACAACATAGGCGAGAAAACCTATGCAACCCTGATCGAGTAAGTGTCGGGCCTTCAATGCCGATACATATAAGACCTTACTATCTGAGGCACGTCCATCAAACTGAAAGGTAGGTATGTCTCGGATACGGAACACTACCGTCTTCTCGAAGCAATCAAGGCATGCGTGATGTTGCTCGAGCCAATCCATACCTAAGATGACATCAAAATCTTCTAGTTGAATGAGTAAAAGATATGCAGGCATTAGGTGCCCGCCAATCTGCACTGCTACCTTCTCCATCGCTTGTCGCACTATGAATAATTGGCCCCCTGGACCCTTGATGTAGTAAGGAGATGGAACGCAAACTGGTTCTTTATCTAACTTGGATACTAAGCGATGCGCTAGAAAAGAGTGCGTAGCTCCCGAATCAAATAAGGCGTGTAAGGATATACCATGTACTGAAATCATACCTCGCACTACAGCTCCTGAGGCGTGGGCCTGCTCCTGTGTGATTGCATTCAACTGTCCCTGAGGCTGTGGAGGAGTGTTAGAACCTGCAGCACTGAAGGTTGGTCGTGGTGGAGGACGTTGAAAACCTCGACCCCCATGGCGTGAAACTGATCCGTGTGACTGTGCAGAAGAGAAAGTTGGTCGTATATTTGGTGGGTGGCCACCTGAGTTGCTGGCAAGTAAAGGACACTTGGCCTTGAAATGGCCCGGCTGTTGGCAGTGGAAACATCTGCGATCTCCTGGCTGAGAGAAGGAGCCTCTTGAGACAAGGCTAGCACCTCCTGTCTTACGGCTCTGCGAGTGTGTCGAAGAGCGGAAGGAAGTAGTACCACGGCTCGCCAAAACCTGCCCCAAAGTAGGTGTAGGGGCAAATCTGCTAACGGTAGGAGTAGTAGCCACTGGGTGGAAACGACGCTCTCTACGAGCTCTGTAGAAATCTCGACGAGCAGATCTCGCGGGCTGAGGTGGTTGGAAATGTGATGGACTCCCCTGAAGCCGACTCTGGGTTGCCTCCATCTTGGTAGCTTTAGCAGCTACCTCCTTGATGGAAGTGAAATCTAATGCAGATAGCTGGTGTTGCACATCATCACGCAGTCCCCGGATAAACTTCTGTAAATTCTCCTCAGGAAAAGCAGTAGTCGCTGGTGACTGGCGGGAGAGTTCAGTGTAACGAATGAGGTACTCTTGGGCCATCATTGACCCCTGCTTCAGCTCAGCAAATAACCTCCTCTGATCCTCAACCCAGTGATCAGGATAGAACTGACTACGGAACTCATCAAGAAAAATTTCCCATGTTATGAGATCCTCCAGATGTTCCTTGGTGGCGAACCACCAACGCTCAGCATAACCTGCTAGTGAGAAGTCCACAAATGTTAGCCAAGACTCTTCAGGAGCATGAATCATCCTCAACACCTTAGATACGTAATCCAACCATAGCTCAGCCTCATCTGGCGTGCCGGTGCCAAAGAATTGTGGCACTTTAGATCTCTGATATGCTGCATAGGTCGTCTGATGTTTCTGCAGCGTCTCTAGGTCATCTGATCATTCCGGGTCTAGAGACACCGAAGGATGAACACTACCCTCCTCCTCACGAGAGGGATGGTACGAGGAATCATCCTGGTGGAGGAGCCTTTGCTCCAATACCTCCTGACGTTGTTGTATACCCTGTACGGCCTGAACTAGCAAAGCCAACTGCTGTGCAATATCAGGGTCAACATGAGGCGGCATGATTCCCTGCGAGAATCATTATATTAAAAATTATTTCTATGGTTAGAGAGACAATGGACACTTTAAATATGACTTTAATTATTCTCCTTACTAACGACAAGGTCAAAAGACTCTATCACTATATTTATATTTCAAATAATGTTAACAATTCTAACATGCAAAAGAGAGAATGGAGTATCGGGCTCTGATACCATCTATGACGCCCCGCCCTGTCGGCAACCAAAACCGACGAGACAGGAGCGTCGGACCTACGGTCCAAATACGCCCACGATCTATGATACTCAGCAAACCATCTTATGCATATTAGATTAACATTTGAAATATAAATAACAACAGGAGAATAATGTGAAATGGAAATTAAAATGCACCATCCATTTTCATTGATAACCATAATCATCAAGTCCATGTCCACAATTGAGATACATTATATAATAATAATTTTGTAGAAGAAGCTCTCCACATATCTCGCTACAATGTCTCTCGAAAATAACATAATAATGCAGAAGTAAATAAATTACTCTAAGTAGGGCGCACCCTGTCTGATGCAAGTATGACGAAGAAAAGTTCGATCTCCTCCAAAGACCGCTACTGTGACGGCGGCTGTTCAGGTACACCTGTTGGGTTCACATGAGGGTAACGTTATGAGCAATTGCTCAGTAACGAAACACTATAATGACTAATATGGGGGGTAAGAAGAGAATGTATACTCAACTCTATACAATGGCATACGCATGTATTGTAGATCAGAGAAAAATATGAAGTTATTCTGATTCACTGTGGATCACATATCAACTAACTTTTTTTTATTTAATAATCATTAAGCACTACTCCAATGGTCTTGATATTTCTACTAATTGGTTATGATCCATAATGGTTTGTAATTACAAATTTCAGTATTCGATCATTAACCATCACTCGTATTATTTTAGCACATGCGAGTACGCGACTCGCAGGCCTCCGCTAAGCGGGAACTTGGCATCTATCTTGAGTAAACCCTCAAGATTCTCCTTTTCAATCATAAAAGGAATAGATCAAAACCTCATTCTCCAACTTCAAACCATATCCCGGAACACCTCTCACAATAATAATATTCGAAGTAAAATTCGATGCGGCCACATCTAATTTTAAATCGAATCTTAATATTGTGTATAAATGTGAAACCAAGAATGCCAACCGCGTCACCTGCCTACTCCGTCGAGCGACTCCGGATGCTACCGGGCTGCTAGGTGCAACGCGTCACCCAACTCGTCCGTTGGGGTCGCGACCTTCAAGGCATCTCCCCGGGGCCCAAGGGTGCATGCCCAATCCCTTGAGGCACATACTCCACTTACTTGATCACCATTTGAATTAGTATTGGACTAACAATCTTTTTATAATCGGAGACTCGACCTTGCCTCTACCACAATGTCACTATAACATAGTTGTTCATTAAATATATTTTGATCGTGCACTCAAAATCAGACAAGATCAATAAAAATTTATTTGAAGTATTTTTTTTCCATGAAGGGTTCTTTTGTAATAATCCTCCAACGGTGGTAAATTACACATCTTGTGAATCTCTCTTAATGTTGGAGCCTCAATTTAGTCTTTTGTTATAGTAAAATCTTGAGGTAAACTATTCGCATGCGCAAGGAATGTAGAGGAAATTATCACTGCATTGAAAAGATTTCCTTCCTCTGTGCATTTATACTTGACAACAACGTAAAGTTTATGGAGTTGTTAATTAGAAAAGTTTATGTGCCGAACTCTCTACAGTTCACGCTTCTCTTGTATGTATAAGAAAACTATACATGTTTTATCATTGGATAACACGTGCTATTTGAGATTTATCATCAATTCATGAGATAAAATAAAAAATATAATTGATCTGAGTTAATTAGCATAAATATAGGACACACACACACTTTTTCTTTTCCTATATTACGTGGTTGGTTATAATCCTTCAATAGGATTATCATATTTAAGATGAGAAAAAAACCAGAAACTTACATCCACGTTAGTGGAAATTAGGATACCCACGTTTCTTGAAATGGTATTAAATGAATAACAAAAAAATGGATCATTTCACATTCCCTGAGTCAAAATGGTTACCCAGTAAACTCTCATTTTATGAGAATAGGAAATGCATCATAATTGTAATAGGTGGTTAAATGCTAAATAAAAGGAATTTAAAAAAGTGACGTTACATCTCCATTCTATTATTGTAGTCAATTAGAACATAACGTATGAAATAGTTCGATATCTTTCCATTAGTAATCATCTGCGTAGGCATAAATCTTAATTTAACATTATCATTAAAATTTATAAAATAAAGAACCGCCACAGATCTTTGCACGATTAAGCAATTTTATATAATTATAAAATATGTAAGATTCAAAAATCTAATCTTTTCTCCATAGAATTAAAAGGAGTAAAAACTTGTGATATACGAGATGCCAAAAAAAAGAAATTAATTCTTTAATAACAATACAAATCTTATTCATAGATTAACTAATAACTCTAGAATATAGCATACCCTGGGATTCGATTATAGTTGAGGTTGCATGGTATTTTTATTTTAATAGTGTCCCCGCGTAATCAACATGATTCAAGATAATTAGTTAATAAGGACGGATTCTTTAACGAGAAGATATTGGAAACATAATCCATGATATTTGGGTACTACAAGGATCGATGTCTAAATGGTGACTTCCCAGATTCAACAAGATTACAACAACAAGAGACATCTACGACCCTATAAATGATCACACATCATGTTTTAATAAATCATGTAAATCAAACAACAAAGAGGGAGGGGAACTTTATTTCAATAACACAAGACTCTAGAGATGTTCAAGTTATAGGGAAATTACGTGGAAACCAACAGCAAGAGGGGGTATTATCGTTACCTCCGAGGATGTTCCCTCGGGATCTCCTCTCACACGGAATGGTATTTCCGTCGCTCGATCGCAGTGCGGAGGCGTGCACCACGGTGACCTCGAGTTTTCCTACGTGATGGTGGTCGCGGATCTTCGATCGGAGCTCCTTCTCCGATGTCGACGACGGCCTTCCGATGACCAGACTGACCAAGATGGTGGTGCTCCAATGAGAGGGAAGGGTATGGTGGTTAGGGCTTTGGAGAGGGCAACCTATCATAGTATATTTATAGAAGGAGGGGTGTAAATGGATCAAGTTTCGGATCCAATTCGGATCCATATATGGATCTCGACCGTCCATCATAAAACATTGATATCTTGGGCTAGGAATGTCAGAATTTGATGTTCTTGGGCTCGTTGGAAAGATCTCGACGAAATCTACGAAGAGGCATGATTATTTGAATTTTTTGGATGTCTTAAATACTCCAGATTTTTGGAAAACGAAAATACGGGATTTTACAGGCTTTAAAACCCGCATTTTATACAATATTTACATACATATACATGAATGCTAAAATACATGAATTAAGCCTATTTACACGCATTTACTAGGGTTTTTAAGGCCAAAATGATAGATTAAAGATGATGAAACGTGGATTCATCATCCCCCTATACTTGCCTTTGCTTGTCCCTAGCAAACACTTATGCAATAAGTGCAGAAAAAGAAAAATAAAGAAAAGAAAAAGAAGAAAGATGGACTAAATTTAATTATCAAACTTGTCTTCACAAAATCAAAGTTTGGAGCTTAAGTCGGACCTTTGGAATTTTAGTGCGGGCGGAACCTTATTGAGAACCGAATTTGAAATCCAACAGTCCTTGAGAATCCCAAAACTTTGTCCAAGTCTCCTCAATAGCCAGGTCAGAAATATTTCAACTCATACGCAAACCCTTACGACTATGAATCTGACTCGTACAGTGTAAGTGATGGTGGCTCTTCCCCAACTAGAATGACAAAGAAACTGACTTCTCCAGTACGACAACCCAATGATTCCCCAATCCAATGACTCCATCCTCGAGGAGTGGGGTATTCCCTTCTAAGTTCAAGTGGCAACCAGCTCAAGAGGAGGGGGTGAAGAGAAGAATGGACGGTAGCCAGTGTAGCTACCTATCCTGGGATGCAAGACCAGTGTAGTCAAGTCATCCTGTTGCAGGCTCACATATATGACTTGGGAACTCAAGCTTGCTTATTGACTTTACAACACATGTACATACTTTGCAGGCTTTTTATTTTTGTACATGCCTGAACTTTTTTTTTTCTTTTTCTCTCTTTTTTTTTTGAATATTATATACAACAGCATTTACATAAGGAGTTTTTCCTCTTGAGCCAGTAGACTATCCCTCTTTTGAAGCTTTATCGCAACCCACAGCCTCCTGTCTTTAGACTTCCTAATCACTGGACGGGTTGGGGTGCACTTCCCTCCCTAGAGGAGGACAAGTGTTTCCACTTGTGTGCGTCTCATACCGGCAAATCTAATCCCCTCACCACTCCAACTGAGTTGAACCATGTGAAAGGTGCAGGTGTCCAAGTTAGGTCATTATCAACAAGAGTCGTGCGTGTGCTCCGAAATACTCTACTTAGGCAGTCAAGAATCCATTGAACCAAGTCCCGTGATCCTCAAAGAATTAAGTCAACTAGACCTGAAGTACCTCAAACCCAGTTCCTATAAGGTTCCTGTTATTAGGTAGATTTTAAGGTCCAATCAAGCTCCAATCTCCGGATTTTACTTAGACTTGTTCAACTATCAAACTCAATCCGAAAAATGCGAATGCCATGCAAATGCCATGCAGAAAATATTTTTGTGATGCAATTTTCAAGGATTTTGAACTTTTTATGGATTTTGTCAAAAGATGATGCATGCATATGCAGATGCATTTTTTTGTATTTTTCAAAAAGCTTTTTCAAATGTTTTTGGATTTGAATTTTGCAAATGTTTTTGGGCTTTTTGAAAACAAAAAGATTTTGGCTGAAAAATAGGTTAAAATATGTACACGGGAGTGCTTCTTATATATACAAGAAGTGGATTTTAAGAATTTACAAGGTAAGTGGTCAATTTTATACATATATAGTGGATTTTGGTATGATGTGTATATTCCTCAAACTTATTTGAAAACAATTTACACACAATTTTTGAAAACTATAGTCCAAAATAATTTTTACAAACATTTTACAAACATTTACACACATTTGAAAATCATTTTGCAAAAGGCTTTCAAACAGTATATATAGGTTCTTCAAATCATTTTTGCAACCATTTTTCAAACTATTTGCAAATCATTTTTCAAACATTTTATTTCACACAAAGAAAATAAATTTTACAAACCACACAATTTCACACAGGTTGAAAACATGTAACAAAATATTTTCAAAATAGTCTTCAATAGATGTTCACAAGGATTTTCAAACTATTTTTCAAACATTTTGCAAAAAACATTTTCACCTGATTTATTAATCAGTAAATACAAAAAGAATTTGAGGAATAACCACATCTTTTTATTAAGGTTTTTTAATGAATTTTAAAGAATTTTTAAAGAATTATTAGCCATATTTATTAAGAAAATACGCAAGTACGAGTTATGGCTAAAGTATATACATAGTATATACGACCCCCCTATACTTAGCTTGAGTTATGTCCTCATAGATCAGAGAGAAAAGAGAAGACATAACTCGTACTGAGTATAGGAAAATCTAAAGAATAAAAGAATGAATCAATGAGAAGTTGACCGTCCCCCCTATACTTAGGATCAAATAATCCTAAGTATAGCAGACTGTACACAAAGCAGGGAGGGTCAAGGGTGGGAATGAACAGATCGTACTCAGGTTGTCTCCCCCTATACTTAGGGTAAGATATCCCTAAGTATAGACAAGAAGAGGAGACAATGGAGAGGATCGAAAAGAATGGAGAAACTCGGGTGCACACCCCCCTATACTTAGGACAAAGTACGTCCTAAGTATAGAAGACTGACAAAAAGGGGCGGCACCTTTTCGGTAGATGATGAATCCACATTTCATCATCTTTATTTTATCATTTTGGCACCAAAAACCCTGGCAAATGCCTGTAAATAGCATTAAAATCACCATCTTAGCATCCATGCATGTGCATCACAATAGTGTATAAAATACTGTAATTAAGGCCAAAATTATAGAATAAATAAAGAAAAGAAAAAGAATAAAATATTGTAAATATTTTATGACCTAAAACCCCCGAGACCTAGGCATCTTGATGAATAGGTCGACAAGGAATAAAGTAGGGGGAGATAAGGTCAGAAATACAGTGTAAATACCTATACAATCTATTCATTCTTTATTCATTTTGGGACCTATTTTTGGTTCCACTTTGTGTACATCAAATAAGGAAACTTTGTACATAAAAGTTGTAGATAATTTCATAAAGAAAAAGACAAAGTTGATTTCACAGAAAAAGAATGTACAGACAAAAAGATATGGTCTGAATAAGAATCCAAAATCCCAACTTCCCAGACCCGTATCTCACAAACGACAAATCCAAATGCAGTGTACTCACCTTTAATTGTATATAGAATAAAATAATCTATCCAATGGTGGTAGTTTCGCATTTGGCGGAGCTACGGTTTGAAAGTTGAGTTTTGGACCCTCATTGTACACTTGTACTGAATAAAATATTCAATGTATTCTTTATTCAATATTTATTCATTTTTTATATTTTTATAATTTTTTAAATATCACTTATAATATATATGTGCATTAAAATTGAAATAAAATGCAAAGAAAAATAAAAAAATAAAATTACTTGTATAAGGACTACATAGGTATACCATATACACTTATACCTATATAAAATACACTTGTATTTTATTAAATATACAAAACATCTCAGAAAAATAAAATAAAAATATACTTATGTATATAAAAGTATGTTATAATTTTACAAAATCATAAATAAAAATAATAAGATTAAAAAAATACATAAAATAAAATAGAATATCAAAATACATAGGTATTATACCTATATAGGGTTCAAAAGGCAACCTGTAAAAATAAAAGTCATAAAAATAAATAAAAATCAGAATAAAATACTACATAAAATTTTGAACATTTTTTATTTTATACATTTTATTTAATTCGGCCATTTACTATTTTAAATTGAATTAATAGAGCAATAATCCAGGGTTTTTCCTGGTTGGTCCACGTGGACCAACCAGGTGCAAACCCTAGTTGACCTCGGTCAACTAGGTGACCTACCACCCTGTAGCCTCTGACAGCCCTATCTTTGACCCATCTTCTCCATTTTTTTCGAGACGCGGTCTTGCATCCTTTGAGCTCGATTCCTCCTGCAAATCTTTTCACCTACCATCCTTCTTGCTCGCCCAAGGATTTTCTTGGGCTGAGAGCCTCTGGATCGAGCTGGCGACCTCGTTCTTTCCACCCCCATCGTCAACCATACTTAAGGTCCTCCTTGACTTCCTTTCGATTTTGAACCGCATTCCACACAGATCTTCCCCCCTTTTTGTCGTGCTCGAGCTCCTGGAGGTGACAGCTCCTGGTTCTTCACCTTAAGGCGGCGGATCAGCCACTGATCTGGGCGTGTTCCATCACCTCCGGCGGTTGCCCCCGTGAGGTATTCTCCCTCTGGCCATTGGCCATCGAGGCTGCCATTCATCCCATTTTACTCCCCATTTCATTCCTGTTAGTTCTAGGATTAGTTCCCCCATCTTTCTGAGTCGAATCGATCACCCCATCACCTAATCGATCACCTCGCCGGAGCGCAACTCCGGCGAGACCCTATAGCACCTCCCAGTCCATCTCGAGAGCCACCCGAGGTCGAGGCATTTTGCCCTCGACCTCCCTAACGTTTTTGTGCAGGTATTGAAGTCCATCGCAGCTTCTGGAGCGATTTTGCTCTCTCGCCGGAGCACCTGGGGCCTCGCAGCTCCGCCACCTCCGTGCGAGAGCACCGGCATCCGCTGGTGGATTTTGAAGCTTCCAGACGACAGCCACCACCTGCAGGAGCACCCTCGGCCACCTTGCAAGCTCCGGCGTCGCCGTGGTCGGCCGGAGAAGCTCGGAGAAGTTCGCCAGACCGGAGCTCCTCCGTGTTCTTCCCTCGACCTCCGGGACCGTCGGATCAACGAGGAACCTCCAGATCAAGCCACAGCCGTCAGATCTTGGCACGCCCCCCACCGTCGATCTCTTCGTCAGATCTGATCTCAGCCGCTGATCGCCGAACCGTCATCGGCCGCTCAGGAAAAGCCACGTGGATAAGTGGATCGCATCCAGCCGTTGGATCGCGCCTCGTCGCCCAGCCGTTGGATGCGCGCCACGCGTCATCATCGGAGCGCAGGAGCGAGGGTATTTTGCATCCACACCCTCGCCGTTTTTGTATTTATTTATTAGTCTATAAACTTTCCTTGGTAGTTTAAATATTTTGTAATATTTGCAAAAAGACCCTCGGACTTTCGTTATTTGCACTTAGGTCCTCCGCCACGTCACCTCACGTGACCTGTACACGTGAGGTGGGGGCATTTTGCAGAGGACCCCTCGGTCTTTTGTTTATTTCGTTTTAGCCCTAAAACTTTCATAGCACGTGTAATATTTTTGGATATTTTGCAAAGTGGCCCCCAGGCTTTTGTATTATTGCATTCCAGTCCCTCCCAGGCGCGTGCAAGTCACGCGCCCTGGTGGGTAATTTGTAGGCGTGCCCAGGCGGGTCTTGTATTTACATTTTGGTTCCAGAAGTTAAATATTAAGTTCAAAATTTTGTGGATATTTGCATGTTAGCCCCTGGATGTTTTGAATATTGCACATATACCCCTGCCAGGCCTGTTAATTACTTGGATGCTTGTTGGATTGATTTAAAATATCATCTTAAGCCCAAAAATTCCACAAAAATAGACTTAAGCTTCTGGATAGGTGTACTTTAACGCCACCTATTTAGTTTTTGATTTTATTTTATTTTCATATTTATTAAAAATCAAAAACAGCCTTTTTGTGTACTGTCTACCTTAGAAAATACCAAAAAAATATCAAAACACCTCCAAAAATTCCCAAAAATTCACCTAGTGTCTATTTTATCATCTTTTAGTGTCAATCCAAAAATCAGTAAAAATTTCAAAAGAAAAACACTAAAAATATAAAAACACTCAAAAACTTCAAAAAAATATAAAAAATAGTAGAAAAACCCAAAAATTGCAAACTCAGCTTCTGTTTCTTCCTTATTTTGTTACTTTTATTAGAAAAATAGTGTGAAATATTTTTGCTACTGGTTGCTATTTTTAAATTACATTTTACTCACAGCCAGCCTTGTTTGCACTGTTTTCTCTTATTTCAGCTTTTAAAAATCCCAAAAACACCTAGAAAAATCCCCAAAAATCACAAAAACAGTAAAAAATATTAAAAAGACCAAAAACATTTCATTTCTGGATTTTTGAGTATTTTTGTGCATTTTTATTAATATTCTACCTTGCCTTTTATTATATTGCCTTTACTTCCCAATATTAAAAAAAAATATAAAATATAAAATATAAAAATTAGAAAATCAAAAATCAAAATACAAAATTAAAAATTAAATTAAAAAAAATTAATTAAAAACCCACAAAAATTGTAGTTGCTTGCTTGCTTAGTGTAGACACTTCACACACTCACACACTTTAGCATTCATTTGCTTGAGCTACACTGTTTGCTCCCTGTGTTCGAACTCTCTGCATACTTGCCCATATACATCATTTGTGCAGAGTTAAAAATAAATTTTAACTCCACATTGTTTCTAATTTGTTGATCTTAGTGTGGGTTAATTGTTGATTAATTTCGGGATTCGTGTGGTCAAACACCGACTGTTGACTCGCTTTGTGAGTCGACATAACCGCATCGATTTCCGAGACTATCAAATGGCGCCGTTGCCGGGGAGCAACAGCTTGTAGTTCATTTTTATTGATTGTGTGACTGGTTACCATAGCATTGTTTTCCATTTCTCACATTTTGATATATCTTGATTGAGCTATCTGACCATCTCTTTTTGTCTTCTTGCGAGGGACCGCGGAGCGAGGCGGATCGCCTAGGCGACCGACGCAACCTTGGGACGTGGAGCCGGCTTTTCTTTAGCTAAGCCGGCAGGAGAGAGCAAGGAGTGAGAGAGAGAGTGATTAGTTAGCTTTTCTTTTATTTTGTGAGAGAGTGATTCATTTGAATTGTAATAATACAGGTACCTTGGACACTTAGACATTCGGGCCTAATTTCCGGGTGTTTGTTCACCCGGGGGCTCACCGCAGTTTTGCCGCGTTTTTACCGCTTGTCATTTTCCGGTTTTGTGTTTATTTTTTTTCATTTTCTTTTGTGGAATGAGCTCTTAGATCTAGGTCTGCTTGATCGATTAGATTAGGTCCAAACACCTAATTAACTTTGCATGCTCCTATAGTTACGTTTTGGACTTAGACTAATTTAAACAGTTAGCAAGTAATTCCCAAATCCACGCGCCGCGAGCTCACACCCGAACAAGCGCTTTCTCCTACTCCAAATGTGTTGGGCAGAGGAGGGGTGAGCCAAGACCGGACACTCGGATTAGGAGTTGCTAGTCGACTTGTGGTTCTTCACGCTAGCAGTTGCCTGTTCTAAGACGGTTTCCGCTTGCATTTCGCCATATAGATTAGGTTTAAATATTCCGCTTTGCATCCCGCATGGAGAGAGCTGGGATTCGCTGTAAGTCCTCTTACTTTGCACGCATCATCTAGGCACAAAGGTGAGATTTCCACCTTGGTGTCGACTTGCACGGCTTTTCCGACTCTATTCTCCCTCTGTTTTTGGACAAAGTAGGATAAAGGAAAAAATACAAAAACGTTAGGCGCTTGCTTGAATTGACTCAAAAGAAGCGATAACACCAAAAAAAATTAAAAAAGGGACTGCTAAAGAAAACTTGACCAAAATAAAAACGGTAATTGGATTCATTGCTTGGGGAGAGTAACACCCTCACTTGTTTTCAGGTTGCATAGGAAGGTTTCCTTCCCAGTGAGGTGAGCGCTTCGTAAGGATTAGAGCCCAAAACCCAACTTGTGGCTGCCTTGTGTATCGCCTGGATTTCCGAAGTATTGGCGCTACTATCGTACGTAGTCGAGTAGGACTTGGTCGCCATTGGTGACTCTCTGTTGTGAGAGCGCCGACCCTGTCCGAAGTACCGAGCCTAGGCCACGCCTTCACGGGTGTGTCTGTCTCACCAGCTGCGTCCGAGTAGGACCTTGTACGCTCACGGGTGATTCCGTTGCGAGCGAGGTCCGAAGTATCGGTTTCGCCTATCGGCTTCCTCCCTCTTTTCTTTGGCTGAGTAGGGATCCAGGAAGGGTTACAAGGACCTCAAAAAGCGCAAGTTACAGGTTACACAGGAGGAGGACAAGTACGGGGATACTCTCCTGGCAGTACTCTCTCTCCTATAGGCGTAGCGCTCTAAGGACTCGTGAAAAGATAATTGCCTGAAAAACAAGCTAAAATTGACAAGATAAAAGCCGAACCTTCACGGCTTCACGAGTTGAGTTGGTGAACCTACCCTTGCTTTGTGTTTGATTTCTAGATTTATTAAGGTCAAGATCAAAAACACCGCACAATTGTGCACAATTTTGTTGCATTTCATTTTCTTCTTCTCTTGCATTACCCTCACTCTTCCCAAATAATCGAGATGATGGGACGGAGGTCTCTTAGGCCGACCTTGTCGGCACCGCTATCCAGCACTCCTCCTTATTCATCTAGGAATAACTCGGAGAGTCCGCTCTCCGAGCCTGAGTTCACATCCACCCTGTTCCCCCTCGACCACCCTTCCCATTCTCCTTCCCTCAGTCCAATCATTTCAGAGTTCAGTGCATCACAGAGTTCAGCCCATTCCACAGCACCTGAAATGGCCTCTTTTGCATTTTCAGAACATCAAGCAATGGCAGACAGAGGCGAACACCAAGATGATCACGATCACCCGCCGTTCATTATTGATCAAGCGGCCATCAACAATTCCCTGCTAGCGTCCCTGGAGAATATGCAGAGACAGATCCGTGACCAGGGTACATTCATGGGTGATCTGATGAGAGAGATAGCACAGCTGAGAGAAAACCGACCTGGGGGCGGTGGCGGTGGAGGAGGAGGACCCGATGCAGGAGGGGGCGACCCAGACGGTGAGCGACCGCCTCAGACCATCATGAGGGAGCTGCACAACCCAGCTTCATCCCTCACTCACCGGTGGATCAGACTCCCGCCAATCCACGGAGACTTCGAGCTTCGGCACAACACAATTCAGATGCTACCCAAGTTCCATGGGTTGCCGACCGAAGAGCCGCACCTCCATCTCCAAGAGTTCGAAATGATATGCAGCACCATCCACGATCGGCTGTTGACCGAGGATACTATCAAGATGATCGCCTTCCCGTTCTCATTGGTTGATCGAGCCGCATATTGGCTCAAGCATCTAGGGCTTTTTGTCGACACCTGGGCAGATCTCCGGTCCGTGTATTTGAAGAAATACTATCCTCTCGGCCGGACAAATGCAGCGCGAGCCATGATCAGCAATTTCGTCATGATCCCAAATGAACAGTTCCATGAAGCATGGGATCGATTCAGAGAGCTCATAGACCGGTGTCCACATCACGATATCTCTAAGCCCCATCTGGTGCAGAGTTTCTTCTGTGGGCTGACACCGGAGCTGCAGGGGCTTGTGAACGCCTCTTGCGGTGGGTCCTATTTCTCCAAGGGAGAAGACGACGTCTGGGCCATCTACGAAGGCATGGCAGAGAACTCCACAGTGATGACCCAGGCCAGAGTCTACACTCAGCAGAAGCCCCCGCAAGGAGCGGGATCATTTCAGAGGATCGCACGCATCGATGCCGGGCCCAGCACAACGTCGGTAGCCGCAGCCCAAGCCGAATCAGCCGCAGCCGACATGGGCATAATCAGTGAAAAGCTGGACCGCATGGAGATCCTCGAAAAGAAGCAGAATCAAGGTCTAGCCCAGATGGACCTTCTCACAAAAACAATGAGTGACCTGAAGACTCAAATTCTCTGTATTCAGGAGGCACAAGCCCATTCCCAACAGCCTCCCAGGTCACAGGTTGCTTCCAGCAGCAGCAATCCCAACCAGGCCTCCACCTCATACCGCCAGGTGAACCATATCCAGGCGGAGCCGGTTCCATTGTTGCAGTACCATCCAGAGCAACCGCCATCTCAGGAGATGCAGATGGTGGTGTATCAGCCGGAGCAACCGCTGGCAGTTCTTCCTCCACCCTCCTTCGAGCAGGAACCGTTGATGGAAGTCAACGGGATATGGTATGACCGATACCCGCAGCCTGCAATCCGTAGGGATCACCCCGGATTCCGTTGGGGTAATGGAGCTTCCTCATCCCAACAGCACCTTCCTGCTCAAGGACAGCAGAGCAGCCAGCCACAGCAGCAACACCAGCAGCCCCAGTACAACCAGCCCCAACAATACCACAGTGGTCCTCGTCCCGCCTATCAGGGACAGCAGTGGAGGCCGCGCCAGCAGCCTCAGCAATCTTATCACCAGCCTCCCCCTCAATTCCAGCAGCAATTCCAGCAGCAGCAGCCCCATGTCCAGCAGGGACAGACATCCGGTTCTCAGGGTCCAGCCTACGAGAACCCAGCCCTTGATGATCTTGCCCGCTTGCTATCTGAACAGCGAGCATCCTTCAGGCAAGAAATGGATGAGTTCCGGCAGGAGATGCGGGACATTATCAAAGGAAAGGCCGCCATACCAGCTCAGATCGAACCAAACCCTAATAATTACAAAAGAAAATCTGAGCAGGTAGAGTACATAGAGGGTGCCTCTCCTAGTGAAAATTTGAATGATATGTCTTCTTTTGTGCATGATGCTGATTTTGTGACTACTAGGAGCGGTAGGATACCAGCCGGCGGCGCCTCTTCTGAGCGACAACCCGAAGCCGAACCAGGAGCGCCAGAGGAGCAGAGGAGCGGTACTGATGCCGCGACAGATGATGTTGCAGACGGTGGTGCTGATGCCACCAATGATGGAGCCCAGGATGACGGTGCTGATGCCGTCGTGATACCAGATGCAGACGGTGGTGCTGATGCCACCATTTTGGGAGATGAACCAGAGCGCGGTGCTGATGCCGCAAAGACCGGTGCTAGTGGTGGTACTGAGGCCACCACATCTACTTTTGTTGAGCCAACTTCTGTGACTTCACCACATTTTGTATCGAGAGACTGTGGGAAGAAAAACAAAAACAAAAATATGAATAAAGGAAAGGTTTCTGTTCAAATTGCGGATCCATATGTGTTGAATGATGATTATTGTATGGATTCTCCATCTTCACAGGCACAGAGACCGATTCCGAGTCCTCCATCTGAGGAGGCACCTACCATCCCCTTCCCTGAGGCACTCCGCCGAGCGAAGGGAAATAAAAAAGAAAATCCCAAAAAGAATCAGCAGGTAGAGTTCGACAATGAGATGATTGACAGATTTCATATTCAGCTGACTCTACGAGAAGCGTTTGAGCATATCCCCTTCTTCAAGAAGAATCTGAAAGAGACAACTACTGTCCGAAGGAAGAAGAGGCACAGAGATCAAATCCATATGCTCACGCATAACACTTGCTGCGCCATTCAGAACACATTGCCAGCCAAGCGACCAGACGCAGGAGCTCCCTATGTCAGATGTGAGATTCAGGAGCAGCAGTTTGATCGTACTCTATTAGACAGCGGCTCTTCAATCAACCTACTTCCGGCAGCCTTACTCAAGCAGTTCGAGTTTGGCCCTCTTCTTCGAAGCAGAACCGTTCTTCAGTTTGCTGACAGGTCGATTAAGAGGCCGAAGGGGTTATTGAAAGACGTGGTCGTTACCATTCAGGGTCTGAAATTCCCCGTGGACTTCGTTGTGTTGGACATGGAGATCCCTGAGTCGGTAACTGATGCCCCCATCATTCTCGGACGTCCATTCTTGGCCACAGCCAAGGCGGTGACCGACCATGATAGTGGGAAGGTATGCTTTCGCGTAGAGGGCGAAACCATACAAATAGAGACGATCGAAGAGATCAGAGCCAGAGAAGCAGAATGCTCAGAACAGTCCAGCGAAGCAGAGCAGATGACAGAGGAGGAGCTAGACATCCACCAGGTTTGTGATTTCGAGATGACTGATGATGAATCCAACTGGAAAGATCCTGTAGCACCGACCCTCGCCTTGCCTACAGATTCACTGTATCTCAAGCTCATGGCAGTCGAGAGCCGAGAGAGCACATTCCTGGATGAGGATATTTCTGAGGCTGACAGTGTTGTGATGAGTGGTGCTGAAGAATTTCAATCTTGCTCATCATCTTCCGATCCCTCGGATTCAGACATTGACTGGGATGACTTTGATGATTATTTACCATGTCTGATTCCTACTGAGCCAACAGCCATGACAGAGTGTGAGCCAGTGCAGTTTATTGATGATCCATCAGGCCGCCCTTCGTCAGCGATTCATGCAGAGCGAGAGTTCTCCCATGCAGACCTGGTAGCCTTTACACAGTCATATCAGAAGCCAGATCTGCCACCTCCCAGTTGTCCGGAAAGGAAACCTCTGCCGCAGTCAATGAAGTACAGATTCCTTGCTGGAGAGCCAGAAATGCACCCAGTCATTATCTCAGCAGATTTGACTGGAGAACAAGAATCTCGTCTGATGGAGGTTCTTGAAAGAAACCGCAAGGCAATCGGTTGGAGTATAGCTGATCTCCAGGGGCTGAGCCCTAATCTTTGCTCTCACCACATCTATCTTGAAGATAACGCTAAGCCGTCGCGTGAGTTCCAACGACGGCTGAACCCGAATCTTCGAGACGTTGTCATGAAAGAAATTTCCAAGTGGTGGAGCGCCGATTTTATCTATCCCATCTCCGACTCCAAATGGGTTAGTGATGAAGCTACGTTTCATCATCTTTATTCTATCATTTTGGCCTTAAAAACCCTAGTAAATGCGTGTAAATAGAGCTAATTCATGCATTTTAGCATCTGTGCATATGTGTGTAAATATTGTATAAAATGCGGTTTTTAAAAGCCAAAATTATAGAATAAAGAAAAGAAAAGAAAAAGAATAAAATATTGTAAATATTTTATGACCCGAAACCCCGAGACCTAGGCATCTTGATGAATAGGTCGACAAGGAATAAAGTAGGGGGAGATAAGGGCCAAAATACCAATAAAATCCCTTTTATTTTATTCATTCTTTATTCATTTTGGGACCTATTTTTGGTTCCACTTTTTATACATCAAACAAAGAAACTTTGTATATGAAAGTTGTAGATAAATTAATAAAGAAAAATACAAAATTGATTTCACAGAAAAATAATATACAGATAAAAAGTTATGGTCTGAATAAAAATCCAGAATGCCAACTTCCCAGACCCGTATCTCACAAATAAAAACTCCAAATGCAGCGTGCTCACCTTTAACTGTATATAGAAGAAAATAATCTAATTAATGGTGGTGGTTTCGCATTTGGCGGAGCTACGGTTTGAAAGTTGACTTTTGGACCCCTATTGTACCTTGTACATATTAAAATATTCAATTTATTATTTATTTATTATTTTTATACTTTTATATTTTTATAATGTTGTAAATAATACTTATAATAATTATGTACATTAAAAGAAGAATAAAAACCTAAATAAAAATAAAAAATTAAATACTTAAAAATAAAAGACATAGATACATCACCTACACATATACCTATACAAAACATACTTGTATTTTATTAAATATACAAAATAAATCAGAAAAATAAAATAAAAATATATTTGTGTAGATAAAAGTATTTTATAATTTTATAAAATAAGAATTAAAAATAAATAAAATTAGAGACACCAATTAAAAATGAAGGACTACAATATATAGTTATAGATACCTATAGGGGTATAAATGCAAATTTGTAAAAATAAATCTCGAAAAATTAATTAAAAATCAGAATAAAATAATTTATAAAATTACAAGAACTTTTTATTTTATAACCTAATTAAAATAATGCCATTTATCATTTTTTATTGATTTTCCAAGGGTTTTTCCCTGGTTGGTCCACGTGGACCAACCAGGTTGGTCTGACAGTTGACCTCTGGTCAACTGTCTGACCCCCCCTGTGGCTGTGTCAGAAACGGGTTGCGACCCACTTTTTATGAATTTTTGGAAGCCACACCGTTCATCTTTTGACCCCGCTTCCTTCATGAAAAATGTACCCCATATATCCGTGATTCACGCCGACCCCTTAGATCCTATTAGATCTTCGTGGTTCACCCGTGACCGGCCCTCGAAAGTCGCCCCTCGACCACATTCAAAACCAACCCCCTGACTTTCCCTTTCTCTTTGATCACTCTTCCACCGCAAAAACCCTCTTCTAGACCCTCGTCTGGACTCTTGGTGACAGCAGGAGTGCGGAGAGCATCTTAGCTGGGCAAATCGGCGTCGAATCGAGCTAGATCCCCTTGCCGGAGTCCTCGCCGGAGGGCACCTTGTGCGCACACAGGTGAGGTCCTTCTTTCTCCCTTTTTCTCCCTTTTTCAAGTGTTCTACTGTCAAAAAAAAAAGCCACTTTGATTGTTCCTTCGTCAAGAACGTTGTCCCGTAGCAATCATTTCGCCCCGAATCAACTGCGGCCGACATCGAGTCTCGCCGGCCGTATTTACCGTCCATACGTCCGTTCACCTTGAGAAGCACGCCACGAAGTTGGGGCACTTTGCCCCCAACTTTATCATCCACTTCCTTTGCAGGTTACAGGAGTGCTCAGGACCCCACGGGGTTCGTTTCGTTTTTGTTGGCGGTGAAGATCGAAGCCCTTGGAGGTTCTCCCCCTCGCCAACGCCGCAGCGGGACGCCGGCCGTCTTCGGCCATTTTGAGCCGCTTCTGATCTCTAGGGAGCCCCCAGGAGGCGTACAAGTGCCGTCGGAGGAGATCTCAACGCCGCGCGCAAGGAGGGCGCGACCGCCGGCGCGCCACCGCCGCCTGCGCGCAGCTGCACAGGAACAAGAACGAAGGGGAGGGGGGGCAACGTACAGGTGCCGTAGATCTGGACCCCCCTCTGTTTGATCGCTGTCGTCCGTGCCGATAACCCTCCAACCGTCAGATCGTGGGCCAGGATCTCATCCTGGCCGTTATAACTCGAAGAGGCATCGGGCTACGTGGGGCTGACACGTGTCCCCTTTTTATCGCTGTCGTCCGTGCCTAAAGCCACTCCAGCCGTCGGATCTTCAAGTTATCATCTAATCTCGGCCCTTGCTCGCGAAGGGGTATCTGTTGACCAGCGCACGCCACGTGGCGTAAGTGGATCCTCCTCCTCCGTTGGATGCGCCCCAGTGGGTGGGTATTTTGCCACTTTCCCCCCACGCGTTTTTGTATTAAGCATTTAGCGTATGAACTGTCAATTGCTGTTCAATATGTTTTGTGATAATTGTTAAAAACACCTCAAACTTCTTGGAATTGCAAGGCTATCCTTCCCAGGCGCGCGTGCTCACGCACGTGTTACCTGGGCATTTTGCGAGGATAACCTCGCATTTCTCGTCCTTCACATTTAGTCCACAAGTTGTTAGTTCAGATATATATTTTTTTGGAAATATTGCACGCAGGCCCCTTGATTTTCTGATTATTACGCAAATACCCCTGCCAGGCCTTCCATGTTTGCTTGCTTGTAGGATTTATTTGAAGCATCATTCTAACTCCGAAATTGCTCAAATTTTGAACTTAAGCACCTGAGGACTTGTACTTCCACGCCACAATTTTAGTTTTTGTTTTTATTTTATTTTTACATTTATTAAAAATCAAAAACATCTATTTTCAGCACTGTTTGCATTAGAAAATCACTAAAAAATATAAAAACACTCTAGAAAAATTCCAAAAAAATATATTTTGTGTCTTTTAGTTTGTTTTAACTCCTAGCCAAAAATCATTAAAAATCTCAAAAGAAAAACACTAAAAATTTAAAAACACTCAAAAACTTCAAAAAAATTTATAAAATAGTAGAAAAACCCAAAAATAGCAAACTCAGTTCCTGTTAGTTCTTTATTTTGTCCTTTTTATTGGAAAAATAGTGTGAAAAATTTTGGTTGCTGTTTGTTACTTTTAAATTGCATTTTATTCACAGCCTGTCCCATTTTCACTGTTTTGTCTTATTTCAGTATTTAAAAATATCAAAAATACCTTGAAAAATCTCCAAAAATCACAAAAACAGTAAAAAATCTTAAGAAGACCAAAAACATTTGATTCCTGAATTTGTGAGTATTTTTGCATCTTTTTATAAATATTTTAGCTTGCCCCCTATTACATTGTCTTTGATTTCCAATATCGAAAAAGAAAATATAAAAATATAAAATACAAAAAGAAAACATAAAATCAGTAAATTAAAAATCAAAATACAAAAATATAAAATTAAAAATTAAATAAAAAATATAAAATTAAAAAAAAAACCCACAAAAATTTTAGTTTGGCTAAGTAACTTGTTAGACCTAGGTTTGGATTTTTATCCGTGCTTTACACCTTTGCTCCTTGTGTTCGACCCCTACTTGATTGCCATTTTACATCGTTAGTAGGGTATAATAAATTTTAATCCTTGCTCTTCATTCTCTGATTGATTGTGTGGGTTAATTGTTGAAGACCGAGGAAGTTTGAGCAGTCGCATCAGCGACAGTGAGTCTGACTTGTCAGACCGCTATTTAGCGGCTCTCGCTTTCTCGCTTTTCAGTTAGTCCACTTCATGTGGTACCCAAGAAGACGGGTATCACTACAGTTATCAATGAGTCCGGAGAGGAGATCGCTACCAGAGTACCAACTTCTTGGAGGGTCTGTGTGGACTACAGACGATTGAATGAGGCCACCAAGAAGGATCACTTCCCGCTACCATTTATTGATCAGATTATCGAGCGGTTAGCTGGGAAGAGCCATTACTGTTTCCTCGATGGGTACTCTGGATATAATCAAGTGGCCATTGCGCCCGAAGACCAGGAGAAAACGACATTCACCTGTCCGTTTGGGACCTATGCTTTCAGACGGATGCCCTTTGGTCTATGTAACGCTCCAGCGACATTCCAAAGGTGCATGTTGTCCATCTTCTCGGACATGGTGGGTGACTGTTTAGAGGTCTTCATGGATGACTTCTCGGTCTATGGCGACGGGTTCGACGCTTGTCTTGACTGCCTAGACCGTGTGCTGAAGCGCTGCATAGAGGTCAATCTTGTCTTATCCTGGGAGAAGAGTCATTTCATGATGACTCAAGGGACGGTCCTTGGTCATATCGTCTCCAACAGGGGCATGGAGGTCGATCCGGCTAAGGTGGACATCATCAGGAAACTCAATCCGCCGTCCAATCTGCGTCAGTTACGGTCTTTTCTGGGGCATGTCGGTTTCTACCGACGGTTCATTCAGAACTTCAGTCGAATTGCCCGACCGCTAACTGACTTGCTGACCAAAGACACCGAGTTTATTGTTAATGATAAGTATCTTGAATCATTTGAGACTCTCAAAAATATGGTTGTCTCAGCTCCTGTCCTTCAGCCACCCGATTGGTCTCTCCCATTCGAGATCATGACGGATGCTTCAGATTTTGCCGTTGGGGCTGTGCTCGGACAGAGGAGGGATGGTTTACCTTTTGCCATCCACTACGCCAGCCGGACTTTGGATGCCGCGCAGCGGAATTACACTGTGACTGAGAAAGAGATGCTGGCCGTAGTTTTTTCTCTTGATAAGTATCGATCATATATTCTTGGATCTAGAGTAACAATATACACTGATCATACCGCCATCCGGTATTTAATGGCCAAGAAGGATGCCAAAGCACGTCTCACCAGATGGATCCTTCTACTCCAGGAATTTGATATTGAAATTAAGGATAAGCCTGGAGTCAAGAATGTGGTGGCGGATCATCTCTCCAGATTGGAGAATCTTGAGGAATCTGAGCCCAGCGCACCTATCACAGAGACGTTTCCAGATGAGGCGATCTTGGCTGTCACCTCACTCCCATGGTATGCTGACTTTGTAAACTATCTTGTTGCCAAGACAGTCCCTCAGGGTTGGCCCAGGCAGAAACTTGAGACCTTCCTAGCTAAGGCCAAGTTTTACCATTGGGAGGATCCCGTCCTTTATCATGAAGGAGGGGATAGTATCTGGAGGAGGTGCATTCCTCAAGAAGAGCAGCATAGCGTCCTCACATACTGCCACAAGCTTGAGGCAGGAGGACATCATTCAGGAAAGAGAACAGCACAGAAGGTGCTTCAATCCGGCCTATGGTGGCCTACTCTCTTCAAGGATTCTGATGAGTTCGTGAAGAGATGTACTGACTGTCAGAAAATGGGAACCTGCGGACAGAGAGACATGATGCCCATGCAACCCATTCACTTCTGTGAGGTCTTTGATGCATGGGGGATTGATTTCATGGGCCCATTTCCTAAGAGTCAGGGATTCGAGCATATTTTGCTCGCTGTAGATTATGTCAGCCGATGGGTTGAGGCCATCCCCGCCCGAGCCGCAGATGCTAAAACCGTTTGCAAATTTTTGAGGAAAAATATCATTTCACGGTTCGGTGTACCTAGAGTCTTGATTTCAGACGGGGGGTCTCATTTCATCAATGACAAAGTCAGGGCCCTTGCAGACGAGTTCGGCATTGACCATCGGGTTGCCACTCCTTATCACCCTCAGACTAATGGTCTTGCCGAAGTATCGAATAGGGAGATAAAGACTATCTTGCAGAAAGTTGTCCGCCCAGACCGAAAGGATTGGTCACAGCTTTTGGACTCGGTCTTGTGGGCGTATCGGACATCTTTCAAGAACCCATTGGGGACATCTCCCTTTCGTCTCGTCTATGGCAAGCCGTGCCATTTGCCAGTGGAAATCAAGCACAAATCTTTTTGGGCAGTTACTGAGTTGCTTCTAGATCCAGAGAGTATAGGAGACCAGAGAAGAGCAGAATTGGCAGCCCTGGAAGAATTGAGAGATACAGCCTTCTCCAACAACCTACAATACAAAGAAAAAGTGAAGACATGGCATGATTCGCATATCAGCCATAAACAGTTTGAGCCAGCTCAGAAAGTATGGTTGTTCGATTCCAGGCTAAAATTATTCCCAGGGAAATTACAGAGCAAGTGGAAAGGACCGTATGTGGTCAGGAAGGTACATGACAATGGCAGCATCGACATATCCGAACCGTCATCTTCCTCTACCTTCCGCGTCAATGGTCAACGCTTGAAATTATATCTTGATCATGATCCACCGACCATTGACGTTGCCCCCATTCTTCTGGTATGAGATGTGTCATTTGACTTTCATCATCTACATCTCATACATGGTAATCAAGTCTATCTTCCGCTGTACAGATCCATCTGTTTATATCACTCTGATGTCTGTTGATTTATTTTCTTCTTTTCTTCTTTTCTTCTTTTCCTGTTCTATCCTCTTTATCTATTAAAAAGGTGCCGCCCTTGTAGACAGTTTTCCATACTTAGGACGTACTTTGTCCTAAGTATAGGGGGGTTGGCACCCTGAGTCTTTCTATTCTTTTCGATCCTCTCCATTGTCTCCTCTTCTTGTCTATACTTAGGGATATCTTACCCTAAGTATAGGGGGAGACCATCTGAGTACGATCTGTTCATTCCCACCCTTGACCCTCCCTGCGTTGTGTACAGTCTGCTATACTTAGGATTATTTGATCCTAAGTATAGGGGGGACGGTCAACTTCTCATTTATTGATTCATTCATTTATTTCTTTATTCTTTAGACTTGTCTATACTTAGTACGAGTTATGTCTTCTCTTTTCTCTCCGATCTATGAGGACATAGCTCGAGCTAAGTATAGGGGGGTCGTATATACTACGTATATACTTTAGCCATAACTCGTACTTTCGTAATAATATAGCTACTAATTCTTTAAAAATCATTAAAAATTCTTAATAAAAAGATGTGGTTATTCCTCAAATGCTTTTTGTATTTACTGATTAATAAATCAGGTGAAAATGTTTTTTGCAAAATGTTTGAAAAATAGTTTGAAAATCTTTGTGAACATCTATTGAAAACTATTTTGAAAATATTTTGTTTCATGTTTTCAACCTGTGTAAAATGTGTGGTTTGTAAAATTTATTTTCTGTGTGTGAAATAAAATGTTTGAAAAATGATTTGCAAATGGTTTGAAAAATGGTTGCAAAAATGATTTGAAAAACCTATATATACTGTTTTGAAAGCCTTTGCAAAATGTTTTCAAATGTGTGTAAAATGTTTGTAAAAATTATTTTGGACTATAGTTTTCAAAAATTGTGTGAAAATTGTTTGAGGAATACACTCATCACACCAAAATCCATCTTATATGTATATGTATAAAATTGATCACTTACCCTTGTAAATTCTTAAAATCCATTTCTTGTTTATATAAGAAGCACTCCCGTGTACATATTTTCACCTAGTTGTGAGCCAAAATCTTTTTGTTTTCAAAAATTCCCAAAAACATTTGCAAAATTAAAATCCAAAAACATTTGAAAAATATTTTTTGAAAAATACAAAAAAAAATTGCATATGCATCATCATCATCTTTTCAAAAATCCATAAAAAGTTCAAAATCTTGAAAATTGCATCACAAAAATATTTTCTGCATAGCATTGCATGGCATGAGCATCTTTCGGATTGAGTTTGATAGTTGAACAAGTCTAAGTAAAATCCGGAGATTGGAGCTTGATTGGACCTTAAAATCTACCTAATAACAGGAACCTTATAGGAACTAAGTTGGAGGTACTTCAGGTCTAGTTGACTTAATTCTTTGAGGATCACGGGACTTAGTTCAATGGATTCTTGACGGCCTAAGTAGAGTATTTCGGAGCACACGCACGACTCTTGTTGATAATGACCCAACTTGGACACCTGCACCTTTCACATAGCTCTCCATGGATGAGGTGGTGAGGAGGCAGTCTCCTTTGGCTTGGGGTAGCATATGAGGGTAGTACTTCTAGGCGGAACCTCTCTTCTTCTTATAGTGAAGGAAGTGCACCTCAACTTGGTCTAGTGGTGATGAAGGCTAAAGACAGAAGCCGTGGGTTGCAATAAAGCTTCAAAAGAGGGATAGTCTACTGGCTCAAGAAGAAATTTCTTGTATATATGCTGCACCATGTAGATATGTTGTACAGATGCAATTGAAAAAAAAAAAGAACTCCAAAAAAGTGGTGGGTCGGATTGAAAATTTAATAACCCCACCGGAGTGTATACAGTTCAATAAAGCAAAAGCTTATGGTATCCATGTCACATCTCATGAAGCTTGCAGCGGGAGACTTAGCTACACTGGTTGAGCTCCCAAAAGTCTATACTTCTTCCCCCTCTTCTTGAGCCAGTTGCACTTGAACTTAGAAGGGAATACCCCGCTTCTCGAGGAAAGAGTTGCTAGACCGAGGCATTAGAGTTACCAGGTTGAGGGAGGTTGTTTCTTTGTCACTTCTGAGGTAGGGAGCTCCATATCACTTACACTGTACAAGTCAGATTCATAGTCGTAAGAGTTTGCGTATGAGTTGAAGTATTTCTGACCTGGCTATTGAGGAGACTTGGACAGAGTTTTGGGATTCTCTAGGACTGTTGGATTTCAAACTTGGTTCTCATTAAGGTTCCGACCGCACTAAACTTCCAAAGGTCCGACTTAAGCTCCAAACTTTGATTTTGTAAAGACAAGTTTGATAATTAAACTTCGTCCAATTTTCTTCTTTTTCTTTTTCTTTCTTTTCTTTTTGCACTTATTGCATAAGTGTTTGCTAGGGACTAGCAAAGGTAAAGTATAGGGGGATGATGAATCCACATTTCATCATCTTTATTCTATCATTTTGGCACCAAAAACCCTGGCAAATGCCTGTAAATAGCATTAAAATCACCATCTTAGCATCCATGCATGTGCATCACAATAGTGTATAAAATACTGTAATTAAGGCCAAAATTATAGAATAAATAAAGAAAAGAAAAAGAATAAAATATTGTAAATATTTTATGACCTAAAACCCCCGAGACCTAGGCATCTTGATGAATAGGTCGACAAGGAATAAAGTAGGGGGAGATAAGGTCAGAAATACAGTGTAAATACCTATACAATCTATTCATTCTTTATTCATTTTGGGACCTATTTTTGGTTCCACTTTGTGTACATCAAATAAGGAAACTTTGTACATAAAAGTTGTAGATAATTTCATAAAGAAAAAGACAAAGTTGATTTCACAGAAAAAGAATGTACAGACAAAAAGATATGGTCTGAATAAGAATCCAAAATCCCAACTTCCCAGACCCGTATCTCACAAACGACAAATCCAAATGCAGTGTACTCACCTTTAATTGTATATAGAATAAAATAATCTATCCAATGGTGGTAGTTTCGCATTTGGCGGAGCTACGGTTTGAAAGTTGAGTTTTGGACCCTCATTGTACACTTGTACTGAATAAAATATTCAATGTATTCTTTATTCAATATTTATTCATTTTTTATATTTTTATAATTTTGTAAATATCACTTATAATATATATGTGCATTAAAATTGAAATAAAATGCAAAGAAAAATAAAAAAATAAAATTACTTGTATAAGGACTACATAGGTATACCATATACACTTATACCTATATAAAATACACTTGTATTTTATTAAATATACAAAACATCTCAGAAAAATAAAATAAAAATATACTTATGTATATAAAAGTATGTTATAATTTTACAAAATCATAAATAAAAATAATAAGATTAAAAAAATACATAAAATAAAATAGAATATCAAAATACATAGGTATTATACCTATATAGGGTTCAAAAGGCAACCTGTAAAAATAAAAGTCATAAAAATAAATAAAAATCAGAATAAAATACTACATAAAATTTTGAACATTTTTTATTTTATACATTTTATTTAATTCGGCCATTTACTATTTTAAATTGAATTAATAGAGCAATAATCCAGGGTTTTTCCTGGTTGGTCCACGTGGACCAACCAGGTGCAAACCCTAGTTGACCTCGGTCAACTAGGTGACCTACCACCCTGTAGCCTCTGACAGCCCTATCTTTGACCCATCTTCTCCATTTTTTTCGAGACGCGGTCTTGCATCCTTTGAGCTCGATTCCTCCTGCAAATCTTTTCACCTACCATCCTTCTTGCTCGCCCAAGGATTTTCTTGGGCTGAGAGCCTCTGGATCGAGCTGGCGACCTCGTTCTTTCCACCCCCATCGTCAACCATACTTAAGGTCCTCCTTGACTTCCTTTCGATTTTGAACCGCATTCCACACAGATCTTCCCCCCTTTTTGTCGTGCTCGAGCTCCTGGAGGTGACAGCTCCTGGTTCTTCACCTTAAGGCGGCGGATCAGCCACTGATCTGGGCGTGTTCCATCACCTCCGGCGGTTGCCCCCGTGAGGTATTCTCCCTCTGGCCATTGGCCATCGAGGCTGCCATTCATCCCATTTTACTCCCCATTTCATTCCTGTTAGTTCTAGGATTAGTTCCCCCATCTTTCTGAGTCGAATCGATCACCCCATCACCTAATCGATCACCTCGCCGGAGCGCAACTCCGGCGAGACCCTATAGCACCTCCCAGTCCATCTCGAGAGCCACCCGAGGTCGAGGCATTTTGCCCTCGACCTCCCTAACGTTTTTGTGTAGGTATTGAAGTCCATCGCAGCTTCTGGAGCGATTTTGCTCTCTCGCCGGAGCACCTGGGGCCTCGCAGCTCCGCCACCTCCGTGCGAGAGCACCGGCATCCGCTGGTGGATTTTGAAGCTTCCAGACGACAGCCACCACCTGCAGGAGCACCCTCGGCCACCTTGCAAGCTCTGGCGTCGCCGTGGTCGGCCGGAGAAGCTCGGAGAAGTTCGCCAGACCGGAGCTCCTCCGTGTTCTTCCCTCGACCTCCGGGACCGTCGGATCAACGAGGAACCTCCAGATCAAGCCACAGCCGTCAGATCTTGGCACGCCCCCCACCGTCGATCTCTTCGTCAGATCTGATCTCAGCCGCTGATCGCCGAACCGTCATCGGCCGCTCAGGAAAAGCCACATGGATAAGTGGATCGCATCCAGCCGTTGGATCGCGCCTCGTCGCCCAGCCGTTGGATGCGCGCCACGCGTCATCATCGGAGCGCAGGAGCGAGGGTATTTTGCATCCACACCCTCGCCGTTTTTGTATTTATTTATTAGTCTATAAACTTTCCTTGGTAGTTTAAATATTTTGTAATATTTGCAAAAAGACCCTCGGACTTTCGTTATTTGCACTTAGGTCCTCCGCCACGTCACCTCACGTGACCTGTACACGTGAGGTGGGGGCATTTTGCAGAGGACCCCTCGGTCTTTTGTTTATTTCGTTTTAGCCCTAAAACTTTCATAGCACGTGTAATATTTTTGGATATTTTGCAAAGTGGCCCCCAGGCTTTTGTATTATTGCATTCCAGTCCCTCCCAGGCGCGTGCAAGTCACGCGCCCTGGTGGGTAATTTGTAGGCGTGCCCAGGCGGGTCTTGTATTTACATTTTGGTTCCAGAAGTTAAATATTAAGTTCAAAATTTTGTGGATATTTGCATGTTAGCCCCCTGGATGTTTTGAATATTGCACATATACCCCTGCCAGGCCTGTTAATTACTTGGATGCTTGTTGGATTGATTTAAAATATCATCTTAAGCCCAAAAATTCCACAAAAATAGACTTAAGCTTCTGGATAGGTGTACTTTAACGCCACCTATTTAGTTTTTGATTTTATTTTATTTTCATATTTATTAAAAATCAAAAACAGCCTTTTTGTGTACTGTCTACCTTAGAAAATACCAAAAAAATATCAAAACACCTCCAAAAATTCCCAAAAATTCACCTAGTGTCTATTTTATCATCTTTTAGTGTCAGTCCAAAAATCAGTAAAAATTTCAAAAGAAAAACACTAAAAATATAAAAACACTCAAAAACTTCAAAAAAATATAAAAAATAGTAGAAAAACCCAAAAATTGCAAACTCAGCTTCTGTTTCTTCCTTATTTTGTTACTTTTATTAGAAAAATAGTGTGAAATATTTTTGCTACTGGTTGCTATTTTTAAATTACATTTTACTCACAGCCAGCCTTGTTTGCACTGTTTTCTCTTATTTCAGCTTTTAAAAATCCCAAAAACACCTAGAAAAATCCCCAAAAATCACAAAAACAGTAAAAAATATTAAAAAGACCAAAAACATTTCATTTCTGGATTTTTGAGTATTTTTGTGCATTTTTATTAATATTCTACCTTGCCTTTTATTATATTGCCTTTACTTCCCAATATTAAAAAAAAAATATAAAATATAAAATATAAAAATTAGAAAATCAAAAATCAAAATACAAAATTAAAAATTAAATTAAAAAAAAATTAATTAAAAACCCACAAAAATTGTAGTTGCTTGCTTGCTTAGTGTAGACACTTCACACACTCACACACTTTAGCATTCATTTGCTTGAGCTACACTGTTTGCTCCCTGTGTTCGAACTCTCTGCATACTTGCCCATATACATCATTTGTGCAGAGTTAAAAATAAATTTTAACTCCACATTGTTTCTAATTTGTTGATCTTAGTGTGGGTTAATTGTTGATTAATTTCGGGATTCGTGTGGTCAAACACCGACTGTTGACTCGCTTTGTGAGTCGACATAACCGCATCGATTTCCGAGACTATCAAATGGCGCCGTTGCCGGGGAGCAACAACTTGTAGTTCATTTTTATTGATTGTGTGACTGGTTACCATAGCATTGTTTTCCATTTCTCACATTTTGATATATCTTGATTGAGCTATCTGACCATCTCTTTTTGTCTTCTTGCGAGGGACCGCGGAGCGAGGCGGATCGCCTAGGCGACCGACGCAACCTTGGGACGTGGAGCCGGCTTTTCTTTAGCCAAGCCGGCAGGAGAGAGCAAGGAGTGAGAGAGAGAGTGATTAGTTAGCTTTTCTTTTATTTTGTGAGAGAGTGATTCATTTGAATTGTAATAATACAGGTACCTTGGACACTTAGACATTCGGGCCTAATTTCCGGGTGTTTGTTCACCCGGGGGCTCACCGCAGTTTTGCCGCGTTTTTACCGCTTGTCATTTTCCGGTTTTGTGTTTATTTTTTTTCATTTTCTTTTGTGGAATGAGCTCTTAGATCTAGGTCTGCTTGATCGATTAGAATAGGTCCAAATACCTAATTAACTTTGCATGCTCCTATAGTTACGTTTTGGACTTAGACTAATTTAAACAGTTAGCAAGTAATTCCCAAATCCACGCACCGCGAGCTCACACCCGAACAAGCGCTTTCTCCTACTCCAAATGTGTTGGGCAGAGGAGGGGTGAGCCAAGACCGGACACTCGGATTAGGAGTTGCTAGTCGACTTGTGGTTCTTCACGCTAGCAGTTGCCTGTTCTAAGACGGTTTCCGCTTGCATTTCGCCATATAGATTAGGTTTAAATATTCCGCTTTGCATCCCGCATGGAGAGAGCTGGGATTCGCTGTAAGTCCTCTTACTTTGCACGCATCATCTAGGCACAAAGGTGAGATTTCCACCTTGGTGTCGACTTGCACGGCTTTTCCGACTCTATTCTCCCTCTGTTTTTGGACAAAGTAGGATAAAGGAAAAAATACAAAAACGTTAGGCGCTTGCTTGAATTGACTCAAAAGAAGCGATAACACCAAAAAAAATTAAAAAAGGGACTGCTAAAGAAAACTTGACCAAAATAAAAACGGTAATTGGATTCATTGCTTGGGGAGAGTAACACCCTCACTTGTTTTCAGGTTGCATAGGAAGGTTTCCTTCCCAGTGAGGTGAGCGCTTCGTAAGGATTAGAGCCCAAAACCCAACTTGTGGCTGCCTTGTGTATCGCCTGGATTTCCGAAGTATTGGCGCTACTATCGTACGTAGTCGAGTAGGACTTGGTCGCCATTGGTGACTCTCTGTTGTGAGAGCGCCGACCCTGTCCGAAGTACCGAGCCTAGGCCACGCCTTCACGGGTGTGTCTGTCTCACCGGCTGCGTCCGAGTAGGACCTTGTACGCTCACGGGTGATTCCGTTGCGAGCGAGGTCCGAAGTATCGGTTTCGCCTATCGGCTTCCTCCCTCTTTTCTTTGGCTGAGTAGGGATCCAGGAAGGGTTACAAGGACCTCAAAAAGCGCAAGTTACAGGTTACACAGGAGGAGGACAAGTACGGGGATACTCTCCTGGCAGTACTCTCTCTCCTATAGGCGTAGCGCTCTAAGGACTCGTGAAAAGATAATTGCCTGAAAAACAAGCTAAAATTGACAAGATAAAAGCCGAACCTTCACGGCTTCACGAGTTGAGTTGGTGAACCTACCCTTGCTTTGTGTTTGATTTCTAGATTTATTAAGGTCAAGATCAAAAACACCGCACAATTGTGCACAATTTTGTTGCATTTCATTTTCTTCTTCTCTTGCATTACCCTCACTCTTCCCAAATAATCGAGATGATGGGACGGAGGTCTCTTAGGCCGACCTTGTCGGCACCGCTATCCAGCACTCCTCCTTATTCATCTAGGAATAACTCGGAGAGTCCGCTCTCCGAGCCTGAGTTCACATCCACCCTGTTCCCCCTCGACCACCCTTCCCATTCTCCTTCCCTCAGTCCAATCATTTCAGAGTTCAGTGCATCACAGAGTTCAGCCCATTCCACAGCACCTGAAATGGCCTCTTTTGCATTTTCAGAACATCAAGCAATGGCAGACAGAGGCGAACACCAAGATGATCACGATCACCCGCCGTTCATTATTGATCAAGCGGCCATCAACAATTCCCTGCTAGCGTCCCTGGAGAATATGCAGAGACAGATCCGTGACCAGGGTACATTCATGGGTGATCTGATGAGAGAGATAGCACAGCTGAGAGAAAACCGACCTGGGGGCGGTGGCGGTGGAGGAGGAGGACCCGATGCAGGAGGGGGCGACCCAGACGGTGAGCGACCGCCTCAGACCATCATGAGGGAGCTGCACAACCCAGCTTCATCCCTCACTCACCGGTGGATCAAACTCCCGCCAATCCACGGAGACTTCGAGCTTCGGCACAACACAATTCAGATGCTACCCAAGTTCCATGGGTTGCCGACCGAAGAGCCGCACCTCCATCTCCAAGAGTTCGAAATGATATGCAGCACCATCCACGATCGGCTGTTGACCGAGGATACTATCAAGATGATCGCCTTCCCGTTCTCATTGGTTGATCGAGCCGCATATTGGCTCAAGCATCTAGGGCTTTTTGTCGACACCTGGGCAGATCTCCGGTCCGTGTATTTGAAGAAATACTATCCTCTCGGCCGGACAAATGCAGCGCGAGCCATGATCAGCAATTTCGTCATGATCCCAAATGAACAGTTCCATGAAGCATGGGATCGATTCAGAGAGCTCATAGACCGGTGTCCACATCACGATATCTCTAAGCCCCATCTGGTGCAGAGTTTCTTCTGTGGGCTGACACCGGAGCTGCAGGGGCTTGTGAACGCCTCTTGCGGTGGGTCCTATTTCTCCAAGGGAGAAGACGACGTCTGGGCCATCTACGAAGGCATGGCAGAGAACTCCACAGTGATGACCCAGGCCAGAGTCTACACTCAGCAGAAGCCCCCGCAAGGAGCGGGATCATTTTAGAGGATCGCACGCATCGATGCCGGGCCCAGCACAACGTCGGTAGCCGCAGCCCAAGCCGAATCAGCCGCAGCCGACATGGGCATAATCAGTGAAAAGCTGGACCGCATGGAGATCCTCGAAAAGAAGCAGAATCAAGGTCTAGCCCAGATGGACCTTCTCACAAAAACAATGAGTGACCTGAAGACTCAAATTCTCTGTATTCAGGAGGCACAAGCCCATTCCCAACAGCCTCCCAGGTCACAGGTTGCTTCCAGCAGCAGCAATCCCAACCAGGCCTCCACCTCATACCGCCAGGTGAACCATATCCAGGCGGAGCCGGTTCCATTGTTGCAGTACCATCCAGAGCAACCGCCATCTCAGGAGATGCAGATGGTGGTGTATCAGCCGGAGCAACCGCTGGCAGTTCTTCCTCCACCCTCCTTCGAGCAGGAACCGTTGATGGAAGTCAACGGGATATGGTATGACCGATACCCGCAGCCTGCAATCCGTAGGGATCACCCCGGATTCCGTTGGGGTAATGGAGCTTCCTCATCCCAACAGCACCTTCCTGCTCAAGGACAGCAGAGCAGCCAGCCACAGCAGCAACACCAGCAGCCCCAGTACAACCAGCCCCAACAATACCACAGTGGTCCTCGTCCCGCCTATCAGGGACAGCAGTGGAGGCCGCGCCAGCAGCCTCAGCAATCTTATCACCAGCCTCCCCCTCAATTCCAGCAGCAATTCCAGCAGCAGCAGCCCCATGTCCAGCAGGGACAGACATCCGGTTCTCAGGGTCCAGCCTACGAGAACCCAGCCCTTGATGATCTTGCCCGCTTGCTATCTGAACAGCGAGCATCCTTCAGGCAAGAAATGGATGAGTTCCGGCAGGAGATGCGGGACATTATCAAAGGAAAGGCCGCCATACCAGCTCAGATCGAACCAAACCCTAATAATTACAAAAGAAAATCTGAGCAGGTAGAGTACATAGAGGGTGCCTCTCCTAGTGAAAATTTGAATGATATGTCTTCTTTTGTGCATGATGCTGATTTTGTGACTACTAGGAGCGGTAGGATACCAGCCGGCGGCGCCTCTTCTGAGCGACAACCCGAAGCCGAACCAGGAGCGCCAGAGGAGCAGAGGAGCGGTACTGATGCCGCGACAGATGATGTTGCAGACGGTGGTGCTGATGCCACCAATGATGGAGCCCAGGATGACGGTGCTGATGCCGTCGTGATACCAGATGCAGACGGTGGTGCTGATGCCACCATTTTGGGAGATGAACCAGAGCGCGGTGCTGATGCCGCAAAGACCGGTGCTAGTGGTGGTACTGAGGCCACCACATCTACTTTTGTTGAGCCAACTTCTGTGACTTCACCACATTTTGTATCGAGAGACTGTGGGAAGAAAAACAAAAACAAAAATATGAATAAAGGAAAGGTTTCTGTTCAAATTGCGGATCCATATGTGTTGAATGATGATTATTGTATGGATTCTCCATCTTCACAGGCACAGAGACCGATTCCGAGTCCTCCATCTGAGGAGGCACCTACCATCCCCTTCCCTGAGGCACTCCGCCGAGCGAAGGGAAATAAAAAAGAAAATCCCAAAAAGAATCAGCAGGTAGAGTTCGGCAATGAGATGATTGACAGATTTCATATTCAGCTGACTCTACGAGAAGCGTTTGAGCATATCCCCTTCTTCAAGAAGAATCTGAAAGAGACAACTACTGTCCGAAGGAAGAAGAGGCACAGAGATCAAATCCATATGCTCACGCATAACACTTGCTGCGCCATTCAGAACACATTGCCAGCCAAGCGACCAGACGCAGGAGCTCCCTATGTCAGATGTGAGATTCAGGAGCAGCAGTTTGATCGTACTCTATTAGACAGCGGCTCTTCAATCAACCTACTTCCGGCAGCCTTACTCAAGCAGTTCGAGTTTGGCCCTCTTCTTCGAAGCAGAACCGTTCTTCAGTTTGCTGACAGGTCGATTAAGAGGCCGAAGGGGTTATTGAAAGACGTGGTCGTTACCATTCAGGGTCTGAAATTCCCCGTGGACTTCGTTGTGTTGGACATGGAGATCCCTGAGTCGGTAACTGATGCCCCCATCATTCTCGGACGTCCATTCTTGGCCACAGCCAAGGCGGTGACCGACCATGATAGTGGGAAGGTATGCTTTCGCGTAGAGGGCGAAACCATACAAATAGAGACGATCGAAGAGATCAGAGCCAGAGAAGCAGAATGCTCAGAACAGTCCAGCGAAGCAGAGCAGATGACAGAGGAGGAGCTAGACATCCACCAGGTTTGTGATTTCGAGATGACTGATGATGAATCCAACTGGAAAGATCCTGTAGCACCGACCCTCGCCTTGCCTACAGATTCACTGTATCTCAAGCTCATGGCAGTCGAGAGCCGGGAGAGCACATTCCTGGATGAGGATATTTCTGAGGCTGACAGTGTTGTGATGAGTGGTGCTGAAGAATTTCAATCTTGCTCATCATCTTCCGATCCCTCGGATTCAGACATTGACTGGGATGACTTTGATGATTATTTACCATGTCTGATTCCTACTGAGCCAACAGCCATGACAGAGTGTGAGCCAGTGCAGTTTATTGATGATCCATCAGGCCGCCCTTCGTCAGCGATTCATGCAGAGCGAGAGTTCTCCCATGCAGACCTGGTAGCCTTTACACAGTCATATCAGAAGCCAGATCTGCCACCTCCCAGTTGTCCGGAAAGGAAACCTCTGCCGCAGTCAATGAAGTACAGATTCCTTGCTGGAGAGCCAGAAATGCACCCAGTCATTATCTCAGCAGATTTGACTGGAGAACAAGAATCTCGTCTGATGGAGGTTCTTGAAAGAAACCGCAAGGCAATCGGTTGGAGTATAGCTGATCTCCAGGGGCTGAGCCCTAATCTTTGCTCTCACCACATCTATCTTGAAGATAACGCTAAGCCGTCGCGTGAGTTCCAACGACGGCTGAACCCGAATCTTCGAGACGTTGTCATGAAAGAAATTTCCAAGTGGTGGAGCGCCGATTTTATCTATCCCATCTCCGACTCCAAATGGGTTAGTGATGAAGCTACGTTTCATCATCTTTATTCTATCATTTTGGCCTTAAAAACCCTAGTAAATGCGTGTAAATAGAGCTAATTCATGCATTTTAGCATCTGTGCATATGTGTGTAAATATTGTATAAAATGCGGTTTTTAAAAGCCAAAATTATAGAATAAAGAAAAGAAAAGAAAAAGAATAAAATATTGTAAATATTTTATGACCCGAAACCCCGAGACCTAGGCATCTTGATGAATAGGTCGACAAGGAATAAAGTAGGGGGAGATAAGGGCCAAAATACCAATAAAATCCCTTTTATTTTATTCATTCTTTATTCATTTTGGGACCTATTTTTGGTTCCACTTTTTATACATCAAACAAAGAAACTTTGTATATGAAAGTTGTAGATAAATTAATAAAGAAAAATACAAAATTGATTTCACAGAAAAATAATATACAGATAAAAAGTTATGGTCTGAATAAAAATCCAGAATGCCAACTTCCCAGACCCGTATCTCACAAATAAAAACTCCAAATGCAGCGTGCTCACCTTTAACTGTATATAGAAGAAAATAATCTAATTAATGGTGGTGGTTTCGCATTTGGCGGAGCTACGGTTTGAAAGTTGACTTTTGGACCCCTATTGTACCTTGTACATATTAAAATATTCAATTTATTATTTATTTATTATTTTTATACTTTTATATTTTTATAATGTTGTAAATAATACTTATAATAATTATGTACATTAAAAGAAGAATAAAAACCTAAATAAAAACAAAAAATTAAATACTTAAAAATAAAAGACATAGATACATCACCTACACATATACCTATACAAAACATACTTGTATTTTATTAAATATACAAAATAAATCAGAAAAATAAAATAAAAATATATTTGTGTAGATAAAAGTATTTTATAATTTTATAAAATAAGAATTAAAAATAAATAAAATTAGAGACACCAATTAAAAATGAAGGACTACAATATATAGTTATAGATACCTATAGGGGTATAAATGCAAATTTGTAAAAATAAATCTCGAAAAATTAATTAAAAATCAGAATAAAATAATTTATAAAATTACAAGAACTTTTTATTTTATAACCTAATTAAAATAATGCCATTTATCATTTTTTATTGATTTTCCAAGGGTTTTTCCCTGGTTGGTCCACGTGGACCAACCAGGTTGGTCTGACAGTTGACCTCTGGTCAACTGTCTGACCCCCCCTGTGGCTGTGTCAGAAACGGGTTGCGACCCACTTTTTATGAATTTTTGGAAGCCACACCGTTCATCTTTTGACCCCGCTTCCTTCATGAAAAATGTACCCCATATATCCGTGATTCACGCCGACCCCTTAGATCCTATTAGATCTTCGTGGTTCACCCGTGACCGGCCCTCGAAAGTCGCCCCTCGACCACATTCAAAACCAACCCCCTGACTTTCCCTTTCTCTTTGATCACTCTTCCACCGCAAAAACCCTCTTCTAGACCCTCGTCTGGACTCTTGGTGACAGCAGGAGTGCGGAGAGCATCTTAGCTGGGCAAATCGGCGTCGAATCGAGCTAGATCCCCTTGCCGGAGTCCTCGCCGGAGGGCACCTTGTGCGCACACAGGTGAGGTCCTTCTTTCTCCCTTTTTCTCCCTTTTTCAAGTGTTCTACTGTCAAAAAAAAAAGCCACTTTGATTGTTCCTTCGTCAAGAACGTTGTCCCGTAGCAATCATTTCGCCCCGAATCAACTGCGGCCGGCATCGAGTCTCGCCGGCCGTATTTACCGTCCATACGTCCGTTCACCTTGAGAAGCACGCCACGAAGTTGGGGCACTTTGCCCCCAACTTTATCATCCACTTCCTTTGCAGGTTACAGGAGTGCTCAGGACCCCACGGGGTTCGTTTCGTTTTTGTTGGCGGTGAAGATCGAAGCCCTTGGAGGTTCTCCCCCTCGCCAACGCCGCAGCGGGACGCCGGCCGTCTTCGGCCATTTTGAGCCGCTTCCGATCTCTAGGGAGCCCCCAGGAGGCGTACAAGTGCCGTCGGAGGAGATCTCAACGCCGCGCGCAAGGAGGGCGCGACCGCCGGCGCGCCACCGCCGCCTGCGCGCAGCTGCACAGGAACAAGAACGAAGGGGAGGGGGGGCAACGTACAGGTGCCGTAGATCTGGACCCCCCTCCGTTTGATCGCTGCCGTCCATGCCGATAACCCTCCAACCGTCAGATCGTGGGCCAGGATCTCATCCTGGCCGTTATAACTCGAAGAGGCATCGGGCTACGTGGGGCTGACACGTGTCCCCTTTTTATCGCTGCCGTCCGTGCCTAAAGCCACTCCGGCCGTCGGATCTTCAAGTTATCATCTAATCTCGGCCCTTGCTCGCGAAGGGGTATCTGTTGACCAGCGCACGCCACGTGGCGTAAGTGGATCCTCCTCCTCCGTTGGATGCGCCCCAGTGGGTGGGTATTTTGCCACTTTCCCCCCACGCGTTTTTGTATTAAGCATTTAGCGTATGAACTGTCAATTGTTGTTCAATATGTTTTGTGATAATTGTTAAAAACACCTCAAACTTCTTGGAATTGCAAGGCTATCCTTCCCAGGCGCGCGTGCTCACGCACGTGTTACCTGGGCATTTTGCGAGGATAACCTCGCATTTCTCGTCCTTCACATTTAGTCCACAAGTTGTTAGTTCAGATATATATTTTTTTGGAAATATTGCACGCAGGCCCCTTGATTTTCTGATTATTACGCAAATACCCCTGCCAGGCCTTCCATGTTTGCTTGCTTGTAGGATTTATTTGAAGCATCATTCTAACTCCGAAATTGCTCAAATTTTGAACTTAAGCACCTGAGGACTTGTACTTCCACGCCACAATTTTAGTTTTTGTTTTTATTTTATTTTTACATTTATTAAAAATCAAAAACATCTATTTTCAGCACTGTTTGCATTAGAAAATCACTAAAAAATATAAAAACACTCTAGAAAAATTCCAAAAAAATATATTTTGTGTCTTTTAGTTTGTTTTAACTCCTAGCCAAAAATCATTAAAAATCTCAAAAGAAAAACACTAAAAATTTAAAAACACTCAAAAACTTCAAAAAAATTTATAAAATAGTAGAAAAACCCAAAAATAGCAAACTCAGTTCCTGTTAGTTCTTTATTTTGTCCTGTTTATTGGAAAAATAGTGTGAAAAATTTTGGTTGCTGTTTGTTACTTTTAAATTGCATTTTATTCACAGCCTGTCCCATTTTCACTGTTTTGTCTTATTTCAGTATTTAAAAATATCAAAAATACCTTGAAAAATCTCCAAAAATCACAAAAACAGTAAAAAATCTTAAGAAGACCAAAAACATTTGATTCCTGAATTTGTGAGTATTTTTGCATCTTTTTATAAATATTTTAGCTTGCCCCCTATTACATTGTCTTTGATTTCCAATATCGAAAAAGAAAATATAAAAATATAAAATACAAAAAGAAAACATAAAATCAGTAAATTAAAAATCAAAATACAAAAATATAAAATTAAAAATTAAATAAAAAATATAAAATTAAAAAAAAAACCCACAAAAATTTTAGTTTGGCTAAGTAACTTGTTAGACCTAGGTTTGGATTTTTATCCGTGCTTTACACCTTTGCTCCTTGTGTTCGACCCCTACTTGATTGCCATTTTACATCGTTAGTAGGGTATAATAAATTTTAATCCTTGCTCTTCATTCTCTGATTGATTGTGTGGGTTAATTGTTGAAGACCGAGGAAGTTTGAGCAGTCGCATCAGCGACAGTGAGTCTGACTTGTCAGACCGCTATTTAGCGGCTCTCGCTTTCTCGCTTTTCAGTTAGTCCACTTCATGTGGTACCCAAGAAGACGGGTATCACTACAGTTATCAATGAGTCCGGAGAGGAGATCGCTACCAGAGTACCAACTTCTTGGAGGGTCTGTGTGGACTACAGACGATTGAATGAGGCCACCAAGAAGGATCACTTCCCGCTACCATTTATTGATCAGATTATCGAGCGGTTAGCTGGGAAGAGCCATTACTGTTTCCTCGATGGGTACTCTGGATATAATCAAGTGGCCATTGCGCCCGAAGACCAGGAGAAAACGACATTCACCTGTCCGTTTGGGACCTATGCTTTCAGACGGATGCCCTTTGGTCTATGTAACGCTCCAGCGACATTCCAAAGGTGCATGTTGTCCATCTTCTCGGACATGGTGGGTGACTGTTTAGAGGTCTTCATGGATGACTTCTCGGTCTATGGCGACGGGTTCGACGCTTGTCTTGACTGCCTAGACCGTGTGCTGAAGCGCTGCATAGAGGTCAATCTTGTCTTATCCTGGGAGAAGAGTCATTTCATGATGACTCAAGGGACGGTCCTTGGTCATATCGTCTCCAACAGGGGCATGGAGGTCGATCCGGCTAAGGTGGACATCATCAGGAAACTCAATCCGCCGTCCAATCTGCGTCAGTTACGGTCTTTTCTGGGGCATGTCGGTTTCTACCGACGGTTCATTCAGAACTTCAGTCGAATTGCCCGACCGCTAACTGACTTGCTGACCAAAGACACCGAGTTTATTGTTAATGATAAGTGTCTTGAATCATTTGAGACTCTCAAAAATATGGTTGTCTCAGCTCCTGTCCTTCAGCCACCCGATTGGTCTCTCCCATTCGAGATCATGACGGATGCTTCAGATTTTGCCGTTGGGGCTGTGCTCGGACAGAGGAGGGATGGTTTACCTTTTGCCATCCACTACGCCAGCCGGACTTTGGATGCCGCGCAGCGGAATTACACTGTGACTGAGAAAGAGATGCTGGCCGTAGTTTTTGCTCTTGATAAGTATCGATCATATATTCTTGGATCTAGAGTAACAATATACACTGATCATACCGCCATCCGGTATTTAATGGCCAAGAAGGATGCCAAAGCACGTCTCACCAGATGGATCCTTCTACTCCAGGAATTTGATATTGAAATTAAGGATAAGCCTGGAGTCAAGAATGTGGTGGCGGATCATCTCTCCAGATTGGAGAATCTTGAGGAATCTGAGCCCAGCGCACCTATCACAGAGACGTTTCCAGATGAGGCGATCTTGGCTGTCACCTCACTCCCATGGTATGCTGACTTTGTAAACTATCTTGTTGCCAAGACAGTCCCTCAGGGTTGGCCCAGGCAGAAACTTGAGACCTTCCTAGCTAAGGCCAAGTTTTACCATTGGGAGGATCCCGTCCTTTATCATGAAGGAGGGGATAGTATCTGGAGGAGGTGCATTCCTCAAGAAGAGCAGCATAGCGTCCTCACATACTGCCACAAGCTTGAGGCAGGAGGACATCATTCAGGAAAGAGAACAGCACAGAAGGTGCTTCAATCCGGCCTATGGTGGCCTACTCTCTTCAAGGATTCTGATGAGTTCGTGAAGAGATGTACTGACTGTCAGAAAATGGGAACCTGCGGACAGAGAGACATGATGCCCATGCAACCCATTCACTTCTGTGAGGTCTTTTATGCATGGGGGATTGATTTCATGGGCCCATTTCCTAAGAGTCAGGGATTCGAGCATATTTTGCTCGCTGTAGATTATGTCAGCCGATGGGTTGAGGCCATCCCCGCCCGAGCCGCAGATGCTAAAACCGTTTGCAAATTTTTGAGGAAAAATATCATTTCACGGTTCGGTGTACCTAGAGTCTTGATTTCAGACGGGGGGTCTCATTTCATCAATGACAAAGTCAGGGCCCTTGCAGACGAGTTCGGCATTGACCATCGGGTTGCCACTCCTTATCACCCTCAGACTAATGGTCTTGCCGAAGTATCGAATAGGGAGATAAAGACTATCTTGCAGAAAGTTGTCCGCCCAGACCGAAAGGATTGGTCACAGCTTTTGGACTCGGTCTTGTGGGCGTATCGGACATCTTTCAAGAACCCATTGGGGACATCTCCCTTTCGTCTCGTCTATGGCAAGCCGTGCCATTTGCCAGTGGAAATCAAGCACAAATCTTTTTGGGCAGTTACTGAGTTGCTTCTAGATCCAGAGAGTATAGGAGACCAGAGAAGAGCAGAATTGGCAGCCCTGGAAGAATTGAGAGATACAGCCTTCTCCAACAACCTACAATACAAAGAAAAAGTGAAGACATGGCATGATTCGCATATCAGCCATAAACAGTTTGAGCCAGCTCAGAAAGTATGGTTGTTCGATTCCAGGCTGAAATTATTCCCAGGGAAATTACAGAGCAAGTGGAAAGGACCGTATGTGGTCAGGAAGGTACATGACAATGGCAGCATCGACATATCCGAACCGTCATCTTCCTCTACCTTCCGCGTCAATGGTCAACGCTTGAAATTATATCTTGATCATGATCCACCGACCATTGACGTTGCCCCCATTCTTCTGGTATGAGATGTGTCATTTGACTTTCATCATCTACATCTCATACATGGTAATCAAGTCTATCTTCCGCTGTACAGATCCATCTGTTTATATCACTCTGATGTCTGTTGATTTATTTTCTTCTTTTCTTCTTTTCTTCTTTTCCTGTTCTATCCTCTTTATCTATCAAAAAGGTGCCGCCCTTGTAGACAGTTTTCCATACTTAGGACGTACTTTGTCCTAAGTATAGGGGGGTTGGCACCCTGAGTCTTTCTATTCTTTTCGATCCTCTCCATTGTCTCCTCTTCTTGTCTATACTTAGGGATATCTTACCCTAAGTATAGGGGGAGACCATCTGAGTACGATCTGTTCATTCCCACCCTTGACCCTCCCTGCGTTGTGTACAGTCTGCTATACTTAGGATTATTTGATCCTAAGTATAGGGGGGACGGTCAACTTCTCATTTATTGATTCATTCATTTATTTCTTTATTCTTTAGACTTGTCTATACTTAGTACGAGTTATGTCTTCTCTTTTCTCTCCGATCTATGAGGACATAGCTCGAGCTAAGTATAGGGGGGTCGTATATACTACGTATATACTTTAGCCATAACTCGTACTTTCGTAATAATATAGCTACTAATTCTTTAAAAATCATTAAAAATTCTTAATAAAAAGATGTGGTTATTCCTCAAATGCTTTTTGTATTTACTGATTAATAAATCAGGTGAAAATGTTTTTTGCAAAATGTTTGAAAAATAGTTTGAAAATCTTTGTGAACATCTATTGAAAACTATTTTGAAAATATTTTGTTTCATGTTTTCAACCTGTGTAAAATGTGTGGTTTGTAAAATTTATTTTCTGTGTGTGAAATAAAATGTTTGAAAAATGATTTGCAAATGGTTTGAAAAATGGTTGCAAAAATGATTTGAAAAACCTATATATACTGTTTTGAAAGCCTTTGCAAAATGTTTTCAAATGTGTGTAAAATGTTTGTAAAAATTATTTTGGACTATAGTTTTCAAAAATTGTGTGAAAATTGTTTGAGGAATACACTCATCACACCAAAATCCATCTTATATGTATATGTATAAAATTGATCACTTACCCTTGTAAATTCTTAAAATCCATTTCTTGTTTATATAAGAAGCACTCCCGTGTACATATTTTCACCTAGTTGTGAGCCAAAATCTTTTTGTTTTCAAAAATTCCCAAAAACATTTGCAAAATTAAAATCCAAAAACATTTGAAAAATATTTTTTGAAAAATACAAAAAAAAATTGCATATGCATCATCATCATCTTTTCAAAAATCCATAAAAAGTTCAAAATCTTGAAAATTGCATCACAAAAATATTTTCTGCATAGCATTGCATGGCATGAGCATCTTTCGGATTGAGTTTGATAGTTGAACAAGTCTAAGTAAAATCCGGAGATTGGAGCTTGATTGGACCTTAAAATCTACCTAATAACAGGAACCTTATAGGAACTAAGTTGGAGGTACTTCAGGTCTAGTTGACTTAATTCTTTGAGGATCACGGGACTTAGTTCAATGGATTCTTGACGGCCTAAGTAGAGTATTTCGGAGCACACGCACGACTCTTGTTGATAATGACCCAACTTGGACACCTGCACCTTTCACATAGCTCTCCATGGATGAGGTGGTGAGGAGGCAGTCTCCTTTGGCTTGGGGTAGCATATGAGGGTAGTACTTCTAGGCGGAACCTCTCTTCTTCTTATAGTGAAGGAAGTGCACCTCAACTTGGTCTAGTGGTGATGAAGGCTAAAGACAGAAGCCGTGGGTTGCAATAAAGCTTCAAAAGAGGGATAGTCTACTGGCTCAAGAAGAAATTTCTTGTATATATGCTGCACCATGTAGATATGTTGTACAGATGCAATTGAAAAAAAAAAAAAAAGAACTCCAAAAAAGTGGTGGGTCGGATTGAAAATTTAATAACCCCACCGGAGTGTATACAGTTCAATAAAGCAAAAGCTTATGGTATCCATGTCACATCTCATGAAGCTTGCAGCGGGAGACTTAGCTACACTGGTTGAGCTCCCAAAAGTCTATACTTCTTCCCCCTCTTCTTGAGCCAGTTGCACTTGAACTTAGAAGGGAATACCCCGCTTCTCGAGGAAAGAGTTGCTAGACCGAGGCATTAGAGTTACCAGGTTGAGGGAGGTTGTTTCTTTGTCACTTCTGAGGTAGGGAGCTCCATATCACTTACACTGTACAAGTCAGATTCATAGTCGTAAGAGTTTGCGTATGAGTTGAAGTATTTCTGACCTGGCTATTGAGGAGACTTGGACAGAGTTTTGGGATTCTCTAGGACTGTTGGATTTCAAACTTGGTTCTCATTAAGGTTCCGACCGCACTAAACTTCCAAAGGTCCGACTTAAGCTCCAAACTTTGATTTTGTAAAGACAAGTTTGATAATTAAACTTCGTCCAATTTTCTTCTTTTTCTTTTTCTTTCTTTTCTTTTTGCACTTATTGCATAAGTGTTTGCTAGGGACTAGCAAAGGTAAAGTATAGGGGGATGATGAATCCACATTTCATCATCTTTATTCTATCATTTTGGCACCAAAAACCCTGGCAAATGCCTGTAAATAGCATTAAAATCACCATCTTAGCATCCATGCATGTGCATCACAATAGTGTATAAAATACTGTAATTAAGGCCAAAATTATAGAATAAATAAAGAAAAGAAAAAGAATAAAATATTGTAAATATTTTATGACCTAAAACCCCCGAGACCTAGGCATCTTGATGAATAGGTCGACAAGGAATAAAGTAGGGGGAGATAAGGTCAGAAATACAGTGTAAATACCTATACAATCTATTCATTCTTTATTCATTTTGGGACCTATTTTTGGTTCCACTTTGTGTACATCAAATAAGGAAACTTTGTACATAAAAGTTGTAGATAATTTCATAAAGAAAAAGACAAAGTTGATTTCACAGAAAAAGAATGTACAGACAAAAAGATATGGTCTGAATAAGAATCCAAAATCCCAACTTCCCAGACCCGTATCTCACAAACGACAAATCCAAATGCAGTGTACTCACCTTTAATTGTATATAGAATAAAATAATCTATCCAATGGTGGTAGTTTCGCATTTGGCGGAGCTACGGTTTGAAAGTTGAGTTTTGGACCCTCATTGTACACTTGTACTGAATAAAATATTCAATGTATTCTTTATTCAATATTTATTCATTTTTTATATTTTTATAATTTTTTAAATATCACTTATAATATATATGTGCATTAAAATTGAAATAAAATGCAAAGAAAAATAAAAAAATAAAATTACTTGTATAAGGACTACATAGGTATACCATATACACTTATACCTATATAAAATACACTTGTATTTTATTAAATATACAAAACATCTCAGAAAAATAAAATAAAAATATACTTATGTATATAAAAGTATGTTATAATTTTACAAAATCATAAATAAAAATAATAAGATTAAAAAAATACATAAAATAAAATAGAATATCAAAATACATAGGTATTATACCTATATAGGGTTCAAAAGGCAACCTGTAAAAATAAAAGTCATAAAAATAAATAAAAATCAGAATAAAATACTACATAAAATTTTGAACATTTTTTATTTTATACATTTTATTTAATTCGGCCATTTACTATTTTAAATTGAATTAATAGAGCAATAATCCAGGGTTTTTCCTGGTTGGTCCACGTGGACCAACCAGGTGCAAACCCTAGTTGACCTCGGTCAACTAGGTGACCTACCACCCTGTAGCCTCTGACAGCCCTATCTTTGACCCATCTTCTCCATTTTTTTCGAGACGCGGTCTTGCATCCTTTGAGCTCGATTCCTCCTGCAAATCTTTTCACCTACCATCCTTCTTGCTCGCCCAAGGATTTTCTTGGGCTGAGAGCCTCTGGATCGAGCTGGCGACCTCGTTCTTTCCACCCCCATCGTCAACCATACTTAAGGTCCTCCTTGACTTCCTTTCGATTTTGAACCGCATTCCACACAGATCTTCCCCCCTTTTTGTCGTGCTCGAGCTCCTGGAGGTGACAGCTCCTGGTTCTTCACCTTAAGGCGGCGGATCAGCCACTGATCTGGGCGTGTTCCATCACCTCCGGCGGTTGCCCCCGTGAGGTATTCTCCCTCTGGCCATTGGCCATCGAGGCTGCCATTCATCCCATTTTACTCCCCATTTCATTCCTGTTAGTTCTAGGATTAGTTCCCCCATCTTTCTGAGTCGAATCGATCACCCCATCACCTAATCGATCACCTCGCCGGAGCGCAACTCCGGCGAGACCCTATAGCACCTCCCAGTCCATCTCGAGAGCCACCCGAGGTCGAGGCATTTTGCCCTCGACCTCCCTAACGTTTTTGTGCAGGTATTGAAGTCCATCGCAGCTTCTGGAGCGATTTTGCTCTCTCGCCGGAGCACCTGGGGCCTCGCAGCTCCGCCACCTCCGTGCGAGAGCACCGGCATCCGCTGGTGGATTTTGAAGCTTCCAGACGACAGCCACCACCTGCAGGAGCACCCTCGGCCACCTTGCAAGCTCCGGCGTCGCCGTGGTCGGCCGGAGAAGCTCGGAGAAGTTCGCCAGACCGGAGCTCCTCCGTGTTCTTCCCTCGACCTCCGGGACCGTCGGATCAACGAGGAACCTCCAGATCAAGCCACAGCCGTCAGATCTTGGCACGCCCCCCACCGTCGATCTCTTCGTCAGATCTGATCTCAGCCGCTGATCGCCGAACCGTCATCGGCCGCTCAGGAAAAGCCACGTGGATAAGTGGATCGCATCCAGCCGTTGGATCGCGCCTCGTCGCCCAGCCGTTGGATGCGCGCCACGCGTCATCATCGGAGCGCAGGAGCGAGGGTATTTTGCATCCACACCCTCGCCGTTTTTGTATTTATTTATTAGTCTATAAACTTTCCTTGGTAGTTTAAATATTTTGTAATATTTGCAAAAAGACCCTCGGACTTTCGTTATTTGCACTTAGGTCCTCCGCCACGTCACCTCACGTGACCTGTACACGTGAGGTGGGGGCATTTTGCAGAGGACCCCTCGGTCTTTTGTTTATTTCGTTTTAGCCCTAAAACTTTCATAGCACGTGTAATATTTTTGGATATTTTGCAAAGTGGCCCCCAGGCTTTTGTATTATTGCATTCCAGTCCCTCCAGGCGCGTGCAAGTCACGCGCCCTGGTGGGTAATTTGTAGGCGTGCCCAGGCGGGTCTTGTATTTACATTTTGGTTCCAGAAGTTAAATATTAAGTTCAAAATTTTGTGGATATTTGCATGTTAGCCCCCTGGATGTTTTGAATATTGCACATATACCCCTGCCAGGCCTGTTAATTACTTGGATGCTTGTTGGATTGATTTAAAAATATCATCTTAAGCCCAAAAAATTCCACAAAATAGACTTAAGCTTCTGGATAGGTGTACTTTAACGCCACCTATTTAGTTTTTGATTTTATTTTATTTTCATATTTATTAAAAATCAAAAACAGCCTTTTGTGTACTGTCTACCTTAGAAAATACCAAAAAAATATCAAAACACCTCCAAAAATTCCCAAAAATTCACCTAGTGTCTATTTTATCATCTTTTAGTGTCAGTCCAAAAATCAGTAAAAATTTCAAAAGAAAAACACTAAAAATATAAAAACACTCAAAAACTTCAAAAAAATATAAAAAATAGTAGAAAAACCCAAAAATTGCAAACTCAGCTTCTGTTTCTTCCTTATTTTGTTACTTTTATTAGAAAAATAGTGTGAAATATTTTTGCTACTGGTTGCTATTTTTAAATTACATTTTACTCACAGCCAGCCTTGTTTGCACTGTTTTCTCTTATTTCAGCTTTTAAAAATCCCAAAAACACCTAGAAAAATCCCCAAAAATCACAAAAACAGTAAAAAATATTAAAAAGACCAAAAACATTTCATTTCTGGATTTTTGAGTATTTTTGTGCATTTTTATTAATATTCTACCTTGCCTTTTATTATATTGCCTTTACTTCCCAATATTAAAAAAAAATATAAAATATAAAATATAAAAATTAGAAAATCAAAAATCAAAATACAAAATTAAAAATTAAATTAAAAAAAAATTAATTAAAAACCCACAAAAATTGTAGTTGCTTGCTTGCTTAGTGTAGACACTTCACACACTCACACACTTTAGCATTCATTTGCTTGAGCTACACTGTTTGCTCCCTGTGTTCGAACTCTCTGCATACTTGCCCATATACATCATTTGTGCAGAGTTAAAAATAAATTTTAACTCCACATTGTTTCTAATTTGTTGATCTTAGTGTGGGTTAATTGTTGATTAATTTCGGGATTCGTGTGGTCAAACACCGACTGTTGACTCGCTTTGTGAGTCGACATAACCGCATCGATTTCCGAGACTATCAGTAGATGAAGAAGATAGAAGAGGAAAAGAAGAAAAGAAGAAAAGAAGAAAAGATATGAATAGAAATGAGATCAGCGGATGTACACACCACTCCCCCTATACTTAGGGTAAAAGAAGCCCTAAGTATAGGCAACAACAGGAGTGATGACACTGAACGACAAAAGAGCACTCGGTTCGTCCACCCCCTATACTTAGGACAAAGTACGTCCTAAGCAAGGCAGACACGAGGATGGGTGGACGAGTAAAAACGGGAGAGACAGAGATGAACAACTGAGAATGTACAACAGAGGTGGATGTACATAAGATCAAGAAGGTTGAAAGCGAACCTTCTTGCGGGACCGCTGAGGAATGGATCTGGTGTGATGCAGGTCGACATTGGGGTCCACAGTGGACGGAAACCGATCAGGGTCGACAGGGTGATGGTCCTCAGTGGCCCTAGGGTGTGGAGGCACAGACTGGGTAGTGGAAGAAGTACGGCTCGGTCCGGCCTTGGGAGTCTCGCTGATATCAAAGTGGAATGGGACGAACTCATCATCATCGGAAGTAGTGTACTCAGAGTCGTCCTGCGAGGTGTCGTCCAGGTCAAAATCAAAAGGTACGAACTCATCGGTGGAAGTAGTCGAACTCTGGTCGTCCTCTATAATTTCAACTGGATCATCTTTTTCATCAAAAGGTCCGAATTTCTGAAGAAAAGCAACTAAATCAAATTCGGCCTTTGGTTCATCAGTATCTATGTGAACAGGAGCGGACTCATCAGTGGAAGTAGTCAAGTCATGTCCATCCTGTATAGTCTCTACATCTGCCCTCCACTCAATGGTATCGATCGTGTAAATCCCGCGAATGTCATCAACACAACGCTAAGTCCTAGAAGAAGGAACGTCGAGGTCCATGCTTTCCGAGGTTTCCTCAACCGGGAGGAATTCTCGGGTCTCAGTGGAATCCAATAGACAACAAAATTCTTTGATAGTATCATCAAGGTCATGGTCCTCGAGGTCAGCCAAGATAGGTGTGGTCACATCAGGTACAGGTCTCTGATCGGCAATAGGTGCGGTGATCAATGCTTCGCTCTCGTCAGCAGAGCGGAAGCGAATCTCTCCTGATCCATAGTCGATAACGACCCTCACAGATGCGAGGAATGGTCGTCCCAGGATGATTGGAGAGTGCTCCCCTGTGGAGTTCTCCATGGGCAACACGACAAAATCAACATTGTGGCTCGTGCCCTGAATAAAAATGACGGCGTTCTCAAGGATACCCTTCGGCCTCTTTATTGATCCATCAGCGAACTGTACGATCATCCTGGTTTTCTGGAGAGGCCCTAAGTGAAGAGACTGTACCAACGAGAAGGGTATGATGCTAATCGAAGCACCGCCGTCTAGGAGAGTGTGATCACATGTGTGGTCAGAGATGGTGCAGCTAATGAATGGTGTGGCAGTGTTCCTCTTCTGAGGAATGGGACGGTGTGTGATGGCATGGGCAGTGGCCATGGTCAAGATGTGACGCTCAGATCTGCTCCTCCGCTTTCTCTTCTTGGGAAGAGGAGCCGATAAATCGGTCATGGCCTGCTGAAGTGGGGCATGGATGATCTCATGAATGGTGGCCACCACTTCGGGTTCAGTCAATATTTTTTTGAATTTTTGGACCTCCCCCATACAAGGGAGGAAGTCGGAATCAGCATCTACACGAGGCATGCCAAGAGCAGTCTGTACAGCAGCATCCTCGGGGTCAGAGGTGGGACAAGGTGTGAGAGGCTGTGTGGTCAAAGGATCTGGCAAGTGGTACCTCTCCTCACAATCTGGCTCGATCATGTGCCTCCCGAACTCTTTTTGTATTTTTAAAATTTTCTCATTTTTTTGTATTTTGGGCGATTGCAAGCTCTCATGATAATCCTCAAATGATTCCATATCCTCGAAGACTGGAGCGGCATTTTGGTTCTTATTTAAACTAGTAAGGTCGGCAATCCTCGAATTCATATGCTCCATCATCTGATTCAAGGTCTCAAGTGTGGACTTCATGAAAGGTGACTCCATCAGCTCAGTCTCGGGTGGATGTGAAGGTGGAGGCGGATAATACACATGTGGAGATAAAGGTGGGTGTGGGAAGAAATCCGAGTCCTGATACTGTGGCTGAGGTGGATATGTACAAAAGTCAGGAGCAAAGTCCTCCTGGAAAAAAGGAGGTGGACCGGCTGGAGTGAAAGAGTGATCCGCAAAGTCCGGATAGAATACGCTCCAGTCGGCCATCTCGAAACAAAAGAAAATGATCGGGAGAGCACGATGGTCAAGTCAAGAGAGTAGAAAAGAAGGCGCAAATGCGCAGGGATGATCTAGGACACACACAAAACAATCACAAGCAAAAATGAAAACCCTCAATTCACCTACTCAACTCGGTAGAGACCGCAAGAGCGGTCTTTTTATCTTGTCTTTTTTAGAGTTAGGTGAGAAGTCCAAAATTTGCGCAAACACTTAGGGGGCTGAATGGGATTTTGGGCTCTAACCTTAATGTGTGCGCGAGCAAATAGAAGCGAAGACAATGAGGGGATTACTCGCCCCAAGACAATATTTTCTTTTTGATGGATTTTAGGGTCAAGTAATATTAGCAGTCCCAATTTTATTGATTATCACTTTTTTTGGATTTTTAGTGAGTAATGCACGAGCCTAACGAGGAGCCAATTCCTTTAAGATCCTAGGTGATCAAAATCAGAGGGAGAGTCGGAAAAGCAATGCAAGCGGCAAAAACGATGATGAATGCTAAAGCGTAAATGCTCACCTTGCCTCCAGCACTCTACATGCAAAGATGCTCAGCAGAATTGAAACCTATCTATATGCAAATGCAAAGCTGATGAAATCGCCCTAAGTTTCGGAAATTGCTATTAGCGGGAAGAACCACAAGTTGACCGCCAATCCTCAACCCTAAAGTCCGGTCTAGGCTCACCCCTCCTCTGCTCAACAAATTGAGGGTAGGAGAAAGCGCTTTGCGGGGAGAGCTCGCGGCGCGACGGATTGAAGATGATGAATCAACTGTTTAAATTTGACTAAGTCCAAACGATACTATAGGAGCATGCAAGGTATTAGGTGTTTGACCTTAGTCTATCGCAAGCAATCCTAAAAGCTAAGGGCTCAATCACACAAAAGAAATAAAAATTGAAAAACAAAACAAAATAAAAGAATGCGAGAAAACCGTGAAAACCGCGGTGAGCCCCCAGGTGAACAGACACCTGGAAGTTAGGCTCAAGAGTCCAAGTCCGGGGGTACCTGTATTATTACAAATAATAGTCTTTCTCTCACTACAAATTACAAAAATAAATGCAAGGAAATAAATGAAACAACTAAGGTGGAGCTAGGTCTACAAAAATCTCTCCTCGTCTCCTCGGTGCTAAGCTGGCAGAAGCCGGCTTCACGTGGGTGCGTAGGCGCCTAGGGTGGAGCGCCTCCCTCGATCCGCGGTACCTCGCACAAAGTCAACAAGAGAGGGGGTTAGACCGATCAAGAGGTATATCAAAAATAAAGAAAATAAAATAGCGAAAAATAAAAGCCGCGAAATAGACAATAAATCACAAACACAAACAAGACCCGAACTACGCGCTGTTGCTCCCCGGCAACGGCGCCATTTGTTTAACCCGAAAATCGGTGATCTTAAGTTCCACACAAGGCGGGAACTCAGTCGCTGAATCGACCACACAAAATCTGGATTAAAACAACAATTAACCCACGACAAATATATCAAGCAATGAAAGTAAATGTGCGGAGTTAAAATTTATTATAACTCTACAACAAGATATGTATAGTGCAAGTATTGTAGAGGTCGAACACAGGGAGCAGAAAGGCTAGATCGGGGCAAAAATGCTCAAAATGTGTGTGTATGTGATCAAGTGTCTACTTATGCTATTTTTTGTGGGTTTTTAATTTTTATATTTTTTTATTTAATTTTTATTTTTCTATTTTTGTGTTTTGATTTTTTTTAATTTTCTAATTTTATATTTTCTTTTTAGATTATATATATATTTTTCTTTTTCAATATTAGAAAATAAGGACAATGTAATAAAAGACAAGCTAAAGTATTTATAAAAATATGCAAAAATAACCAAAAATTCAGAAATGAAATGTTTTTGATATTTTTAGGATTTTTTACTGTTTTTGTGATTTTTGGGTAATTTTTAAAATGTTTTTGGTATTTTTAAAGAGCTAAATAAAGAAAACAGTGAATAAAAGTTGCTGGCCGAAATTAAATTGAGAATGAAAAATAGTAAACAGTGTCAAAAATTCCTCAAATTAATTTTCCATAAAAGAGAATAAAATAGAGAAACTACAGGAACTGAGTTTATATTTTTAGGATTTTTCTAGGATTTTTTAGATTTTTAGGAAGGTTTTTGGACTTTTCTAATTTTTAGGAGTTTTGTTTTGTATTTTTTTAAAGAATTTTGGACTGGAGTTAGAACACAATAAGATAGGCAAAATATAGTTTTTGGGGAATTTTCTGATGTGTTTTTATATTTTTTTTGGTATTTTATGACGCAAACAGTGCTGAAAATGAGTGTTTTTGAATTTTTATAAATAACAAAATGCAAAGAAAATGAAAAATAAAAATATGACGTGAATCTACAATGCAACAGGATCTTAAATATATTTTTTGAGATTTTTTCGAATTTTCTAGATGCATGAAATAAATAGGGAAAGCACACAAAAAATACAAGGCCTAACAAGGGTATGAATGTAAATAGAGCAACGTTCAAGGGCCAATATGAAAATTATACATAAGTACACAACTGCAGATGAATGCTTTGAGTCCTAAATCAACATTACACAAAATGGCGGGGGAAATGGCACAAAATACCCATGCCTGAGGCGATCGACGGCTGCGGAGGCGTGGAGGAAGAACGACCGACGAACTCGGTCGGGATGAACTCGGAGCTCCAAAATCTCCACGCACGATGCTTCGAACACCCCTCTGATGGTTCCACGAACCTCCATGAACAGCCCAAAACTGATAGGCGGCCGCAAAATGGCCTAGAAGAGGCCGGAGGTCCGCCGCAAGTTGAAGGAGGGAGGGGTGCTCCAAGTGGTTCGTCCTCAAACAAAAATCGACCCCAGGAGGGGGTCTTTTGCACCTAGACCTGCAATCAAAGCACAAGCATCAGTAAAAGGTTCCAGGGCCAGCAAAAAGGGGTGATGGTGGCGTGGAGTGGCGAAAATGGTGGCCGGAGCTCAAGAGCTCCGGCGAGGTGTTTGATGGTGAGATCGAAGCTAACTAGTTGATTTAATGCGAAGCTAATTACGTGAAAACAAAGCTAAGGACTACAACTACGTATTAAGCAAGTAAAAACAGGGAGAAACGACCTCGAATGGCGGTAGACCACGAGATTGGGTACCTCACGGACAAGCTTGGCCGGAGATGGGTGGAGACGCCTCCGCACCGCTCCTCCTCTCCTCCTAACGGTGAGGTGAGGTTGCTGTCACCTTCCTCTAACCTAAGCACATGAAAGAAGTAGGAAGAAGGGGGAAAAAGGAATTCAAACTCGAAATGGAGGAGAAGGGTCGTTTTTGAAGATGTGGCTCTGGAGGCGTGAAGATCTAAGAATATCGGGTGAATCGCGAGTCCAACGGCCGAGATATACCCTGGGCGTGTATCCTTGATAGTAGGTCTACAAAAGTCATGAAGGTTGCCATGTCAAATGGTGAAAGACGCGCTCTCCAGAAAACGCCAAAAAACCAATATCTGACACAGTGCAGGGGGCATGTCAGAGAGCTGGTCAACATGGCCCAAAGAACGAAGAAAATAGGCTACACACGTGCTCCAATATTCAAGATGATGGCTGGGCGTGTATGGTGGTTATATGGGGAGAAAAAGTGAAGAAGGGAATAAGGTCAAAATGTGAACGATGCGGCCTAGAAAAATAGGAGAAATTGGCTAAAAAACGCATCTGACAGGCTGTAGGTGCAGACCAGGGAGTTGACCAATGGGTCAACTTCCACCTGGTTGGTCCACGTGGACCAACCAGAAAAATCCCTGGAAAAAACATTTGTAAATTCAATTAAAAATAGCAAATCAATTTATTTAATTATGGTTACAAAATAAAAAATGTTTATTATTTTATAAATTATTTTATTATGATTTTTATTTATTTTTTAGAGGTATATTTTTACAAGTTGCCTATTATACCCTTTATAGGTATATTCTTCTATATATTGTGTTCTTTTATTTTTATTGTATGTATTTTAATTTTATTAATTATGTTTATTAATTTATATAATTATAACACGCTTTTATACACATAATTATATTTTTATTTTATTTTATTGATGTTCTTTGTATAATTAATAAAATAAAGTAATATATTGTATAGGTATATGTGTATGTATTTTACCTGTGTATACAAGTATTTTATTTTGAGTTTTAATGATGTTTTTATTCTGATTTTAATATTCACAATTATTATAAGTAATATTTACAACATTATAAAAATATAAAATTATAAAAATAATAAATAAATAATAAATTGAATATTTTAATCGGTACACTGTACAATGAGGGTCCAAAAGTCAACTTTCAAACCGTAGCTCCGCCAAATGCGAAACCACAACCATTAATTAGCTTATTTTCTTCTATATACAATTAAAGGTGAGTATGCTGCATTTGGAGTTTTTATTTGTGAGATACGGGTCTGGGAAGTTGGGATTTTGGATTTTTATTCAGACCATAACTTTTTATCTGTATACTATTTTTCTGTGAAATCAATTTTATATTTTTCTTTATTAAATTATCTACAACTTTCATGTACAAAGTTTCTTTATTTGATGTATAAAAAGTGGAACCAAAAATAGGTCCCAAAATGATTAAAGAATGAATTAATACATATAGGTATTTGACTGTATTTTGGCCCTTATCTCCCCCTACTTTATTCCTTGTCGACCTATTCATCAAGATGCCTAGGTCTCGGGGTTTCGGGTCATAAAATATTTACAATATTTTATTCTTTTTTTTTCTTTTCTTTATTCTATAATTTTGGCTTTAAAAACCGCATTTTATACAATATTTACATACATATACATGAATGCTAAAATGCATGAATTAAGCCTATTTACACGCATCTACTAGGGTTTTTAAGGCCAAAATGATAGAATAAAGATGGTGATACGTGGATTCATCACCTATGAAATATCAGGGACGGCACTGCACATCACAGGCACATCACCTGGATGATGTCTGTCTTTGCAGTATACAACAAAATTCCCACTTCTAAATGTAGGCTACCACATTTAAAAGGATACATGCGACTTTGGGAAATTAGATAATGTAACAGATAACAATGGCCCTTTAGATGATCGATTCTTATTGAGATATTATATTTCCGGTAAAGCGTAGTACCCGTGCAGCGTGCGGGTTACCTACTAGTTTATATTTAAAATGTTTTGATTTAATTTTCAAATACGACTTACTCTTGTCATCCATTAATCTCGTTTGTACGAGAGATAATAAATAAAGTCACGTAAAAAATATATGGATTTTATTCCGCATCCTCTAGTAGGATCGTCAGAAAATTCTTAAGCTCGATATTCGCTTAAATTTGGCTCATTAAAAGTTGTCCAAATTCGGTTGAAAATAAACAAATTGAACCTGAACACAGGTTTAAACTCAATTAAATAAACAAAACAAACATAAAAATCATAGTTTCTCTTATGTTCGATTCGTTAAAAGTTCGATAAACACATAAATACACATATTTGTAAATCCTTATTCGGATAGTAGATCTTATTTTGAGATAAATGAATTTTATCCAGGATAAGTGAACATTATTTAGAGATAAGTCAATATTTAAGGGACAAGTATACTTTATATTAATATTAATTATCTCAAGATAATTGGTCACAATCATGGTTACAACATCCATTATCTATATCTCTACTTCTTTTTCCTTCCTTAAACATCAAATTAACAAAATAATTATAATGCTCATTTATCATTTATCCCCACATGTTCCTTATCTCTCATTAGAACTTATATAAAAATATATTATACTTATTTTTTTCAAAGAGAAGAATCGTTATTAATCTAGTTTTTTTCCAAAAGATTAATAAGTGCTAGAAAAAAATTAAATGAATATTTATTCTAATTATATATATCCATTTCTTTTCTTTTTCATTACTCACTCTCATCAAAAAAATTCAAGTTCGATATTTGTTTAGATTCAATTCGAATAAATAGAACTTCGATTTAGGTTCAGTTTGAGAATAAACGAACCGAACCAGAACACAAATTTAGGCTCGATTAAATAAACGAATCAAACCTAAAAGTTGTAGGAAGGTTCGGTCCGTTTACACCCATACCTCTAGGTAAAATCTAGCTTTTTACCTTGAGAGTGTAATATGTATTGGATGGATGCCACATATCTCATAGACACATGGCAATAATATTGTTGAAGCATTAATTGTCAGCTAAAGGGATGATTAATTACATATTCTTAGACAACTTCTAACTTTATTTGGAAAGTGTGATAACTATAAGGAAACTCTTGGATTTTAAAATCATTCTTGTATATCATTGTAAAAAAAAGCTATAGTGATATTTTTTCAAACTCTTTCACTAAATTAGTCATTGTTAAATACATAAAGATGGTACTAGTCGTTGCGAAATGATTTTTTATACTTGAAATTAATGACGAGTATCACATATGCCACTATATCATTAGCGACGATCCCTATAACTATTTTTCATAATTTTATATAATCGTAGCTAAACTTTAAGCTAAAAACTAAAGTATGATTGTCAAAATTTTGAAACACTACAACAGAAAATTATCTCTGTATTGAACGTTGCTAATGATTTTTTTAATCCAAGAAAGGGGGAAACACGCGTCGATGCCCGCCCCAGTATATTAATATAAAAAAGGATCAAAACAACCAGGACTCAAGGAGAGTCCAAGCAAGGTGGACTACATTTTCAACACAGAACCTCTCTACACGAAAAATTCCACCATTTCTAGTAACCCATAAAGCCCTTTAGTCCGCAATTAGTATTAATCTCACTGCAGTTGGACGAAATCTGGAGTTGATGATAGATTCCCAGAAGGACGTCATGTTGCTAAGATCAACCCAAGCTAAATTTAACATCCGCCAAAAATCTTTCGTCTTATCATAATCCAGGAATTGGTGCTCAGTGGATTCCAATGTTGAGCTGCAAAACACAAGAGTTATCATCAGAGTGAAAGATGCAGGCACGCCTCTCCTTGGTGAGTAATCTCCTATGTCTCGGGAGCCACATGAAAACTCTAATACGTGCAGAAATTTTCCACTCTCAAATCATCCTACAATCCCTAGCAAGGTCCTCTTCAAGCGGTTCTGTTCCCTTGATCAGTAGAGTGTAAGCCTTCTTGACAAAGAAGTCACACTCTCTCCAAACCCAATGATCTTTATCAATAGTGGGGCCCTCAATCCTAGCTAGAGACTCCATCAAGCCACAGTGTCCATGCATGCGATGTTTAGAGAGCGCACCTGCAAAAATAAGTCTCCAACAACTGTTATCCCAGAGATCTGCAACACGAGCACTTTTCTCCACAGCTAATGATATACATGATATTTGCCACTAATTCTAAGTATAAAATATTATTTCTCAACGAATAATAACAGCATTATATATTTAACAACGACTGATTTAGTGACGGATTTTGAAAAAAAATATCAATATAGTCCAATTTTATTCTAGTGTTAATCTTAGACTTAAAATTTATTTTGAATTATATATTTAGATTTATGAGAGGACTAAACCTATTAGATTGACATTATTTTTATATATAGTATTTCGATCACAGTTAATCCATACTGTCAACTTTTACTCGATCAACATTTTTTGCATGTCTGCTTGAAGAATTGCATGTGTATGTTGACATTTACGACTACTTTCAAATTTCTTGATGGTTTTCGTCTAATGATTTCAAAAGTACCGTTCATAAAACACGCACAATTTTCTTATTTTACCATGTTCCACAATCTGATTCTGGAGGAGAAATGGGTGATAAATGATTTACTTAATAATTATAACAGGGATTTAATATTATATAATACAAGGACATATTTTTTTAGTTTTTAATTTCATATTTTTCTAATGATTTTTAATTTTATTAATTTTCAATAAGTAGTTAAATAATAAAAACTAAAAAGGTTTCGCAAATATATATATATATATATGGAAAATAAAGATTAAAAAAGATTATACTATATATTTTATGTGATAAACATGTACTAAAAATACTAATAAAATATTTTTGACCTCATCACTAGATTATGTAATGCTACCTATATATACCAATGAATCCTACTTGATGAAAAATTCCTTTTTATGCTTTAAAACTAGCATATAAATAGCATACTTGTTGCTAAATTAACAGTAATTGTTCATTATTTTTCTTCGTATTGTAGCGACTAGCCAGGGATTAGCATAAAAATGTCATTATAGACTCAATTTTTTTGTAAGTTTTATCAATAAAAATAAAAAAATAATCCTACCTAACAAGAAGGGGAGCACATGGAATATATTGTCAAACCTTGATGAATTGGGACTTCTTACCATCCAATTCAATCCATTAAACATTACAATCCAACCCGATCCTATCTATCATATAAAATACTAGACTGGGCCATGTTGAATTTTCTTACTAACATATTCCATGCTAATAGCCTACTCTTGTGCATATATGACTCAGTACTTAGATTATAGTTTAATAATCTCACAGATGTAAATAAAGAAGAAATATTTACTCTAATTGATAATGATATTATTTATATTTTACATTCTCACTTTATAATTGTTTTTAATCCCAAGTGTGATATTGTATGTTAAATAATCATAAAAAATGTATTTAACTAAGGGGATTATGGGTAGAATAAGAAAGAGAGTTTTATAATTTATCTGGTTCTCATTTTTTTCAATGCTCATATGTAATGATGCATATATAGAAATATATAAAGTGTTTAGAAGAATCGCTTTTGTAATTCAAAAAGAACTAGCAGAGCAGCTTGTTGCCCGCTAGCCTCTTATTTGGTGTAGTTTATTGGTATGTATATGTTAACATAAAAAAAGTCGAAAAGTATAAGAAGCCTCTTATTAGACAACATTTGACAGATGGGTACATCTATCCATTCATACTTGGATCAGCAAGTTTTGAACCAAATTTTCACATACTATTCCCAGTGTTTTATTATTTTTTTTTGAGATGTTATGTAATTTCTCAATCGAAGGATAAATAAGGAGACCTAATTGACAATATATAACTAAAAAAATTAAGAAGACAGCAATGCAACATTCATTGCTATCTTCTATCCAAGTCATGAGAATATAACCTCACCACGTGTTTCGTTCCCACTATCCAAGTGCATGGTGCACATTCATTCACATGGAACATCATATTTCTTTTTATCAATTAGTTTGAGGGATAACGAACAAATACATATATATTATACAGAAAAATACGGTGGATGATGTAATAACGATGTCACCATTTATCAAGTGATAACTCTAAAATAATAGGGTAAATTATAAAAAAGGATCTGAATTATGCTTCGATTTTCAATTAGGAGTCCCATTGTTTTAGTTATAACAAACAGAGATCTAAACTTTTAACTTAAGGGTTTAACGTCGGCATGTAGAGACGAAAAAAATAAATCAATACCCCTCTTTGTTATAATTGAAAAATAAGGCTCTTAATTGAGAACTGATAAATAATTGAGAGCCTTTTTTATAATTTTTCCAAAAATATTAACCCCTTTGATTATAGTTATCTCTTAGAACAATTTAGTTACTGCTAGGGTTGAAATTCTCTGCAATTTCTTTGAGCTATTCTTCATTGGCCGACGCCATTGTCGCAATCTGGTAGTTACTGAAGATGGCACACTTGCACAACAACTTGCTCTCATTCGGTGGATATATTCAAGAGCCCAGAAAAGGAGTCGCATTCGATCTGCCACACACACAATGGTAGAGGTTATGGAGAAAACCTCACCACAACTGCCAGTGCAGGTGCATGGGCCGCAGCATCACAAAGTCTTCCTCCGTCCACTGGACCTCTCCGACGCCGACGTCGTGACCAAGTGCCTGATGGACGACCGCGTCTGCCGCAGCACGAGATGGGACACCTGCAAGACCAAAGAGGAGGCTGTGTCCGTCTTCCGCAATGCCCTCCTGGAAATTGGCTGGTGCCGAGCGATTTGCGTCGAAGGTGAAGGTCCGGTCGGGTTCATCTTCTTCCAGACCTTCTCGGGCACCGAGGCCTGTCGAGCAGATGCAGGGATCTGCATCGCGTTCGAGCACTGGAGCCGAGGGATAGCCTCGGTGGCGACAAGGATGGCTGCGGAACAGGTGCTAGACGAGCTGCCTCATGTGCAAAGGCTGGACGCCAGGACTATCGCGGGGAACGACGCGGCTGAGGCGGTGTTGAAGAATGCCGGCTTCCGGAGGGAGGTGCTGCTGCGCAGAAGCTTCGTCAAATCGGGGAAGGTTTTGGACCAAAACTTGTATAGCCGCTTACGCCCTCACAGCACGCTTTGAGGGGGTGGATCATATGCCGCGGCTGCCCTACTGCACAAGCTGTGTGGTCTCCGTTAGCACTGAATGGATGGTCGTGATTCAAGGATTTATCCGAGGTACGCCTTTCGTTTGAGCTACGAGAGAACGAGAGCGAGATGGAGAGATAGGGATGGAATGAGAGGGGGCTCCCTATGACGAGAGTTGTTCTCGGATGATCGTCCCCTCCTTGTGGAGGTAATCATATATAGGGGCGTGAAAGTCCCCTCGCCAAGTTCGCCTCCTCCCCACGCCCGGCGGTTACGGCCTCCGTGAGACCTGGCCCTCGCGCAACCGTCGGCGACGGTTTTGACCACCCGATCATTCCGCGCGAGAAGCGTTCTAACATTGATGATTGGTTTAACCTATGCAGCGAGATCTTTGCTTCTCAAGGACTAGTGTTGATAGGTGGTACATGTACTTAATTTGTAATGGAGCAGATCCCCTGCGGGGGAACCGACAGTCTGCAGTGATTTCCCCTGATGTAACGCAGGGGGTCGGTCGAATGCGTGATGAACGGCTCTGACAGGGAGCATGGGATAGTGGGTCTCCTATCAGGGTCATCCGATGGACCTCCTGTATCACTGTAGAGGAAACCACAGCAGACGATCCTCTCTACCCCCAACGGTAAGCAGATCCTTTGATGTAGAGGATTCTACGGTTTCCTGTAATGTCTTTTTTTGCACAAATTTTGCGAAAAGTCCAACTGTATAGATTTGATATGTACTAATTATTCTACATGCCTACTATATTTCATCTCGATCTGATTTTCTTAGCTATTTTATTGTAAATGTTAAAAGAAAAGCCAAATTTAAAATGTTTTTTAAGTACTACATATGTTTGACTTTTCTTTTGACCTATAATTTCTACGGCAGAGTCTGTTGTAATGGCTTTTGTTTTGTAAAAACTTTGTGAAAAATCATACCGTATAGATTTAATCTATGTTAATTGTGTGCCGACACTTCTGATGGGCCACAACCAAAGTGTGATGATTGGGTATAATGTGGTGGAGCATGCACTCGTGGTTCTCTTGAAGATGCTAGTGTTTGATGTAAATTAATTGAGATACCAATCACCAGCTACCTCTGGTTTGGTTAGACTTGTTGATGATCGAGTGCCACCAACGTACCGTAATGTAAAAAAATACACTCTTGTACATATACATATACATATACATATATGAAGTGATGCTATAAAAACATAAATCAGTATGTATATTTAATATATTCGCAAGTTTAGAAATCGGTTTTAAAATACTTTCTGTTAGAATTTGAGCATTTGACATAGAGCACTTATTTCAATGCATGTTGATCCTTTTCCACCATTTATCCAGGGAAGGATCACGTTGGGTAACCACATACTTTTATTTTGAAAATGTTGGCAAATGAGCATAAGCATAACCCATGTTAATGGTAATTAAAATACATATCATTTCGTTGCTCGTGATCTTAGATTTATGGGCGCATGTGGTCATCAGATATCCCGCCTTTTAAATAATTAGAGATTGTGCCATCTTCCTCTTCCAAAGTGAACCGTACTCACGTCTCCTTATTGTGTAATTCTGTAGCAGAGATGCTTATAGCTTGTTGCTCTCTTCTCCTACCACTTATTATGAGAACAATTGAAGTTCCACCGCATATCACGATCCTTCCCTTGAGAATGTACACCATGTTTGGCATCCTTGTCGTTGCATCACCACATGTGCTATCTTGCTTGCTTTACGAACCCCCCTTTCAATGGTAACTCGATGTCCTCGTGACTCGATCATCTCCAACAAAATTTGATTTTTTTTGTAGTCACGAGCACGTATTTGACTCCTCTCAAACACTACTACAAAAATATTTGTTTATTGTAGAATTGCACTGATCTAACTCCCTTGATCTTGTGAATCTCTCCCCCTGCTATCTTGGATGTGCCATCATTGCATGTCTATTCTGTAATGAATTGCTCCCTAAATGAGCATGCGTCATCTGAACATGTCGAGTCCATAATCTATTACTGAGTTTACCTTCATTTTACCTGAGCATGTGAGCAACTCTCCCTCACATATTGTAGTGGAATCCTATTGGTTTGATTCCAAATCGCATATCTTTTTCTTCCCTTTCTCATTATCATGTCCCCGATAATTAGTTATTTTGTGATCCTCCTTATCACAATAGAAGCATCTGACTGGACCAAGTGACTTGGATCGACCTATGAATCTCATCTCCTTTGATTCAGATAGTTTGTTCTCAATTGCTAGAACATGACATGCACCATCTGTTGCCTTATTCATCGACCTCCATCGAGACTTGTTCGTAAGAGGCGACGCAACTGACTCATCCAATGTAATGATCTCCTTGCCATTGTGAAACATAGTCACAATTTTATCGTAGGAAGATAGAAGAGAAGTCAACAATATCAATGTGTTGTCCTTCTCTTTGAAGAGAGACTCTCCTTTCTTATTTATCTTCTCAAGTGCGAGCACACCCAATGATATCTTACTGAATCATCTAAGCGTGCATCGAATATTCACTACAAAAGGCGCGATTGGCATGCACATGGTGGCTCGTAATGTGTAAGCCAAATGCATGCCAATTGCACGCCCACATAATGGGCGAGCACATGTGCTCGCACCATGTGTGGTCGCCGATAAGATAGTCGCCAGGGCAGGTGGGCGAGCACATGCAGACGCTATGTGCTCGCTTGCTATATGGGCATGCACAGTCGTGCTCGCTAAGGCTAAAGTGCTGAAAAAAATATACAAGTTCGGCGGGGTTTAGACGCCCCGTCGAACCTGTATAACCTGCCAAGAAACCACTGCATGTGCTTATTAGAGTCGAGAAAAGTATCTCTAATATGACAGTTTACCAACTAATTTAACTGACTTTAACATGTCAAACTCACACAATATATATATATATATGAAAATTAGGAGCCAAATACTACGAATATATGTTCGAAGTTAGGTTCTCCCATAATATCCATTCGATCTTCTGTCTATGTTCCCCTTCTCTTCTCCATATTTTCCCTCTCATTTCCTCAATCAATTCATGATTTTTGTACATCGATAATCATATTCATCATTCTCTCCTTTTTGTTGTTTAATTTTCCATCACGATCTATCACCTTCGCAGTTGTCGAAGGTAGAGCTAGATTTCTCACTCTCCTAATAAACCCTTATGTCACTGTTTTCTTCTAACATATGACTGAGGTTCATCCCCTTGTGTTCCTACTCCCAGAAATTTTGTATCTGTCATCCCCTCTTTCAATTGAACTATTCTATCCCTACTCCAAATTCAAGTTCAATGGCATCAATACATCTCGTAACTCCTTCCACGTATTTTTTCTTTCCTTCTCTCATATCAACATTCATCTACTTCTCTATTTTCTACCACATCCAATTGCAATCCTAAAATCCAAAGACGTGAATCATTGTAATGAAACTAGTGTTATGGTATAATTCAATATTCTAATTTATTATACAAATTTAGTCATTTTACTGGTTGTGACATTTCATCAAACACTTGAAATGCTTATGAATTTCCATCTATATTACACAAATATAATTAAACCTAACAACTACATATTAATCAAGTCTATGAAGTATAAACAACAAGTTTAAGAACTAAGAATATAGAAAATAACAAGTAAACTATCAACAATATGAAAATCATAAACCATCAAAACAATAATGAAATGTAATGAAATAATAAAAAACAAGAGGAATGATGATAAAATATACCTAAATAAAGACATGTGTGTGATTGAATAACCGAAACGGAGGTTGCTGGAGGCGAGGATGACGGAATACAAATCGCTCGAGGGAAGGGTTTGGGAAGAACTCGGGTAGAATGAGGAAAAGGAGGTTGCCCGACGTTCTGTTTATAGGCATGGGCGAGCACACTTATGTGCTCGTCCACGACTCTCCAAGTGCTCGCCAGCATATTGACATGCGCTTGCCCGCGCTACGCCTTGAATTTTAAATAGGCGAGCACAATTAGGCGAGCACTTGTGTAATCCCTGTGCTCGCACATATATAAACAAATGGCGTGCCTCAAAATTCAAATGGGCGACCAGCTAAGGCGAGCACATGTGTAACCCAAGTGCTCTCCCAGGTATTGGCGAGCACATGTGCTCGCTAAGTACAAGCTATATCGTGCTCGCCAATCGTGCCTTTTTTGTAGTGATTGTATCATCCGTCATCTTTAAGCCATAGAACTTCTTTTTTGTTAATAGATTGCTTTTTAGATATTTGAACTTGTATCGTCCTTGACCTTCATACTGACCTCTGTTGGATTATTTAGGCCAATGAGTTTCTGAAGAGGGTTGTACTCCATGAACTATTATAGTGTATTGTTCGCAAGATCCCTTTTCTCCTTCTGTTCATCATTTTTCATCATCTATTGCTTCTTTTCGTTCTCCTGGAGAGCTTCTACAACCTTTTTTTAGTACACCCAATGTTTAAAAAAGGCCGCGAAGTTATTCTTCCTGTTGAATGGTTCCACGAAAAATGGCACACGCCATGATGTGAACTTTACCTTCCGATCTGCTATAGTACCTCCTTACACAATCACAACGTCGGCTGCTGCTTGTAGAATTATTCACGGATTTTGTGGAATGCACATGTCACGACATCACATTCTCAACGACATTGAACCTCACTCTGATACCAGTTGTTATGTCCTTTCAGAGGATCTAATTGTATGAGAGTATTGTATAAATCACCTTAGTGCTCAAGTTATTACGTACGCTCGGTAGAGCTATTCTTTCACCGTATAGAGAGATTTACCAATACCATTGAGAAATAGACTAACTAATGGTAAACCTCATATGTCTTGCATTGTTGTTATTTTGTGTTTGCTTATCCGTGTTTGATTAATGCCCTACTTCCGCTGGGTACAAAAGCTCCCGTACTTTTATACATAGCAGTTACTTCGTCGTATTTAGCCGCATAACATGATCAACAATGCGATCTTGGGTAAGTTGTAGTGTATGTATACGAGAGACTATGCACTCAAACTGTTGCATACTTTACATAGTGCACCCAAACTGTTGCATACTTTATATATACACAAATTTAGTTTTCGAGTTTTTTTAATTTGCAATCGGGATCTGCCGAAGGTTTTACTGGCAAAATGATAGGCTTGACTATCCAGCTATGCATCTTTAGGGTTCGGGTCGAAATTCTTAAAAGAGAACTGTGAACTTACATGGATCCTTGTCCTTGTTTTTAGCTTGAATTAGACCAGTTAACTTTGATGTTTAAAACAAGTTGTTATGTATCCTACATTTGTATACCTCTATTGATATATATTTTCTTATCAATGTAGTGAATTGTACAAGAACTTATCGTTTACCATATTGGCAAGGCAATTCGAATTTGAGCCTGTGATGAACATGGACTTACTTAAATAAAGTGAGAAAAAAAAGAATATATGGGGAATGAATAGAAAGTTGATGACGATGCAACTAAATTCAACAGAGACTGCTTAAATATGAGAGAAGAGAATATTCTCTGATGTAGTTCAAACTATTTTCTCTTCCTGTTTTGAATTCCTTTTCTTTCTTTATTCCGGTTACCATTTTCCATCCTTTGTCGAATCAGCCACAACGTCAGAGCTTGTGGGTACATTCCCATGGATTTAATCTACATCCGGTATCAAAGCACCCAGTGCATCCCTAAATCTATTCAATTCAATATTGACCTTATCCTCATGTGAGGCCACACGAAAAATCGATGGAGGGTCGTTTCAGAAGCCAAACTAACGATGACTAACTACACCAGGAGTGATCAGGGTGCAAGCTAAGATGGAGGATCAAGATGTTTGGAAAGCACTCAATTGGCATGGTCGTCGATATGAAGAACAAGAAGGCGAGGTCGCATCTTCTCCAAGCGCTGTCAGAGGACCTCCTGATATAGGTGGCGAGCTAGAAAATGATAAAGGATGTCTGGGACTGCCTCAAAACCAAGTTCATTGGGTAGCTCGCATCAAGAGTGCGCTGCTACAAATTTGAAGAGTGACTTTGATGCCATGCATATGCAGGAGGCAGAGACATTGGACTTGTATGGCTGAATGACATGTCCGTCAGATCTGCTAACCTAGGGGAGATCCCCAATGATGTCGCATTGGTCTAGAAGTTGTTCAACACCATGCCAGATCGCTTCCTTAGCGTGATTGCCAGGATCGACTAGTTTTATAATCTCGACAAGATGCCATTCGAGGAAGCTGTGGGGTCGAAGACCTACGAGGAGAGAGAGAGAGAGAGCGCATGCGGAAGCCAAACAACAACGATAGAGGTGAATCCCAGCTCCTACTCACTCAGGCCAAGTGGGTGAGCGATAGAAGAAGGACGGTGGTTATTCCTCATGGAGCAACAAGGGTAAATTCCAAACTATCGTTATTAAAAATGAGCGTGCTCATTACAATTTTAATTTGCTAAGAGGTCATTGAAAATTTTCCACATTATATATATTAACGCAACCTTTTAAAATCACTTTGTACTCGATAATAATTCGATCCGGATTCATAATTTATCTCAGTTCCATCTATTCATATTCATACTAATAGATCAATATTCATATTCACTCTTTATTCTATCTAAATTCCTATTTGATAAATATTCTATATAAAATCTTATGCAATTATTTAATGACATGATTTTCAACATCTACATCCAATTTTTATCCATAGTATCAATGAAGAAATGAATTCCCATCCCTGGTTTTTACCATTCTCTTAAACTCCATTCCCTTTCCACAGTAACCCCCTTGCAAATGCAAAAACGCACAGGAGTTTCTAGGGTTTCCCTCCGCAAGGAGGGTGACACGAGATTTATCAAGCTTTGATTATTCGTGCTTGGATCCACCGCTCTGGTTGTTTCGATCCACGGCGTCAATTTCTTCTCCCGCGCCCTATCGAAGCACCTCGGAGTCTGCTTCTGCTGGTAACGAACTCCATCCCGCTGATACCTATTCCAATGTTTGTCATGGATCCGAAGCCAAAATTTAAAGCTCTTTTCCTCGAAATCCCAAATGTAATTTTGGGCGAAATTAGTGATAGTGCTGCGTTTATAGAGCGTATCTTAAATATGGATTTTTTCACTGGTGTTTTATATTTGTAAGAATTTGAACTTTGGATTAAGTTCTGTGTAGGTGAATGGTTTGTTGGGATATTGTGTAAAAAATGTGGGACGAATCGTGAGGGAGAAAGAGAAAGGAGGGATGAAGATTGGGTTATCCCTCGTTCCTCCTAAAGTTCAGATCGAATATTCACAAGTTATCTAAAGTTTGACTTGAATTACAGTTTCTTTTTACCTAGCCGGACTCATCGCATTCTGAGTGCTATAAAGACGTGTTCACGTAGAATGCATAATTGTCAATCGGACGTTAAATGGTATGGGTTTGGAAATATATCATCTATCTATATACGGGCTGAAAATTGGATCTGAATTGTCTTCAGTGGCTTGCAATTTAGTTTGTCATTTTGCAAAAAAAAATTAGGTGATGGTTATTTGATGATATGCTGCAACATAGTCCAAAAATTCTTCTTTGGTTCACTGCCTTAGTATTTGGCTTTTGGAAATTAAGGTTACTTAAAATCTTATTTTGTGGCATTTTATATTTTGGTTACTTGAATCTCTGGATACTTTGTAGTTGGGCATTCATTTGCCAAAAATAGCCTTCTTTTGAGGTTGCTGTTGACCTGTTATTCTGAGACATGTCTTAAAGTTTATCAAAATGTCTTTGAACTTTACATGTACCAAAGATTTTCCCAAATAATATTAATTTGAAGGTTAGATTTCAGTAAATCTAAGTTAAGACTGAAAATTAGTATACAGATTTGATCAGAAGGTTGGGCTGATGAGTAAATGGTATGAGCCACAGACCGGGTTTTGTGAGTAGAAGAGCAACTCATTGATATGTGTGTTCAGGCATGGCGATTAGAACAGCACGACTTAGGCGTTCAGAAATGTGACTGCATCTACTGCATGAACCACATATGTGGCTGCAAATGCATATGTCATAGGCTGGTTGAACCACATTCCAGAATTGGGGAATTGTGTATTCTGGACCCCATATTCAGTATGCATAGCTGCATGCTTAGTTATCTTTCCAAGTGGGTTGCCATTGCACTTACACTTATGTTTTGAAACCTTATTCTACTTCTATTAAAAAAATGTAGAGCTTTCTCCCACTTTAAGTAGGGTCGGTTACATGGATTCTTATAAAATCTATGTTGAAAGATCCGACTGTATTTTATGTTGGCTGTCGGCTACTTAATGCAACCTTCCTTAGTGAGGATTTGAACCCTGGTCTTTTGGATGATAGGTACACTGCTCTATCATCGGACTATTGAAGTGGGTACACTGCTCTACCTTTGGGGGGGGGGGATATTCTACTTTTATTAATATGTAAAAATACTAATGCTTACATTATAACCTTGTGTAAATACCTTTCAAAAAAACCTTCCTTAAATACTACTATTTTATTGTTAAAAGTTTTGTTAAACATGAAATACAAGCGATTAATCACTAACTCCTTGGGTTAAAAGAAATGTAGAACAGCATATTCCCCATATACCCCCCTGCACGCTACATAGTTGTTATGCAGTGGTATTTCCGAACAAGTTTGCATTTCACATTTCTGAATGTGGGCCTTAGCTTCAAAGTTAATTATATTTCATCATCTAAGTTGTTTTATGCCATGGGTCTTCATGTAATTTACCATTCATATTTCCTCAGGAAGCAATTCACAAATTTATGAATGTAGGACCTTGAGGTTGATGGCCAGTTTGTGATAGTCCCAAAAGGGGATTTTAAGGATTTAATGCAGCGTTTGAATATACCCAACCCGGGAGATAACTCCCGCTCGCATCAAAGCAGCCATTCAAATATCACTCCCATCGTAGATGCATGTATCTATGTTGGCTCCACCAAAAGTTTTGCAGAAAATGGATTGGCTGATTGATGCAATCATGCAGATGCCTCGACTCACCTATGTGGAGAATCTTTTATCTCAAACGAAAGAAGTCCATCCAGGATGAATTGTCCAAGTTGCAGGTGACATATTTTTCCTGATTCAATGAAAAGGGATGCCCATATTACCCCTAACATCAAACTCAACAATTTTTTATTTATTCATGAGTTTCCTATCAGCCTATCTGCATAGAACTCAATTATCGAGTTATATTTGTTTTGTGTCATGTATTTTTTAAGACATGTTGACTGAGAGGATGACTAGTGCGGGCCTTGAAGGAGGAGGTATCTACCATTTTGTTCAATCAATTAGTGTTATTGCATACTCTAGGATTATGTTCTCAGCTTCTTCAGGTGCTCTCTGGTACCAACACTTAGGGCATACGTCTTTCCAAAAATTTTGTCGGGTCCTTAGCTCCCTCCCATTGTTAGCCTAGAGTGTAAGGCCTGCCAACCGGGGAAGCATCACCAAAGTTCTTTTAAACATGGATTTAAGCAAAAATTTAGATTTCGTTGGACGTTCCCTACTAATGACGCGTTACATTGCCTGAATGCAATGAGAAGTTGACAAGGGTCGTTACATTGCCACTCGGATGTAGTTCAAAATTTGCATGGGTTCTCACATGAGGAACACATGCGAATAAATAAGCTAGTTCCATTGCATCGTCGTCCTGATGCAGCCCAAATTTGCGAGGGTGCTCGCATGATCGACAGGTGCGAGTAAAGAAGTTAGTCCAAAAGAGGTTGCAAAGGAAGTTGCAGATATGTAATTGGAATATTAGCACCTGGCTTGTTAATCGATGGAGATAGTAGATACGATGGAAAGAAGGAAGATCAGATATTATGGTTTTCTAAAAGTGGTTTTCTAAGAAGAAATTTTGCTAAAAGTGGTTTTCTAATATTACGATTGCAGATCTGATTATTTTGCTAAAAGTGGTTTTCTAAGAAGAAAATTTGAATATCGTCTTAGTTTATGCACTACAAATTAGTTTAGATGAAATGATTAAAAAGCTTTTTGAGAGGATTTGGATAAGATTTTGAAAGGAATACCAGAAAGAGATGATTTGCCTAGATGGAGACCTCAATGGACATGTGAGAAAGGATGCTTCAGGGTATGCTAGTGTTCATGGAGGACATGGCTTCAGGGATAGAAATGAAGAGGGAGAAGTCATTTGGATTTTGTAAGGGCTTATGATCTTTTCATAGCAAGCACTCTCTTTAAGAAGAGGGAGGAGCATTTAATTACTTATAAGAGTGGCCCGACTAAAACACAGATATATCACTTTGCGTTGAGGAGAAGAGATTGGTTGTGTTGCTAAGACTGCAAATTAATATTAGGAGAGAGTTTGACCACCCAACATCGATTGTTAGTCATGGATGTGCAAATAAAAGGGCTAGTAAAGAAAAGGAGGGTTTCCAAGATCACTAAAACTAGATGGTGGAATCTTCAAATGAAGCAATCAAGCTTAAGGGAGAAGGTTTTAGAAGGATTTATCTTGGGATTGTAATGGAAGTGCAAATGAGATGTGGGAGGCGGTAGAATCTTATGTCCGAAGGGTAGCCAAAGAGATGCTAGGTGAGTCAAAGGGAGGAGCTCTGGACCAAAAGGAGGCTTGGTGGTGGAGTGGAGGGGTGCAAGAGAAGCTCAAAATTAAAAGAGCATGCTTCAAAGCTATGTCTAAGGATAAAACAAATGAAATTGTCACAAAGTAAAAAATAGTGAAGAAGGAAGCAAAGAAGGCTATAAGGTATGCTAAGTCAAAAGCTTATGATATTTTGTACACAAATCTCGACTCTAAGGAGGGCCAGAAAGATATATTCAGGTTGGCTAAATCAAGAGAAAGAAAGATCAAAGACCTATCTCAATTGAGATGCATTAAGGATGAGGAAGGTCACGTGCTTGTCACTGAGAAGCATGGAAGGAAATATCGCGATATATCGGCGATATATCGATATCGACATGGGACCGATATGGGCACCGATATGGTGATATATCCCGATTTCCAGGCATTTTCTTCACAAAGGCTCGTCGATATGGGCGATATTTCGGTGATATATCGTTGATATATCGTCGAAATATCGTATCGATACGATATCGAAATGATATCAATATCGATACGGCCTTCCATGTTGAGAAGGATATATAGACTAGATAGAAGCGGTACTTTCACAAGCTTTTCATTGAGGAAGGAAATAGAGAGATCATTTTGGGAGATCTAGCTAGTACTGAAAGTTACTTGAATTGTGCAAGTTATAGACGAATACAAAGGAAGTAGAGGAGGCTTTGAAGGTATGAGAGTTGGGAAATGTGTAGGACCTGATGACATTCCTATAGAAGTTTTGAGAGTTTTAGGTGCGTGTAGTTTGACTTGTTTTACAAATTTATTCAATGTTATTTGGCGAAGCAAGAAAATGCCTGGAGATTGGAGGAAAAGTATTGTGGTGCCTCTTTACAAGAACAAAGGACTTGCTCAACTTACGAAGGTTGTAAGCTGATGAGTCACACTTTGAAAATTTGAGAACGTGTGATCGAAAGAAGGTTGATGCAAGTTTCCAAAATAAAAAAAAAATCGATTCGGATTCATGACAGGTCGCTCAACTATTGAAGCCATCCACTTGCCGAGGAGAACAATGGAGATTTATAGAGCTAAAAGGAAAAACCTCCATATAATTTTTATTAATTTGGAGAAGGCTTAGGATTCTGTCTCACGAGAGATTTTGTGGAGAGTTTTGGAGAAGAGACAAGTTCCTGTCCTATACGCTAACCTCATAAAAGATATGTATGATAGGGCTTCATCGTGTGTAAGGATACAGTTTGGGAAGACTGACTATTTTGACATCAACATTGGTTTGGAACAAGGTTCAACTTTGAGTCCGTTCCCTTTTAATTTGATTATGGACGAGTTGACAAGTCACATTCAGGATGAGATATCTTGGTGTATGTTATTCGTTGATGATATTGTGTTGATTGATGAGACTAGAGATGGAGTAAATGAGAAGCTTGAGGTCTGGAGACATGCATTGGAGACTAAAGGATTTCGTATAAGTAGGGCTAAAATTGAATATATGGAGTGTACTTTTGATGGAAGAAATGATGAAGGAATCGAGGTGAAGATTGGTGATCTATTTATATACTTGGGATCTATTTTGCAACATGATGGGGAAAGAAATTGATGGAGACGTTACTAATAGAATAAATGCAGGTTGACTAAAGTGGAGACGATCCTCTACTGTTCTCTGTGATAAGAAAATTCCTTTGAAAATCAAAGGAAACTTTTATTGTTTACAAAGCAGTCGTGAGACTTGCTATGCTCTATGGATCTGAATGTTGGCCCGTGAACCATAGACATGTGTAGATAGTTGCAGAAATGAAAATGCTAAGGTGGTTGTGTGGACACACACTTAAAGATCGGATTCGGAATGATGCAATCAGAAGGAAAGTTTGTGTAGCTTCGATCGAGGATAAGATGCAAGAAATTCACTTAAGGTGGTTTGGCCATTTACAAAGGACGTCAGCTGATGCACCTATGATGAGATGTGAGTTTTCTGATGTTGAGCTGATTAAGAGAGGGTGAGGAAGGCCCAAGAAATGTTGGAACATGACTATACGAATGGATCTTAGTTCTTAGATCTAAGCTCGAGAATGACCCAAGATAGATCTGAATGGAGGTAAAGAATCCATGTTGCTGACCCTATTTAATGTGAGAAAAGGCTTTGTTGTTGTTCATCTTGATATATGAGGCCTCAACATATATCGTGGTCGTTTGGGAAATATACGTTATCTCGTTCTTGTGGACGACCTCTCATATTTCGTGGATTTTTTTGCTGAAAAATAAATTTAGTGCTTACTTCGCTGTAGTATGCTTTCTTAATGAAAAAATTACTCAATTTGATGCATGTGTCCAGACTTTTACATCATAATGCTAGAAAATTTCTTTCACATGATATGCACTATTTTCTCTACTCAAGGGATAATACATCAAATGCCATGTGCTGATACTTCGCAACAGAATGCGGTCTTTACTGCTATGTTTCTCGTCAATCATATGCATTCCACTTCCATTGATGATCCAAGTGAGGTACTCCTTCTAAGGAAAAGACCATGTTCCTCCCCGAGTTTTTGGGTGTGTCCTTTGTTCACATCATTGGCCCCGGTAATGCCTAATTAGTAGCGAGAGTAGTCAAATGTATGTTCTTAGGATACACCAAGAATCAGAAGAGCTATGATCCTTGGTCATGAAAATAGTACATCTGTGCATATGTTATATTTTTTGAGTCACTTCCTTTCTATTTTAGGTCTGAAACGTGTACCCCCTCCTATCTTAGATACTGCTCCTATTTGTATTTCCATTCAAATAGATGATCAATATAGGACTTTGTATTAATAGAGGCACACTCCTTATGAGCTAGCACTATCTCCCTCCGAGATCTGTCATTCAATTGATGTTTCACATAGTGATGTCATTTTACCTTCTATAAACACGACAACGTGGTCAGGAGATAGTGAAGCAACTTATACAACAGATCTCCCCATAATGTACCAAGCACCCTATTTTTATAGCCATGTCTTTTTCAGGTCTTGGATCCTCTTATAGATGGTTTGCTAAGACACCATTCGCCATAGATATCCTTTGTAATTACAATAAGGCACTTTGTGACTTCATATGACGATTAGCGATGAAGGAAGAAATGGCTGCTCTTGTTTCGAGTGTTACATGGCAGCTTGTTGATCCACCAGGTAACAACAAGGTGGTTGGATCCATGTGGGTATTCACAGATTGTCATGTTACTCCCACTGACATTATGAAGCTTAGATGCGATAATCGAGCAACAATGCATATAGCTAACAAACCCATGTTTCACATGCATACCAAATATATGGAAGTTGACTGTCATTACACCATAAACTTGATACAGAGAAGGTTGCTTCATACTCTTAGTGTACTATTTACAGATCAGATTGTTGACATGTTCGCCAAGTCATTCGTTGGCGCACAATTTGAAAAACGATAACAAGCTGAGCATAATTGACATATATGCTCCAGCTTGGAGGGAAAGCATTTAGTGTTATATTGGAACCCTAACCCTAGAGGCACTCCAGTCTTTTTAGTGGAGAGGTATCTCTCATTGTAACATTTACCCTAGGTCTCCATCTATATAAGAAGCCTTAGAGTTCTCATAGTCTACCAAGTAATTCCTTTACATCTGTCAATTGTCATGCTCAAAATGGACGTGGTCTTTAATCACCCTAAAAGTGCATAATCAGGTAAAATGCTTGGTTTTGCCTGAATACGTTCCAACTATTCATAATGAAAGTGGAAGATGTCCACCCTGCACAACTATTCATAATGAAAGTGGAAGATGCCCATCCTGCACACTTGGCCCGGGGTAATAAGTGTGTCCCTTTGTATTAGTACTTGGCCCGATGTAATTGGCCCGGTGTAATAAGCGTGTCACTTTGTATTAGCTTGTGTTACATTACGAAATAAATTATTTATTTAGTAATTTTACTTGTGATCTCCATTTTGGAAATTATCCACTCACTTTTTCATCATTTTTTCTTAATTTAATCTGTTTCCATTGTGTCAAATTTCTCTCAATTTCGGTTTCGACATGTGACCGATCTTCAACCGAAATGGTCGAAATTTCAGGCTGGAGCGGGATCTATAGAAGAAAATAGGACCGTTCGATCAGTCACCGATATAGTGCTCGAAATCGATATTTAGGGCCTTGATTGTTTCATAAATTGTGCATGAAATTATTTTCACATTAATTTACCCCAGTGATGTGGTTGTTTACTGCCCCGATGCACACGCTTTTTTCTGTTTAGAAAATGTTTATTTGCAAGAAGATACTTTTCTTTCATGTGAAACACCATCTAAGGTTTCTTATTTGAAATATAGTATATAACATTGAAGCATGCAAAATTTGCCTGAGTTTGTCTATTTATGTTCTTACCATGAAACAATTCTTTTATTAGCTTATAGAAAAAGCACTTGCTTGAGTCAAGGTTGTCCTTTGAAACAGATTTCAAATCCAAAAGATCCGCTAGTTTTTGAAATTGATGATTGATTACTTGGCAAATCTGAAGGGCTTTTGGGTCCTTGTTTTTTTTTGTAAGAAACAATTTCTGTTGAAAAAAACTCAAACAATTTGAGAAACCAAATAAGTTTTTGAAGGGTGTATGCCATACCAAGGAACTTTTAAACTTGGAAGGCAAAAATAAGAAAGATTTGCCACGAGGCTTGATTTTCTTTTGAATCAAAATTGGTCCCTCAATCTTGCCTTTAACGCATATATAGCTTCTGGGAAAAAGATCAAATCCAAGCATTAGCCCATTGAAAGTGGTCAAAATCTATATCATAGAACTGATAGCTTTAGTATCATTAATAGGTGTGCATTTCTAGTCTATTAATATATTCTTAAGCACACTAGGAACCAAATCGATCCGTGTTCATTAAGTTCTGGAATAAAAGAAAGGTTCATATTTGGAGCAGCTGTGCAAATTATAAGAGTTTAAATTTTGAGATCTATTATTTCGTGATTTTCTTCTAAAACATTCTAGGATGAAAGATTCAACTCCGGTTGCTACTATGGTAGAACATTCTTTTAAAGCATTCTTCTAAATATAAATTCTTATTTTCGTGTTTCTGTCATCTTGGTTTGTCTAGTTGACTAGTACTGTTATTTTCTCCTTGATATTTTCCTTTAGTAATTGACTTTTGTTTTCCATCACTCGATCCATTCTATCTGATTATCTCATTGTTTGCTATCATTGCTGATTTCATCTCCAGCTTCTTGGAATCCAGTAGGAATTAGCAAATCAAGAAGGGCGGGAAGAGTATATGTTGTTCAACTTCCACAAGTATGTCTCTAGACTTAATAAATGTTGTGTTTTACTTAGCAATGTGCGATGAGCATTGAATCACATTTTCTGAGAACCTCCTAATATATCTCCATGTTCATCTCGGTGCACTTGATCCTCCTATCCATATTCGGTCTTACAATGGTAAAGAAACAAGTCAAGGTTCGCCGCCGATAATTTGTGAATGGGAAATAGAAAGAGAGATAATGCCTCTGGAATGATCAGAGGCACATGGACAACGAAACGTATAGCTTCAAGTGTTGCCCTTTTACTCCTTGCAATTTTTGGAACCATCGTCATCATTTATACTTCAGAAGGGAACCCGGAGGAGCAGGTGACGGTCACACACAGGGTTTATTTTGACATAGAGATAGATGGCAAGCTCGCTGGTCGCATTGTCATGGGCCTGTTTGGCAAAACTGTCCCCAGAACAGCAGAGAACTTCCGAGCACTGTGCACGGGCGAGATGGGAATGGGGAAGAGTGGGAAGCCTCTTCATTACAAGGGAAGCGAATTTCACAGAATCATTCCCAGCTTTATGATTCAAGGTGGTGACTTTACTCTTGGTGATGGTAGGGGAGGCGAATCTATATATGGCACGGAATTTGCAGATGAGAACTTCACTCACAAGCATACTGGCCCTGGAATTTTGTCGATGGCAAACGCTGGTCCTGATACCAATGGGTCACAGTTCTTCATCACCACTGTAACAACTAGTTGGCTGGACGGAAAACACGTTGTTTTTGGTAAAGTATTATCCGGAATGGATATCGTCCACAAGATTGAAGCTGAGGGAAGGAAGAGTGGCGCCCCAAAGAGTAAAGTTGTCATTTCTGGAAGTGGGGAACTGCCAATTTGATGCCATGTCTCCCTTTATATAAAGTACAGGGTTAAAGCATATGCATCTTGTGAAGGAAAATGATGTTCAAAATTTCCTGAACAATTCACGCTAATACATGTTTGATATCTGTAATTTCTTGATATAGTGCAAGTTGGATAATGTAAGCTTGTTTGATTGTTCACTACTTTTTGATATTAGATGTTGCACCTTATATTGTGACTGTGATTATTCGGCAATTCGACGTTGGTTGTGAGATCTCTATGGCATGAGTTTATCCTCTGTATCTCAAACTTATTATATTAACTTAACAGGTTGATCAGTGTTAGATAAGTGTCGAAAACTGAAGTATAAGGATTTATGCATATATACATATGAAGATGGGGAGAATGCATATAACTTTCATGTTCATCAAATTTCAACCACTCGTTTGTCTTGAAATTTGAAGTTGCACATCTTCCATAGACAATTACTTGCACTTGCTCATCTCGAGAGAAATCAATGGTTGATGGATGTGATGAACACTCAAGTTTCTGTAGGTTAACAACATATCTTTTTTTCCTATGTATGTATTTATGTATGTATATATTATCATCATTTTTCAAATATGTATATGGATGTTATATGAAAAATATGTTATCATATCCTTAAAAAACAATGCAGATATATAACGATTTAAACATGTTCAAAAACAAACTCAAAAATTCAATTCTAATGTATAACTAGTTTGAATCCAATTCTAAATTTGAACTAACTGAAAATCCAAATTGGATTTATAAAAACATGAGTTAAAATCAAGCCAAATCGATTTTGGACCTATGTGTGATTTTACTAAATTGCATCGCTTTCATGTTATTTTGTTACCTTTAAATACATTTTTACTAGAAAAAGCATATGTTTATTTGTTTCTAAAATTATATAACAAAGTTCGGCATTTTAATTAACTATAAAAGTAACAATGCGAACGTTCTTAAGATTTGTTAAAATGTAGTTTTGAGCTACCGTGATTTAGAGCTAGAAAGATACCATCAATCTCAAGCCACACTAAAACCGACCTTGAAGATTGGGTAAAGATCACCGCACTAAAATCGACCTAGAAGATTGGGTATAGTTCAGGTACGATATTTGTTGAGTACTATTACGCAAATCCTAACCTTAAGGTATTTTGGTCGACTCATTATAATAATCACCTCACATTGTAACCTAAACCCTAGGTCTCCACTTATATAAGGGACCTTAGGATTCTCATTCTAATAAAGCAATTCATTCTGATTCTCAACTTCGTATCAGAGCGGCTTTCCGCCCTCCTCCATTCATCTCTACCCCACGTTGTTGCCGCCCACCACTCTCCTCACCACCCCTTCCCCCATCTTCCTCTAACGCAACCTACCTACGCTCTACCGTTCCATCTCCACTAAAAACTCTACCCTTTGCCACCATCCACCCCGCAAGCTTCGATGACATATCCCCCACGAGCTCCGTCAACACAGCTCCTACAGGCTAACATGTGCAATATCCATATCCAAACCCCACGAATTCTGATTGTCTACCATTAGGCGACCTCTGATCAGATCCAACATGGTATGATCTAAGCGGTTATCATCCATTATCATATTTTCTCCAAGCAGGTCTAGCTAGCACCATAGTCAGAGATGTCAGAATCCAAAGTGACATCTTAGGCCCCGTTCGGGTAGAAGGTTACCTGCGGGTTAGGGGGGTTTACCCCCCTTAACCCACATTCCCCTCTCTCCCCGTGGGCCCCACTTTATTCCTTTTTTAAAAAATTAAATAAATCAATTTTACATTATCAATCCTATCAAAAAATAATATATTATACCATCATATCATATAAAAATTATAAACTACTCCACTTCTACTCACTTTTCCAAACTTCAATACAATCACATCACAATAACTACTCACTTTTTCAAACTCCAATACAATCATATCACCCCAAACCCACTTCTAACCCACCCCCAGTTTAACCCTCTATCCAAACACCAAAACACAAAAACATGTTACCCTCTACCAGTTTAACCCGTCTTAACCCGCCAACCAAACGCACCCTTAGGGATACGAGGGAGGGAGTGCTTGCCTACGCTCGTTCGGCCCATTCCCCAAGTTGGATGAGACCAACTACCCCAAGTGGTCCCGAATGTTCCTGATGATATTACGAGAATATGACAAGGAACATATTTTGCTTCAGTTAGAGCCTGCTGCCAAGACACAGGAAAGTATGCCACATTTGGCCAAAGAGGATGGGATGATGAATTCCTGGATAATGGTAGTGCCATTAACAAGATTGAAGATGAGCTGATCTACTACACAACACTCACGACATGTGGACCATATAAATGTCATATATGGTCAAGAGGAACTCCAACATGTTCTTCTAGACACTTTAACATGTGAATCTGAAGAAATCAGGATGTCCCTTAGATGAGTATTTCTCTCTTGAAATCTTTTTTTGAAAGATGCAATGATTGAGTTCCAGATGACGTTGTTATCGTTGTGTAGATACAAGCATGTTGAAGTGGCAGAAACCCTGTTCTTGCAGAAGCAGTTGGAGTTTGCCCTAGACATAAAGAGTTAAAATATCATTCTCAATGGATGGTGCGTAATGGGAAGCTACAGGGAAGCAGAGTATGGAAAGATAAATTAAACTCCAGGTGCAAGCCTGACCTCTTCACTTATGTGACATTCATCAACTCCTTGTCCAAGGCTGGGAAATTGTCAATTGCATTGGAAGTTTTCAATGGTATGCTGGAAAAAGGTTGTCATCTAGATGTGATCAGGTTGTTGTCGTAAGCATTGTCTCGAAATTCCAGCAATCTATTCAGATCAACTTTCCTTCTCCGGCCTGCTCTCTTGGAATCCAAATTGCATACACTGATCGCCCACAAAGATTTATGAATTAATTCTATTTGCAAGTGGCAAGGTTTTCCATAAACCAAGCGATAGGGAGATTGCAAGTCATACGATAGGCTCACATAACTGAATCAAACATCTGCGACCAATTCTTCCTATCCGGACAAACAAGTTTCTGAAGAATATTCTTTATCTCCCTATTTGAAATATCAGCCAAGCTGTTAGTCTGTGGGTGTTAAGGCTGTGTTTCAAAAAAGAAAATCCTGGACGCTCTTCAGATTTTCAGGGAAATGTCTGAACGTGGCTGCCCACTGAATATTGCAACTTATAATACTCTTGTCAAATACATTTGCAAGATTGGGAGAATGGAGAAATCCCATAAATTACTCAATGAAATGGAAAAGAAAGGTCATCTGCCAAATGCAAAGACCTTTGCACCCTTTCTTAGGCAGCAAAGAACCCACGAGAGATAGGTAAGGTGTTGGACAGAATGAAAGGAAGTAAATGCGAGAATGACGATGATACATACAATTTGGTCTTGAGTTCGTATGCTTGTTTTGATTATCCAAAGGATGTCAAAAAGGTTTGGTCCGAGATGGAGATGAAAGGGTTAGGTCCTGATTGGCGATCTTATGCTATTTGTATCCATTGGCTTTATAGCAAAGGAAGACTAGATGAAGCGACGGAGTACTTCTCTGAAATGCAGTCAAAAGGGATGATCGCAGAGACAAGAACCATTTCAATGATAAAAGGAAATCGAGTCGAAAAGAAATGAACCTAAACCTGACGATACAAGTTCCAATGGTAACTTTCTCAAGCCAAGTGAAGTTACTAATGGAACCTAGATGAGAGATGTAATACACACAGGAGGCTTTCGCCATCAGAATAGAGCTAATAAAGCTCATTTTATCTGGATATTAAACCATCTGTATATTTTTGAACTGATTTTAGATCTAACCATAGTTGACATCTCTAATTAGTTGATGTCCTGATTTAATTTTTTTGGGCAGATCATATTGAAATTGCATTGTCAATGCATGTAATTATCTATTGAGATTTCTCATCTTTCCTGTGTTTCCAGTGTCAATGTAAACATGAAACATGCTTTTTTATGGTTTGACTTCATCAAAGTATTGTTATGTATATAAAAATATCTGGTAGCATTCTTTCATTTAAAAAACTGAAATCTCAATATGGATGAATTTAGTGTTATTTGATGACTCTATTTGCTGATAATTGGTTGTAAATTTCGTTGTTACCAAATATTATAAAATGCATTGCATGTGAATTATGATAAGCTAGCAAAATATTTGATATTTGAAATGTTTGTGAGAACTCTTGCCCCTGGCAAATCATTTAAACTTTTATGTATTCCTATACATGACTCAAAATATTGGGATGAGGGATCCCTTCTGCATGTCTTAATTTTGTTCTATCCGAGTTTTGTAATTATGGGTATTTGCCATCTAGCAAGTCGCAATCCCTACGAAACATTACTATTGTGACAAACACAAAATTAAACTTGGCAATAGTTTGGAAATGATTCTTGGAACATGGTTTTTCTTGAAATTTGGAGGGAGATTACTTTTCGAATTTCTCCGTTCCCTATAATCAATCTTGCAAATTTCCATTCTCTCCCTTTATGGAACAGGTTGTGAAAATTGGTTATTACTACATGCTCAAATTAGCAAGAGGAGGTTCCTACATTCCTAGATTCTTATTTTATGACATTTTGTTTTCCTGTCTGGTAGGTAGACCATCTTAAGTTCCTTATCTTATGATTTTATATCTAAATGATTGTTAGGGGAGACATTTATAAAGGAATAATCATGGCTTGAAAGGATTTTGAACATTTATAAATCGTTGTCAAAGCTGAAGGCATCTATGCAACATTCTTTTATACTATTCACTGATTTTTATGATGGAGATACTAAAGAGTAGCATGGAATTTCAAGGGGAAGCTTATCACGAGGCTTGCATTCTTGAAAGGTTTTGAAAAGAATTTGGTAGGTATGTAAAGAAAAAGGTATAAATGAGTTGGCCGAATGAGGGATGGAAGTTCTATGATTCTATCTCAAGCAGTCTGAGTTCAAACCAGAGCTGCTCCGTGTTTTTGCAAGGAGACTGTTAGAGTTGCTCCATGTGCTTAGATTATGCGAAGCCAGAGAATTCGGAATGTTTAGGATGAGATTGATTAAGCTGGGCTGATCAGAATCGGAAGTGTGAGACTCGGTCATTTAAGCATTGCTAGTAACAAGTTCAGAAGCTTAGGCTTATTGTTCTATAGATCTTAGACCAGTATAGGGAAGCAACGCTGTAGCTGATGCATTTGCTGATTTTGGAGTTCACCTGAGGTCATAGACTGTTCTAGAAGCTACTCTTCAACTTCCTATTTCCTAAACCAGCCAATGAGAGTTGTAGGTTAGCCAAATAAAGATAATGGAGAGTTGACCGAAATGAGCACTAAAGACTTTTCCTCCAAATCATTGGTATGACTGTCGAAATCGTGAGCATCAACATGTCAGTTCCAGATCCAAGTAGTAGTCTCAGGGCCCTTAGCTATTGTTCTTGAGAAATATCCCAGTTTGGCCCATTCCTCGAAAGATGTTTTTACGGGATCCCTATCCACCACCATTTTCACTTCTTGTTCCGGCGAACGAATTATCATTGAGTCCTCCTCTTTCCGGACAACTCATACAAAGAGACCCGCCAGGAAGCCAACCCTGCCTCCCATGGGAGGGTTAAATGATTACACGCACGTATTTCTTGGTGATGTGAGTCTCGGAGTTCTGTTGCTGATTGTGAGTTTTAACTTTTTGGACAAGCAACATTATGTGGTGCCATGATAATCATGCGGGGTCATGGGAGTTCTCTATAAAATTCAGATTTAAGGTTGTAGTCCTAGAATTTTTGTCACCCTACCAATGTTGGAATACAAGCATCCCCTTTAATTCATAAGATTGCAAAATTCATAAGGTTCCCTTCTTGGGGTATACATGTATACAACAACAACAAAGCCTTTTCCCACAATTAAGTAGGGTCGGCTACATGGATTCTTCTCCTCCATTCAGATCTATGTTGAGTAATTCCTGAGCTTATATCCAAAAAACTAAGATCACTTCGTATAGTCTCTTTCCAACACTTCTTAGGTTGTCCTCGCCCTCTCTTAGCCGGCTCAATATCCTAATACTCGCATCTCCTAACTGGTGCATCAACTGATCTTCTTTGCAAATGACCAAACCATCTTAAGCGGTTTTCTCGCATCTTATCCTCGATTGGAGCTACACCAACTTTTTTTCCGATTGCCTCATTCCGAGTCCGATCTTTACATGTGTGTCCACTCATCCACCTTAGCATTTTCATTTCTGCTACATCCATTCTCTGCACATGTCTATGGTTCACAGGCCAACATTCAGATCCATAGAGCATAGCAGGTCTCATGGCTGCTTTGTAAAACTTTTCTTTAATTTTTAAAGGAATTTTCTTATTACAGAGCACAACAGAGGCACCTCTCCACTTTAGCCAGCCTGCATTTATTCTATTAGTAACATCTCCATCAATTTCCCCATCATATTGCAAAATAGATCCCATATATCTAAAAGAATATCTCTTCTGAATGTTATCGTCACCAATCTTCACCTCGATTCCTTCACCATTTCTTCCATCAAAGGTGCACTACGTATATTCCGTCTTAGCCCTACTTATACATAATCCTTTAGTCTCCAATGCATGTCTCTAGACCTCAAGCTTCTTATTTACTCCATCTAGTCTCGTCAATCAACACAATATCATCAGCAAATAACATACACCAAGGTAACTCATCTTGAATAGTTGTCAACTCGTCCATAATCAAAGTAAAAAGAAATGGACTCAAAGCTGAGCCTTGATGTAAACCAATGTTGATGTCAAAATAATCAGTCTTCCCAGATGGGGTCTCACACAAGATAAAGCCCTATCGTACATATCTTTTATGAGGTTATTGTATATGACAAGTACTTGTCTCTTCTCCAAAACTCTCCACAATATCTCTCATGGGACAGAATCATAAGCCTTCTCCAAATCGATAAAGATCATATGAAGGTTCTTCTTTTTAGCTCTATAAATCTCCATTGTTCTCGGCAAATGGATGGCTTCAATAGTTGAGCGACATGGCATGAATCCGAATTGGTTTTCTTTTACTTTGCAAACTTGCCTCAACCTTCTTTCGATCACATGTTCTCAAATTTTCATAGTGTGACTCATCAGCTTGATACCTCTGTAATTTGAACAATTTTGAATGTCTCCTCTATTCTTATAAAGATGCACCACGATACTCCTCCAATCTTCAGGCATTTTCTTGCTTCGCCAAATAACATTGAATAGATTTGTAAGTCAAGTCAAACCGCGCTCACCTAAAACTCTCCATACTTATACAGGGATGTCATCCGGTCCTAAACCTTTCCCAGATCTCAAAACCTTCAAAGCCTCCTCTACTTCCTTTCTTTGTATTCGTCTATAGCTTGCACGATTCAAGTAAGTTTCACTACTAGCTAGACACCCAAAGTGATCTCTCTATTTCCTTCCTCAGTGAAAAGTTTATGGAAATATTGTTCCCATCTAGTCTCTATATCCTTTTGAGTAACAAGTACGTGACCTTCCTCGTCCTTAATGCATCTCACTTGGGGTATACATGTATAAAGAAGAAAAAAAGTATGAAAATAGGAAACTATCCAGAAAAAGCAATCCAGAAAAAGTAGTTTTCAGCTATTCGAATATGCCACCATTTTCATAAGATTGCAAAATTCATAAGGTTCCCTTCTTGGGGTATACATGTATAAAGAAGAAAATAATATAAAAATAGAACTATTCAGAAAAAAACAATCCAGAAAATGTAGTCTTCAGCTATTCAAATATGCCACCAATTTCTGTTTCATTAGGCCTCAAAATCCAGACTTCTGCAAATTGTAGCAGCAAAAGATTTATTGATTGTGACAGCAGCAACCTGATCAATCCAAGAGTTCCGTAAATGGCAACTTATCCATCCAAAGGAGATGCATGTATAAAGATAGAAGTTAGCTCGCAGCATTCAAAGCAGGCTCCATCTTCAGTACAAACTTGTATTGATATTTGTATGCTTAAGCATATAGGAACAGGATCAACAGCTTGGTGCAATCCCAGCTAAAGGCACAGCAGCAATATGAATGCAGCAGGACAATACATCTGAATTATGTTGTGGACAAATCAATTTTGATGTGTGCACCCTCATGGAGAAACAATCAGGACTGCTGGTAGACTTTTTTTCCAGATCTTGTTTAAGCGGTCTCCATTTGCACCATATCCAGCTTTCCAAACTGAAAAAAACAAATAAATCATAGGTTAAGATTTCCAAAGAATATGCCAAATGAGAAATAAGTTAAGGCATATAGCTGCTCTGCAGACATCCATTATCGGATGAGTGCACTTCATGTAAAAATTGCCAAGGCAATGCCGGAATTCCTCATCAATTACCAACTTGTGAGTGCCAATGATCTGCCAGCCAGCAGGTGCAGATGCCTCTGATCAAACAAAGGAAAACAATCATCAGCCCTTTGATAATCCAAGCATGCAAGAATCAAAATAAAGAGAAAATCCTAAGAAGCTCAGGGATATCCTAACAGGTTAAGGTACTTAGCATAGCTTCCAATTGAATTAGCCAAGGAATCATCCAGGCATTCAGAAAAGTATCCCTAGTTCAGCAGCAAATTGCTTCAGATCTGCAGCTCCCACTTGCAACAGCAAGCAGCATCAAAGATATTAAGGCAGCTCCCAAATACTTCCATTACATACATAGCAAAAATGCTTAAGAGCAAGTTCACTTTTCTTTCTATATCAATAATATATAGAAAAGCCATCCACAACAGCCCCAAGTTCAGTTGTGATGTGTACACAATCACTTGGATGGGTGCATGTCCGAAAATCTCTGCGGAGGAAGAATTCATCCAGACACACCATATGTAGTGATAGGATTGTCTTCCTCCGCAAACCAATCTTCCCTTCACTTAGGAAGAGCAAGATATCAAAATTAATTGATTCGTAACATCCTGGTAAAATAGGCTAAGATAACTGGTTGTGCCCATCCTAGTAAAATAGGCTAAGATAACTGGTTGTGCACACATCTGGAATATGTGTGCCAAGGAGCTGTTCGAAGTTTCAAACTTCACTCATTAGCTCCACCTCAAAGAACTGGCCATCCCTTTTTGTATCCGTCCATCTATCATGAGAGCACCAAGCATCCTCGAAACAAACAAATAAAAAAAAACAACACTAAAAACATTGTGACATCTAGGTGTTTGCTTCAAAAACAATCAAAATAAGAAGGGAGACTTGTAGACTTGGCCATCTGTGCACACAAGTAGAAGAGCGCACTTCCCAATATGTAAGCCAGGTCTTTATCCAGACTTTAAGCTAAGCTAAGCATACATCATCTCGAATCATAACATGCTCCATTGCCATAGTCTCCCCAGTCACCAGTCGCAAGTGAACAGGTTTATCAGCTCCCAGTCTTAGAGGATGCATCATCATAAGAAACAAACAATTCCTCCATAACCTGCTGTGCGCACATCAATTTGATGTTTACACACCCATTTAACTTTGCTGATGATTTGTTTTAGATTTCATTTCAAAGTCCATCCCAAGTCCTCGCTTAAATTTTCTGAATAGTCATCCAAAGTCCGGTAATTCCTACATCAAAAAACAAGAAAACAAAACTAACCCAAGCATCATTCGCCAAAAATAGCCCAGTATGCTGAAAAATTCAATCAGGTAATTTGATCTGCTGTGCATATATTCTTGGATGTGTACACTTCCTTTTATATATGCCAAGGATGCTGTTCAACCTAAGAGATACATAATCCTTGAGATGCTGAACACCAAAAATTCCCTGCATCTGTCTCAAGACATTTTTTCAGGAAGAACCTGACCATAGAATCAATGAGTAACCAAACAAAAATAACAAGAGGAACTTCGCTGATTGTGTGTGCGGTGCGCACACATCTAGCTTGTCAAAGATCTTTCCAGGCAGGTTTCTTTTGGAAAAGTCAGATTTTATTTTAATGAAGAGAAATGACCATTGTGAAAGTGTCCAAGGGATCAACCCAATTATCCAAATTGTTGAGGAGAAAATGAACATAACATTCATCTAACCCTAGAGCTCTCTTACATAGGAGAAAAACTCTATGGATAAATTACATAAAAAGGACAATAAAAATAAACAATATATGAAAGAACGACAAGATAACACGAATATCTTAATATTCCCCCTCAAGCCGGAGCATATATATATATATATCTATCATGCTCATCTTGGAACGACAGTGATGAAAAGGACCTCTAGCCAGAGCCTTAGTAAACATGTCTGCAATTTGATCTCCTGACGCAACATAAGATGTTGAAATAAGCCCCTTTTGGATCAAGTCCCAAGTGTAGTGGCAGTGTACCTCGATGTGCTTTGTCCTTTCATGGAATGCTGGATTATTAGCTATAAATAAAGTGGTCTGATTATCGCATTTGAGATGCATAGGAAAAGGTACTTCAATCATTAAATCAATCAGGACAGACTTGACCCACATCATCTCAGCACTACCTTGGGCCATTGCCCTATATTCTGATTCTGCACTGGATCAAGCAACAACAGTTTGTTTCTCACTCTTCCATGAGACTAGTGAGCTGCCAACAAACACAATGAAACCTGAAGTAGACTTCCTGTCATTAGGACACCCAACATAATCTGCATCTGCACACCCTGTAACTGAGAGAGACGTATCTCTTCTAAACAGAAGACCTGCACCTGGAGATGACTTCAAATATCTCAAAATCATGAATACTGCATCCATGTGCGCATGCCTGGGATGCTCCATGAACTGACTTACTTACTCACAACAAAAGATATATCAGGTCTGGTAATAGTAACATACAATAATTTTCCTACCAGTTCTCTGTAGCGTCTCTTGTCCACCTCCTCAGATCCGTCATCGTGAAGCTTCACATTAGGATCCATCGGGGTAGTAGCTGGTCTACATCCTGTCATACCTGTCTCAGATAGAAGATCAGTAACGTACTTCCTTTGTGTCATAACCATACCATGCTGATTTTGTACAAATTCCAGTCCAAGGAAGTAACGAAGCGTACCCAGATCCTTGGTAACAAATTGCTTTCCAAGAAAATCCTTAGCTGCTTGAATTCCTTGTGCATCACTGCCAGTGATAACAATGTCATCAACATAAACCAAGATGATCACAACATCTCGCTGGTCTCTCTTTACAAAGAGAGTATAATCTGCAGTAGATCTGACAAACCCCTTCTGTTCAATCAATTCTGAGAGCTTCTGAAACCAAGCCCTCGGACTCTGCTTAAGGTCATATATAGCCTTATGAAGACGACACACCATACTTGACTCCCTCTCAGCAGCAAACCCAGGTGGTTATTGCATGTAGACTTCTTCCTGTAAATCACCATACAAGAAAGCATTCTTTACATCCAACTGGAAAAGTGGCCAATCACGGACCACAACAACCGTAACGAGAATTCACAGTGTAGAATGATGCACCACAGGAGAAAACGTGTCCTGATAGTCCACCCCATATGTCTAGGTGAACCCACGAGCAACCAACCTAACCTTGTATCGGTCCACTGTACCATCAACGCGATGCTTCACAGTAAAAACCCATTTGCTACTGACAACAGACGCACATGGTGGAGAGTTGACGACACTCCACGTACCTCACGATCGTAACGCCGCCATCTCTTCCTCCATAGCTAAACGCCGCAGACTGCTCTACAGTGCCTCCTGATAGGACCGTGGTATCTGTACATCTGACAAGCCCACAACAAAGTGCTGAAACTCCGTGGATAGATGCTCCAAGGAAACATGAGAACCAAAGTCCACCCCATATTTGGGGTGCATCGTACGTGCACGTTTCTGCCTCCGAAGTGCAATAGGGATATCCAGATCATCAACAGGAGTAGTAGAGATATTATCTGCACCCTGTACCTCAGTCTGTACATGCAAATCACCCGTACCATTAGAAGAACTCAAATATTCAGTACATACCTCGGGCGTACTGGATGATGGAGGAGGCGCATGAGCATGGGGTCTTCGTTGGTAGACCTGAGGAAAGAAAATAGGAGGTGGTGGTGGTGGAGGTGGTAGGAAAGAACATGGTAATGACGGAGGAGGAGGCATATAGATATCTTCTCCATCCTCTGAAGGAGAAAGACTGTCACATATGGGAGAAAAATACATAATAGACTCAAAGGTGACATCAACACTGAATAGTACCTTCATCGAATAGGGTCAAAACAACAATATCCCTTTTGGATTTTAGAATACCCAACAAACACACATTTGACAGATCTGGGAGAAAGCTTATTAAGACCAGGAGAAAGTTGGTGAACAAACGCAATCGAACCAAAAACACGAGACGTAAGCGAGAAAAGATCCTTCTCGGGAAACACAATCAAGAATGGGATCTTCTCCCCTAACACCGACGAAGGCATACGATTTACCAGATAACAAGCAGTTAGAACCGCATCTTCCCAATAGGAATGACGAGCACGACTCTAAATCAAGAGGGTTCTGGTAACATTCAAAAGATAGCGGTGTTTCCTTTCAGCCACTCCATTCTATTGGGAGGTATAAGCACACGATGTCTGATGCACAATGCCACGAGACTTAAGAAATTGAGAGAGTTGAGTGCTGCAGAACTAGAGCATTGTCAGAACGTATGTACTTGACTCTGGCAGAAAAGATGTTCTTAACTTCATTAATAAAAGACTGAATAATAGGACCAACATCAGACTTATTCTTAAGAAGAAAAACCCAAGACAACCTAGAAAACTCATCAACAGCAACAAGATAAAATCTGTGTCCCTGATGATCTGGGACACGACTAGGACCCCAAATATCGAAATGAAATAACTCAAACAGACTATGACTACTTGGACCCTGACGACTCTGAAAAGAGGACCGATGATGCTTCTCAAGTTGGCAGGCCTCGTACTGAAAGGTGGAGCGAGGAGAAACCTGTGGAAGAACATGAACCAGCTTTTGCAGAGGAAGGTGACCAAATCGCAGATGCCACATGTACGGAGAAATAGACCCAGTGCATAGAGAAGATGAGGCACCGACATACGGAGACTGCACAAGTCTGTAAAGGCCCCCTTGCTCACGGCTAGTTCCAATCACTCTGCCCGTAAGTATATCCTGAAACACAAGAGCAGATGGATCAAATACAACACAACAATGTAAATCTTTGGTGATTTGACTAGTTGATAATAAATTCATAGAAAATTCAGGAGCATAAAGAACATTAGGAAGCCTCAAGGTAGGAGTCAACAACACCTCCCCATGACCAATGATGGGGGGATGTGTACCATCAGCTATCACAACTGACCGTCCAGGCTGGGCAGGACTAAAAACACTAAACTGACCTCTGTCACCACAGAGATGATGTGATGCACCTGAATCCATGATCCAATCTGACAAGTCTGCCCTGTAATAAGTAGTAAAGGCATATGTTGTACCTGACGTAGACGTTGATGCTGAGGCAGCCACTTCTGAAGATCTTGAAGGAGATCCGGTCGAACCGGTAGTAGGCATAATATCCCTGATTCGAGCAACAAGCTCATCAAATCTCTGATCAGGAGCAGGTGAAGGACTCCCAACTGGTTGTGTCTGCTCTGCAACCCGAGATAAAGCGGGAAACCTATGCTTGGAATAGCATGTATCCTTAGAGTGGCCGGATCTATGGCAATAGGTGCTCTGATACCATGTTAAGATATTCGTGTTATCTTGTCGTTACACTGCATCAGACTCATGAACTGGATGGCCCACAGTTCATAATTTATGCCATCCATTTTGACGATGGGGGATGGACCTTTGAAGCCCGCCATGGATGAAGCATCTGCTTTGTTGTCAATCATAATGACGACAATCACCAAAACTAGGACTTACAACGAACAAGACTTGTGTCTACACGAGCGTATGGGAAGATGGTTGTGGGTGTAGACTTATACCACAACCTCTTCCATTCTTTGACGCTGCCTTTTGGTGGCTAGAGTGTTTTAGATGAACACGTCACACCCTAGAGGTCCAAAGGAGGACCTAACTCGAGATCAAAGGCGAGATGGAGAACACGCAAGGCTGTGGCAACCCTAGAGGGGCGGCAACGTCACCCCGTGCGTGAGGATGGCAGCGAGTGACGCCAAAATGTTCGACAGCAGGGGACTGCCCGTGTGACACGAGGCACGAGGCGGTCCGAACAGTGGTGGCAACCTGCTCGTGCGGTGGAGGCGGTGTGAGGAGTCCCGCGCGACAGTGGGTGCGTGAGGAGGCCCGCGCGAGGAGAGGGGGTTCTTGGTGGGGAAGGGCTAGGATTAGGTCACAGGATCCGGTCTAGGACCATCGCTCTGATACCATATTGAGGAGAAAATGAACATAACATTCATCTAACCCTAGAGCTCTCTTATATAGGAGAAAAGCTCTATGGGTAAATTACATAAACATGACAATAAAAATAAACAATATATGAAAGAACGACAAGATAACACGAATATCTTAACACAAATGAAGGGTGTAATGTGGAATATACAAGGCCTGGGCAACCCTGAGAAAAAAGGCAACAATGAGTTGATATCGATCATGGTAGGGGGAAGCTGTTGTGAGTGATCAGTGGTGAGGTGTATATTAAACACGGCTATCGAATCACAGGCAAGGAATTTAGTTGGGAGATTCGGGGCATCCTTGTTGGTTGGAATGGTGACCTTTTCCTGCGTGAATGGTTTCACTTGGTAGGAGAGCAAATGACTTTCATCTTGTTAATGTTGTGTACAAGCAAACGGGTGCAATGTGGAGAGAGGAGTTATGAGCAAAGCTAGAAATGCTAGGCTCAGGTTTTTGCACACCCTCTGGGTGGTAGAGGTGATTTAAACATCACTTTCTTATCAGATATGTTGGAGTATTCGTGTGTGCGCCCATTGAGTTGTAACAGGGTAAATGGATCATGGAGAAGATCCATTTACCCCATCCAGTGTTTAGTCCCATACCGCCTAGTGGTGGGACTTGGAGGCTCTGGAGATGCTATATAAGGAGCCCCAGACCTCCTGTACTCATTGAGAAAAAGAAATGAAGCATATGCCCCTTTGAGGGCTTCTCCCGTGGTTTCATCCCGCTCCTCACGGAGTAGGGTTCCACGTAAAATCCCGCGTTCTTATTTTTGTTCTTTATCTTTTTCCATGTTTACGCTTCCGCTTCCGATTTTCTAACATGGTATCAGAGCGGGTTCGATTCTCGGTGATTTCATTTTTCTTATTTGTTCGGGATTCGATTTTCGAGTTCATGTTCTTGAAGATTTGGTGAAGATAGTTATATTGTTCAAACTCTGTCCAACTTCCAGGGTTTCTATTGAAACCCTCATTTCTATCCAGCAACAAGCATCGCTGTCAATTTCAGAAAAGTTAGGGTTCCATCTCTGGAACCCTAAATCTTGTTTCTGGTCCAGCTTCCAGCGGCTCGGGGTTCTCGAAATCAATCATGTTCATCTGCAGATCTCCAGGGTGATAAGCCCCATCGCCTCAAGATCGCTGTGTTTAACTCTCGGCCTGAAGTCCTCATACGGCCCCCATGCGGCTTCTCTAGTCGCAAGTCCTGAAGTCCTGGTCAAAGCATAGGCGGCCCCCTCCAGGCGTGATCGTTCGTGCAAGAACCCCAAATCTCAGGGGCGAATCCCCTCCAGAACCTTCTAGTGTAGCGCAGGCGCGCTGACGGCGATCCCTCCTCCGCACAGCTTCCAGGCAAGCAGCATCCCAGGCACGCGCCCTCAGCATTGTGCGCGCATATGATTCAGGCGGTGTACGACGATAGAAGGGGAGCTCCTGTTCTCCTCACGCAGGCGTGCGTGTGCCTCCCTGTACTCCTCGCGCAGGCGATTCTCCATCTCGCCTTCTTCAACTCCGGTCGCAAAGGCGCCAAGGACATCGGGCCTCCTCCTTCAGCCCCAGCAAAGCCCCAGCAAATCCACATCGGCTAGTCTACAGCGACAGACGACGGCATCAAGGCGATCTCCTCCCTCCTTCGTGCAAACCAGCAGAGGCGGCATGCGATGGATCCAAATCGGGGGAGCGGCGCTTCCTAAGATAGGGTTCCCATCGTGGGAAACCTAAAGGGGGGAAAGGGGCCCTCGTGAGTAAATGAGCCCTTGGCCCGGTCGTTAAAAAAAATATTGGTGCGGCTGTAGACTAGCCCAGTTGGGCTGTGTGTTTGGAAAATCTATGAGCCTAAGTGTATGGGCCGAAATAAAAAAAAGGGAGAGAGATAAAAGGTGTGTACACAAAAAAAACCGTACGCAAGTGAAAAAAACGTTTCAAAAAAAAGAGAGAAGAAGAAGAAGAAAAATGAAGAGGCACGCACAAAGAAAAACCGTACGGGAAAAATTAAAATTTTTTTGCTAAGCCGTAGAAAAAAAGAGAGAGTTGAACAGCTTATGAAAAAAAAGGTGACGCCTTAATATATATATATATATATGAAAAGCCGCGAGAATTTTTTTGGATGTTTTCACCCCCTATTTATCTTGTCTTCTCCCAACTTTGTCGATGTTCGTTTTCTAACAAGTATGGGAGAAAGGGGGAGTATATGTAGAGTCACAGGTCTATTTCAGATTCTCCAGATTCAGATTATCCAATTGATTCAGATTATCCAGTCTCCAGACTGGTTCAGAATTTTCAGACTCTACATCAGATTTTGTCAGACTCGACGATTGCCTTCCAAGTCCTTCAGTTTCAGACACGCACGAGTGTGCGATCATTTTCAGATGAGCATATGTTGCCATCATTGTCAGAGGTCCCCATCATTCTTCTTGTTGTCAGGCCAGAGTTTTCATGTGAGCCATAGGGACTCCAGAGTAGAGGACCATTCCCTATGCCATGTTGGCAAGGATTTTCATGTGGTATCATAGGTACACCAGAGCAGTGCACCATTCTCTGAGCCAGATGGGAGAGACCTAGTTCTCCGACGAGGAGACTATTTTCAGACTCCATTTTCCAGCGACCGTGGACTCCAACGAGGATTGCACAGCCACAGCCATTTTCAGTTCGGCCCTTTTTCAGAGATGGAGCAGTTGTCCACATTATTGTGGCGGGCCAGAGTACTCCGACGAGGAGACTCATTTCCAGTTGCAGCGACTCTGACAGGCGCAGTTCAGAGCGCATGCTCTCCGACGAGGAGATTCAGAAGACTCACACTCCAGCCTGTTCGTCCTCCTCACCTGCACGGCATGAGAAGCAACGTCCTCAACTGCAGCAATGTGCGCGTTGGGTTGATATTGTCCGCAGTGTCCTGTAGCGTTGAGTTGAGTTTATTTCTGTTTGTCCAAGCTGAGCATTGCATGCTCCAGCTTGAGGGGGAGTGTTGGAGTATTCGTGTGTGCGCCCATTGAGTTGTAACAGGGGAAATGGATCATGGAGAAGATCCATTTACCCCATCCAGTGTTTAGTCCCATACCGCCTAGTGGTGGGACTTGGAGGCTCTGGAGAGGCTATATAAGGAGCCCCAGACCTCCTGTACTCATTGAGAAAAAGAAATGAAGCATATGCCCCTTTGAGGGCTTCTCCCGTGGTTTCATCCCGCTCCTCACGGAGTAGGGTTCCACTTAAAATCCCGCGTTCTTATTTTTGTTCTTTATCTTTTTCCATGTTCACGCTTCCGCTTCTGATTTTCTAACAAGATAACCGTTATGGGGTACAGGGGGACAAGACATGGTCAGCAGATTTATGGACCTTGATTGTTGAACTTTAATTAGGGGTGTTGGATGTCTTTGACTGCAGAAATACCTAGAGGAATTTATCATCCAACTTGCATTTGAGTGATTTGTCCAGAACCTTGTGGCAGCTCCACCTGGCTTCTGTGATGGCTTTGTCCAGAACCTGATATGATCATACGTTACTCTTGGGATTTTGGGGAGGGCATGCACGTCTCCCTTTATTTCAAATTTGAGAGGTCTTGGTTGTTGGAAGAGGGTTTCACACCAGAGCTCTTAATGTGGATGAGTTGTGGGAGAGGATACCTCAATAGAATGTGGTGTTAGAGGAAGATAGAAAGCAGAAGGTGAAAGTTGAGTTAGTGATATAGGCAAACATGTTGAACGAGTGTGATGCAAACACATCTTTCTTTCACTCCTTATGGGAAGAGCGTCATTTCAGGGAGGATAGAGAGGTGAGAAGAGCGGTCATGGATCACTTTAAGTCATTCATTTAGGGGGAGAGAGGTATTGGTTGGTTTTGGTTTGGGCATGGGGATGACACATTGGGGATTGTGCATATGGCTAGGATGATTCAGGGATATGGAGCAAGAAGCCCGAGGTACTATAGACTAACTAAATGTCATGGGCCCCTCATCCACATGGATTCCTTGAATCCATGTAGAGGTGCACATTGATCGGATAAAATCTGTAATTCGATCCAATCCGATGTTATTGGATTGGATTGAGATTTTGAAAATCCATTAATTATTTTTTTTATCAAGCATTTATAATTATTGAAGTTGACTTATTAATCAGGCTAAATTTGTTGCACTCTATTTTACACTGATTCAACATCAAAATGTAATCCAAATGTTAAGCACTAACATGAGGATAGATCATGATGGAGAATATATAAGTATCAAAAATCTGATCCAATCTGTAATCTAGTGGATTGGATTGGGTTGGTTTGGATTTGGATATTTAATGGATTGAAATGAGAAAAGTTATAATACGCTAAGGTTATATTTGACATGAAATAAGGTAAAATCCGATCCAATACGATCCATGTGCACCTTTAATTCCCCATATTCTTTTTCAAGGAATTTTGGAATATGATGAGTGTTGATGTCATGGAGCTAGTTGAGGGGTCTAGAGTTGGTACTTTGGTTTTCTTTCTATTTGCTAAGAAATATATTTTCCAAAGAGTAACAGAGTCGATGTCAGACTTCAGGCCCACTTTGTTATTGAATTATTGTGTTTTCTACTTTATTTGTTCATGCAACCCTTCAGGATACTTATGTACTTTCCCCCTTTTTTGCTCTCTAGGGTTTCTCCCTATATAAGAGACCCTAGACCCATGGAATAAACACCACGATTCATTCTACATGGTATCAGAGCATCGGTCCTAAACTGAGGTTCTGAACTAAAATCAACCCTTCGCCACCTTCGAGTATCTCCCCAACCTTCGAGCACATGTGCGGGACCTCCTTCCTCACCTAGGGCCACGCGCAAGGCTCTCTCAATCGCATTCAACAGTTGTTGCACCCTTCTAAGTCTACCGCCTTGCAGCGCCTCCAGCCTGCTGCTACACCCTTCTAGGGTTGCCACCAGCCACTAAACCTGGCCAACAGGTTGGGGGTCCGCTGGCCCAGCCCGCTCATGGGTCAGGTTTGGACTAGATGATTTGGGCATGGACCGACCCGACTCGGCCCGTAAAAAATAAAAATTACATAAATATAAGATGAATAATACATTGTATTAACATGATACACTTCAAGTTTTTCATATGTGACACTAGTTTTAAATAAAGTGTAATAGTTTACATATCAAGTAACATGTAAACTACTTACATGAGTTATATAAAGTATAAATAATATTAATAAAATCATTTAGACATATTAAATACCATTAAAAGATCAATGGAAAAAGAATGAAATGGGCCATGGGCCAGCCCATGGCGAGCTTTGGACAGAGATTTTTGAACCTTGGACCTTTCGAATTGGCCCATGGGACGGCCCGACTCGCATTTTGGCTAGGTCGACCAGTCACTGCAGCCGCTCTAGCATGCTACTGCGCTCTCCTAGGATTGCCGCTAGCCACCACATCCCCCTCCATGTGGTTGTTGCACCCAACCTAGGGCTTCGCCCAGCCTTCAAGGCTTGTTAGGGCTCCTCCCATCCTCATTAGGATGCACCTAGGCATCCTGGACCCTAATACAACCCTTCTAGGACTCCGCCCAGACCACTTAGTGTTGACCAGGTCCCCGACTTCGTCCTGGTCTGTTATGTAACGTATTTTTCAGCCCCTTTGCAAGGGAAAACGTGAGTTCTACGACACTTCTCAGTCATCATATGCATACTTAATCAACTACAATATTGTCTTAATATCCATATCTGACCACCATGACATCTACTACCGAGATAAAGCCCTTGACCACAAACATGATGGCACAAAACACTACTATCAAACTTAAGGACACAAAAAAGTATATGCTCTGGTCACGTTCTTTTCAAGGCATTCGTTGGTGGTCAACGGAAACTTTACATCATGACTGAAATTTATTTAGATGAGAAAGGCAAAGACTATGACAAATGGCAGATCGACAACTATCATGTTATCAACTGGATGATTAACAATATTGAGGTATATATTGCCTCAAATCTTCTCTACAAGGACACGCCCAATGAGATGTGGGAGGATCTTGAGCTGACACACTCCGAGAAAACGACAAAGTTACATCTTGCAGACATCTACAAGCGGATCTGATCTGCATCTCAGGGTGCTTCTACCCTAGTTGAGTACTACATGCATCTCACTAGCATGTATGAGGAGCTTGCAATCTTTCAGCCTTCATGTTGTACCAAACAGGTACAAAAGCATTCAGACTGAAAAGTGTACCGATTTCTTGATGGCATGCATTCTTGATATCAGGCAATGAAGGACTAATTTCTGATATATGATACATTGCCAATGGTAAAGGTCGTATTTAGGCATCTTGAGGAACTGAAAACATGTGCAACCCGACCTCTTACCTTACCTCCAACAGAGAGTTCTACGCACATCGCATCATTTGGGAGAGGAGGATGATACAACTCTTGAGGAGGATGTAGTCATGACTCTGGTCATGGTTGTGGATGAGAATTTGGACGTGGACATGACTTTAGACATGGCTGTGGCCGAGAGTCTACTGCTCCTAAATTTCCACAGTGCATTTACCGTGGTTTGTGGAACCATCCGTCTGAATGATGCTGGCAGAAGTTTGTCGCACCTCCCTATTATGTCAATAGTGCCTATGATGATGCCTATGATGCGGAAGAGACGTCTACTACTACTAGCTCCAGTGGCAAGACAGTACAACTCAATGATGCAAATTACTCACGTCTGATGCATATTCTCCAAACTATCGGTCTACTACCTCCATTGAGACTACCACTGTTGCTTTGGATACTCCTTCAGGTATGACAATAGCCAACTCTATCATCACTCCTCTGGCTTGGAACGTTGATTATGTAGCCTCTACTCATCTGAATGGAAAAGGTAGTCTACTAGCCTCTTATGTATCATCTTCTTCCATGAAGTTGATTCGAGTCGCCAATGGGACTCACTCACCTGTTACTACCATCAGAACAATGGACTTCTCCTCCAAGCTCCGATTGTCTGGGTTTACTGTACTCATGATTTCCCTCTTAGCTTATAGCATATTTATAAGCTTTGTGTTGAGCTTAAGTGTCGTGTGATATTTTAAGAGTTCTGTTGCTATTTTTAGGACATCCGGATGAGGCAGATTTTTGGTGGGGTAATGAGAAGAATGACATGTATTCTATTGACATACCATCAGATTCCAAATTTGTTAGTACCGCATCCATCTCCGAAGACATGATCATATGGCATCCACGCCTTGGGCATCCTTCTGCCAAACTCTCTCCACGATGTTCCCTGAACTCTCTACTCTGAAGACATTAATATGAGGTGTATGAGTGCGGGAAACTTTATTGAGCTTTGTTTCATGTTCATACTGACTCTCGTAGTACAAGTCTTTTCAGTTTTGTTCATTGTGTTGTTTGGGGACTTTATCCAGTCCGAACATTGGGTGGTCATCGCTATATTATCTTCATTGATGATTATAGTAGATCTTTTTGGGTGTATCTAAAAAAGGAGCATTCAATGATTAATAAAATTATTAGAAATTTCTTTCAATATGTTAGAACATCTTTTTCTTCATGTGTTAAGATCATTCAAACTGACAATGTCCTTGAATTCACTCAACACGACTTGACATCTTTCTTTGCGCTTAGTGGACTATTCACCAAACCTCCTGTCCTTATATCTCGCAACATAATGTAGTAGCAGAAAGGAAACTCGACACTTGTTTGGTATTGCCAAAAATCTCTCCTTAGTCAAGTGAATGTTCCCAAGTACTATTTGGGGATGCCATCCTTACTACCGTCTATCTCATCAACATAATTCATTCTTCTGTTCTTAAAGGGGGGGCTCCATTCTCTTTACTATACTCATGAGTCTCCTTTTCCTCTACCTCTGCGAATTTTTATTTGCATTGCTTTTTTTCATAACTTCCACGCAAGCGAAAAATTATCACTTAGAGCTATCAAGTGTGTCTTTCTTGGGTACTCTCACATTCAGAAAGGCCATCGATGTTATGATCACGTTGGGTGTCGTTACTATGCATCTGCCGATGTCACTTTTTTTGAGCAGACAAACTTCTTCACACAGGCTATGGGTGACATCTCTTTGGACCTTCCTCCCCCACCAATCGTTTATGCTTGCAAGTATACCACTACAACGCCCATGTACCTTTGTATGTTCTGTTGCATATCCGTTTTATGCAAGATAATATGACCCCTTCAAGTGCTCCCACAACTGCTGCCCCAGACTAAGGAGCTTTTGATAGCTTTTTGCAAGCAAAAGAGCCAATGTACTTTTCACCCTATGTCACATTTTACTTCAACTGATGGTAATCTTGTTGTGACAAGAGGTTTGCAAATACTGTGAATGTTATTTCAATTATCAGAGATCATTACAGTGTGATGCATGATCATGGTTGGCGACATACCATTGATGAGGAGATGGATGCACTTACCTCCTGTGGCATGTGGGATCTTGTGTCGTGCCCTCGTGAGATTGACTTGTGGCTTGTAGATGGGTCTTGATGACTAAGCAGTCACCTGATGGGTCCATTGGCAGATTGAAAGCCAGGTTAGTTATCAAAGGCTTCATTCAAACCTTTGGGATTGATTATTTTGAAACCTTTTCTCCAGTTGTCAGAATGAGATCAATACGTATCATTCTTTCTGTTGCCGCTAAAGACATGACCTATTTTCCAACTTGATGTAAAAACTGCTTTCCTCTATGGTGACTTCGAGGAGGTCTATATGATGCAGTCGCCACTCGCCGGCGAGGGGAGTGTGTATGCCGACTACGTAAGTACATCTATGGACTGAAGTAGAGCCCTAGGACATGGTTTGACAGACAAAATAGTGAGATCAACACCATTGGTTTTCAGATGACGACATCTGACTAAGTCTTCGTCAAGCGACAGTCTATTGGCACCATCATTCTTGTTGTCTATGTTGATGATATGGTTGTCACAAGAGACAACGAAGCCGACATTTCAGAGATCAAGACCTTCCTATAGAAGGTATTTGTCATGAAGGATCTTGACCAACTCCGTTACTTTCCTGGCATCGAGGTGATACACACTATAGAGTGGCTCCATCTCTCATAGAGGAAGTATTCCCTTGATATGCTAACTGAGGTAAGAATATTTGGATGCAATCCATCTGGCATCCTGTAGAAGGGAGAAAACATTCCACATCTATTGATGCAATGTTTGAGGATACTAGATGATATAGAAGCCTAGTGGGTAAACTTCTCTATCTTACTATTACTAGGTCATATATATCATATGTTGTGAGCAGAGCCATCCAACACATGGAGAGTCCCCTTTACAGTCATTGGCAGTATATCTTTCTGGTCCTCTGATACTTGAAGGAATCTCTTGTGCATGGAATATGGGGTGAATGGCCACACTAATGTCTTCGCATATATAGATGTTGACTATTCTAGTTCGCTTGAGGATCGCCGATCCACTACAGGCTATGCATGTTTGTTGGGGACAACCTGATCACTTGTCAAAGCAAGAAGCATACAATGGTCTCCATATCAAGTACAGAGGTAGAATACATGGTAATGGCCCAAGTCCCCTGTGAGATCACATGGTTCGTCTCTTTTCTATAGGAACTTGAACTTTCATTTGCTACTCCCATATCTTTATATTGTGACAACCAGCCTGCTACATACATCGCCACTAATCTTGTTTTCATGAACGGGAAAAACACATTGAAGTTGATTGTCACTTCATTTGTGATGCAGTACGAGAAGGAAATATCATCACTCCACATATCTCCACTGAACTTAAACTTGCAGACATCTTCACGAAGGCACTACCGAAGAAGTGCCTTTTATTTTTAGTTTACAAGTTGGGCATAACCGATAGATATGCTCCAACTTGAGGATGAGTGTTAGAGTTATTATGTTATCTAATTATATGTGTCATGCTAAGAGTTATTATGTTATCTAATTATATGTGTCATGCTACCCTTCGGGGTCTTTTATTTACTTTCTCCCGTTTTTGCTCTCTAGGATTTCTTTCTATATAAGAGACCCTAGACCCATGGAATAAACATCACGATTCATTCTATTCTTTACAGTATTCAAATGTGATCTACTTGGTTATAGCAAAGATCCAAACAAGGGACTTTAGGGGGTTTTCGGTGATCTCATTAGTCCCCAGCAGGCTAACTTTGTGCTTGGCAAACTCATGACAAATAATGTAATTATAGTTTCTAAGATGGTATATGATTAGAGCAAACACACACTATTTACTGGGTGTATTCTGGAAGGTGTATACCTCCAAAGCATATAATTAATGGATCGAAGGTTCCTTTTGTCCTTATTTCCTGAGCATGTGGATTGTATATATGAAAGGGTTTGTGGCAACGATGCTTTACTCGACTTTTGGTTAATAAGTAATGGAAGGGTGTCTTATTCAAGCCCTATCCTCTAGCCTCTTGCACTATACATTTTCATTATCGTAGTAAATGTATCGATTGTGATTACACATTAAGTCATTTGGAGGAGGATTTTTGCTAGGTATTTGGCATACGATCTTTTCATTCATGGATTATAATATGAGGATGAAATTCTATTTTTTTATTTCAGGGGAGGCAGAAGTTAAGGACGTTTTACTATGTATAAGTTTTTCAGAGAGCTATGAGATTGTACATGGAAAAGGCTACTTAGGTTCCTTTTGGCATTGCGGAAGCTTTAATTGTGGAGTGTGGTGGATTGTGGCCATACTACATAGGAAATTACCTCTTTCATATTCGGAGTTTTTTTTTTGAACACGTAAAGGTTCGGGGGAGACACGTTGTGGTGTTCGCCCCAATTTTATTAAAAACGAGAAGAGGGAGGAGGGGGAGAGGGAGGAGAGAGATACAATGTGATACCAAGCACCCGGGATCAAGAGGATCCCTGTTAACAACACAGTCCACACTCCCAACAAGCACACCCGACTAACCCATCATCGCAGCAGCCATTCATTCAAACGAAATTCGACATGTGCTAAAACGTTTTCCCTGTAAAATCTTTGTCCCCTGAAAATTTTGGCGTTTCGAGCCAGCCATAAGGCCCATATGCAAGCCAGGGGTCGGAGAAGCTCCCGTCTTGGACGATCCGCACAGGAGCGCAAGGTGATCCAGAAAGAATCGGCCGAAGAAGTGTCCACCCAAGAAGCATTGAGGCCCTCCCAAATGGAGATAGAACATGAACAGCAGAAGAACAGATGCTGCAAGGTCTCCAACTCGCCGGTACACAGCACGCAAGCCGTGGAGCCATCCCCCGATAAGAACATAGCACACCTATCTCGGGTCAAAACCCTACCGCGGCGCAGAGTCCACAAGAAGAAAGCCACCTTTTCCGGTAAATTTAGAGTCCATAGCCATCCCAAATCATTGCAAAGAGAGGTGTGATCGGAGTTACGTTGACGGGAGATGATCTTGAATGCATGCCTCGTGGAGAAAGTGCCGCCACGCCAGATCCAGTGATCCCTTCCATTGGATGGTGTTGGCGCATCCTGAAGTTGTTGTAACAGTCGCAAGAGATCATCGAAGCGATCGTCGGAGAGGTTTGTTGCAAAGCATGGGAACCAGCCGCCCCCATCCCAAGCGGACGCCACCGAGTCACCCGAGTTAGCCGCCAAAGCACAGAGGCGAGGGAAGGAGCTACCAAGAGTGGTATCTCCCGCCCACGCGTCGTGCCAAAAGAGGAAGGAGTTTCCATCACCCAGCACCCGCTTGAACAGATGAGAGAACCGCCTAGCCGCCGAGGCGATTCCCCTCCAAAAGGGCGTCCCAGAACGCGTGGCCTCAGTCTCTCGCATCATATCCACCCCGATGGAGAGGATATCACGTAGCATAGAGGGAAAGAGGCCAGAGGAGGTACCCCAAAGCTTGTTGACCCATTTAAGCATGAGAGCATCGTTTACCAGATCCAGGCTCCGAATCCCGAGCCCACCGTCGCACTTCCTTTTCGCCACATCCTTCCATGCCACCAGATGAATGCCCCGCGATGCGGAGCCCCTTCTTCCCCAAAGAAAGGCCCGCATAAGGCCCTCGAGCCTCCTTCTGATCCCCACTGGAATGGACCAATTCGCCAAGAAATAGATCGGAATGGCCGCCAGAACCGACCTGATGAGCACAAGACGCCCTCCCCTGGAAAGCATGGCCGCCCCCCACCCAGTAAGTCTTCTCTCCGCCTTTTCAATGACCCTGCTCCAATGGGACAGTCTCGCCCTTCTCGCGCCTAGTGGTAGGCCCAGGTATTCAATTGGGAGAGTAGAGGGGGTGCATCCCAGAGCCATGCCACAAGCCGCCGCATAACGATCATCCCAGGCGAAAGGGATCAACTTCGATTTGGAGTGGTTGATTTGTAGCCCCGATAGGTCGCTAAAGATGTCGAAGGTAGCGGCCATACCTTTAACCTCGTCCAGCCCCCCCTCGATGAAGGCGATTGTGTCGTCCGCATATTGAAGTGTAGGACAGGTGCGGAAGTTAGACGAGAAACCAGATGAGAAGCCCCTCGCGATCACCCGATCGGCCATTCTCGGGAGCACATCAGCGGCAATGACAAAGAGCATGGGTGCAAGTGGGCACCCCTGCCGAACACCTCTCCTTGGTTGGAACCGCCTACCAACGAAACGCCCATTCAACATGACTGAGAAGGATGCTGTAGAAACACATCGGCGCATCCAGGAGATCCAAATATTTGGGAAACCACGAGCACGCAAGACGGACCAGAGGAATCTCCAGTCCAAGGAGTCATATGCCTTTGCGAAGTCGACCTTCCAAAGGAATGCACGTTTGTCATGCCTCACCCAGCTATCGACCATCTCAGACGCAAGGGCCGACACATCGGAGATCGAGCGGCCGGGGATGAAAGCCACCTGAGAAGGATGAATCAGAAAATCTAAAGTTACCGCCAATCTCCTCGCAAGCACCTTCGCAACAATCAAGTAGAGAGCATTTGAGATTGCAATAGGACGATAGTCATCAATAGTCGATGGAGATTGTGATTTTGGAATTAGCACAATACAAGCCCTATTAATCCCATCAAAGCCAAAATTTCCGGAAGAGAATTCCACGACAACCTCCCACACATCCTGACCCACCACATCCCAAAAATCCTTGTAGAAGGCTATAGGAAAGCCATCGGGGCCTGGCGAGGCATCGACATTGAGATCCCAAACCGCAGCCTTTAGTTCATCGATGGAGAAGTCCCGGATTAGATCCGCACAATGCTCGGAGGAAATGGTAGGAACATCCTCCCCCAACCAGCGCCAGCGACTAGGCAATCGAGCTGAAGAGAAAGCCCTGAAGTAATCCGTCACCGCATCCCCAATCGCGTCTTCACCCACCACCTCGCGCCCCCCAACAGTCATGGAGCGAACCAAGTTTGATCGCTTCCTGTTTGAAGCCATTCTATGAAAAAAGGAGGAGTTGGTGTCGCCATCTTTGATCCATCTCAACTTCGCACGTTGGCGCCACTCCGTGACCCTCTTCCTCTCCTCCTTCTCCACCGCAGCCACCGCCGCCGATCTGGAAGCCAACTCGTCTTCATGGAGGTCCCTCAGGCCCTCCACGGAGTCCAGCTCGGTCACAATAGCCTCCGCCTCCTTCCTTGCCGCAAGCCTAGCCTCCCGCGATCTTTTCTTGAAATGGGACAGGACGCCCCTCAGCCGTTCCAGCTTCTTGCGGAATCTGATCACCGCCGATCGACCATCACAAGGTTCCGCCCAAGAGGACGCCACCAGGGTGCGGAAGTCGTCCTCAAGCAGCCAGCACTTTTCGTATCTGAAGAGCCCTGCCCGTGGAGAAGGCACCTGAGACTCCCAGACGATCGGGGAGTGGTCTGAAAACGCGCGAGGGCGCGAGAGGACGACCGCCAGAGGGAAGAGATCCATGAAGGCCGAAGACGCAAAGAACCTATCAATGCAAGATTTCGAAGTAGAATTCCTCCAAGTGAACCTGATGTCCGTCGCCGTCAAGTCCTGAAGAGCCAAATCATTGACAAAATCCTTGAACTCCAGCGAGCCCGGGTCCGAACCCCCCCTGAACCGGGGTCTGTCCGTGGAGCGTAGCGTGACATTAAAATCCCCTCCGATAAGCCAAGGCAGGCCCGCGAAGCTTTCGGCGGTGCTGCGAAGCTCCTCCCAGAGCTCCCTCCTTCTCCCCGCGTCGCAAGGGCCGTAGGCGCAGGAGAGAAGGAAGGAGAAAGAGTCGTCCTTCCTGGATAGCAGGACCGAGATGGAGTGATTCCCCTTCACAGTAGAGACCATGGTGAAACGAGAAGACTTCCAAGCGATAAGCACCCCACCCGCACTTCCCGCTGCAGGTAAAGCAGAGAACTGATCAAGGTCCCCCCCCGAGGGAGCGCCAAACATCATCGTCCATAGAGGCCAGCTTGGTTTCTTGAAGGAGGACCGCATCGCACCCCCATTCCTTGAATCTGGAGCCCAGTGTAATTCTTTTAGCCGCATCCCCCATCCCCCGAACGTTCCAAGAGAGGACCTTCATTTAGCAAGCTTGTAGAGATCCCCTGAAGGTACCACTCCCGCCGCTTCCGCCACCGCTTCTTCGAAGGACAAGCAGGTGTGATGCTCCCTAGATCGTGAGCGCGCGGTCCGTCTTCTTCTGTAACGTTTGCAAGATCTCCTTGAGGATTCAAAAGCCGGAGCGAAGACATCGATGGACTCCGAGTCCCCCGCCGTAGTCGAAGGCCCATGAGAGCCCCCCACCACGGCCGAAGCCCCAGTCTCAGGCGCAGAAGACGCCGACCCAGCCTGAAGCACAGAAGACCCCTGGTGGTGATCGAAGGAGGATTCTGGGTGCTGTGTGATGACCAAATTTGAAGAGAAGGGCAGGCCCCCCTGGACCGGCTGCAGAAGAGAAATCAGAGGGAGGTCCGAACCCGAAGAAGCCCCCGCCCGACCCGGGGCAGATATAGGATCCGGCTGTGGAAACAGAAGGAAAGGGTGGACCGGGTCCGAAGAAGCACTTGCCCGACCCGGGGCCTGATCCGAAGGAGCACTCGCCCGACCCGGGGCCTGATCCGAAGGAGCACTCGCCCGACCCGGGAGAAAGGAAGGATCCTCGTTGGAGAAATGGACGAGGCCTGCGTCAGCAACCCGAGGTACCGAATGACGTATGGCTCCGAATGATGATGAAGCGGCACGCCCAAGGATGGAAGCGCCAGGCGAGAAGATCCGAAAAGCAGAGGTTGCCGACCCCACCGATAATGTCAAATCCGCATCAAAACTCGTGCACCTACCCTCCACCTCATCCCAACCGCCTGCCACGTCCCCCCGCGTACTCCCGAGGGCGGCTACCAAGCAACGATGCCATGCGGTGGGATGGCCTTCACGTATAGCAGGGGGAGAGGGCCTTACGTAAACATCGAAGGAATGCGCCCCCTCGAGAGACGCTCCCCGCTGCGGCGAGAAAAACGAAGCGACTCTCCATCGCGGCTGCGATTCCTCGGGAAACGAAACGAGGCTGTCTCCGGTCTCCCCCACCGGAGCCCGCCGCTCCGGCCGTGAGGGAGGCGGCGGAGGCTGCACCACAGAGAACTCAACTCTACAGTAAAATCTTCCCAAATTTAACACTTCAAAGAAAACCTGCCCTATCGCCCTGTCTAGGAACTCCTTGTTGCACTCCATAAGGATCTTCGTTGTCGTCGAATCATCTCCGGGTGCTAAGCCATCGCTGGTAACGGCCAGCACCTCACCCCACCTTCTAAGAGGACGCCGAAGGCAATGAACTGATCTTGATAAGAAAGGCACCCCCTTGACCTCAGCCACGCAAACCTCCAGGTTGGAGCATGCACCATCTGCGAAGCGCAGCTCCCTCCAAACGATCCCTCCATGTGGTCCTGCTCGGAGCAAACGAGAACGCTGGTCCCCACGAAGACCTCTAACGCCGCATCTTTTCGAACCCATCATGAACAGGTCTCCCGAGAAGCTCGACTCCAGCAGCTCAAGAAGAGTGATGCCCACCTCTTCCACGGAGAGGCACCGGTCGAGGAAGACCCCTACCAGCACCCGCCCATTGCGCGCCAAAGCAGCCCCCCCTCCCGAGTGAGTTGCACCCCCCGTTCCCCCCACCCCTTCCACTGAGGCGCTCCCAGAAACACCCACCACCCTCCCAGCTTCGAGTTGCACCCTAGATGAGGGAGCAGCAAGGGTGTGAAATCCATGACTCTCCGTCGAAGAGCGCGGCCCTCTCCCCGCAACCACCTGCGCGAAGGACCTTGAGTCAAAACGAACTGCATGCAGTCTCCCCGTATCCGCATCCTTCCCTCGAGGTGGATGGCCACCGAGAGAGAAACCGACAGGCCCTCGATGAAGAGCACCACACCCCGCTTGCTTGTGACCAAGGCCACCGCAAGCAAAGCAACGAGGCCTTGCCGCACAGACCGAAGCCAAATGACCCTTTACCCCACATCGCCAGCATGTGCGACCAAGCTTCTTGTGAGTGACCGCCACCCAAGTTGGATCCTTAAGAGACTTCTCCTCCCCTTCGGCAGCCACGAACTGTGGGCTGACTTCCTGTGAGGATGAAGCGCAGCCCTTCCCTTTGTCCCTCTCGGTAGGAGCGTAGTGCACGATCGCCTTCCCCGACGCCATTGGAGTCGCCCTTGGAGTCGCCCTTGGAGTCGCCCTTTGTCGTATCACACACTTTTACCAAGATCCCTCTCCCCGCAACCGCCCACGACGCCATCGGAGTTGTCATGGTTTAGGGACAAGATCATATAATATAACTAAGCATACTTGACGGAAACGACGAAGAAAAAGTAGGCTTGTTAAAAGGCCAACTGCCTATCGAGAAGAAAGAGGTCGATACTTCTTAAGTCAGTGGTTAGTTATGTGATTTATCTGTTTGTGCCTAGGTTGTTATTTGGGATGCATATGAAACTTAAAACCATGATGAGGAGATTTTCGTGGAAAGTATGGGTGTTGTGCACGTAGATTGGGTTCATTCACAAAGTCCTTGAAGGATGACTGACTCAGTGTTTTAAAGCCCAAGGATATGATCAAGGCCTTGGTCATGAAGTTTGTGGTAAGGATTTTGGGAGATAATGATGATATGCTATATAGATTGTTGAGGGGAATTCATAGCTACTCGTTCACTTTAGATATGTCGATTTGGACTACAAGAGTTTTTGTTAACTTTTGAGAGAGGAAGTTGTTTAGTAGTTCCATTTACGACATTCTTCCTCCATTCAATACTTGGGATGAGAGGTCCTTTAATTATGGAAAGATGGTTGATCAGAAAAGGTGTCCTTGTATGATCAATAATCAAGGCTTTTTGCTTTGGCCTTTAATTGGGAAGTGAAGTTCATAGATATGTGATCAGATGGAGTATATGCTCCAGGTTTCCATCCATAGTTCTCTAACCAACGTTTTTTATGATTACATGGGGCTGTTAGAAAATCGGAAGCGGAAGCGTAAACATGGAAAAGATAATAAAGAACAAGAACGGCGGGATTTTTACGTGGAACCCTACTCCGTGAGGAGCGGGATGAAACCACGGGAGAAGCCCTCAACGGGGCATGCTATGCATTGCTTTTTCTCAATGAGTACAGGAGGTCTGGGGCTCCTTATATAGCCTCTCCAGAGCCTCCGAGTCCCACCACTGGACGATGTGGGACTAAACAACTGGGTGGGGTAAATGGATCTCCTCCAGGATCCATTTACCCTGCTACAACACAATAGGCGCTTACAACTTATGCTCCAACACTCCCCCTCAAGCTGGAGCACGCAATGCTCAGCTTGGACAAACAGACAGAAACTCAACTCAACGCTACAAGACACTACGGACAATATCAACCCAACGCGCACATTGCTGCAGTCGAGGACGTTGCTTCTCATGCCGTGCAGGTGAGGAGGACGAACGGGCTGGAATGTGAGTCAACTGAAGACTCGTAATCTGAACTTGCGCCTGAAGTTTCCTCGTCGGAGAAGTGGGTCTCCCATCTGGCTCAGAGAATGGTGCACTGCTCTGGTGTACCTATGATACCACATGAAAACCCTTGCCCTCAAGGGAATGGTCCTCTGCTCTGGAATCCCTATGGCTCACATGAAAACTCTGGCCTGACAACTAGAATAATGATGGGGACCTCTGACAATGATGGCAAGTTATGCTCATCCGACAATGACCGCACACTCGTGCGTGTCTGAAACTGGAGTCTCTCTCTAGAGATCTTGAGAAACTGGGCCTCTCATGATGGAGTGCCTCGAACTTGGACTCTGACCAATCTGTCGAGTCTGAACAACTGCGCATCAAACTGAGACTCGGAATCTGAACTTCGAGTCTGGAACTTGCGCATGAAGAATCTTCATCTGAAAACGTGTAGAGTCTGGGAATCGGCTGGTCTGACGAATCTCTGAATCTGGAAGATCTGAATGAGGACCTGTGACTCTACATATACTCCCCCTTTCTCCCATACTTGTCGGAACATGAACATCGACAAAGTTGGGAGAAGACAAGATAAATAGGGGGTAAACAATAAGAACATGAAACTTGCGGTTTTCCTCTTTTTTTTTAATAAGCCGTCATTTTTTTTTCGAAAAATTTTTTTTAAAGCCGTTGACAATTTTTTTCCGGCTTTTCATCCTTCTTTTTTTTTAAAAAAAAAATTTGCGTACGGCTTTTGAGATGTACGCGCCTTTTTCATTTCTTTTGTTTCTCTTTTTTTTATCTCCTTTTTTTTTGCAAACAAACGTGACCCATTTGGGCCCAAAGAAACCTTAGCCCATGTGGGCTTTACAACATACATCTCCCTTCTCTTCCTTTTTTTTTTGAATAGAAAACTCTTGGCCCAAAGTTGGGCCCAATGCTTCTCTTCGTCTTCTTCTTCCCTTTTTTTTTAACAAAAAAAACACTCATATCTCTTCCTCCTCTTTTTTTTCGGCCCACCTGGGCCCTTACTGTAGAGACACCCCCCTTTTTCGTTAAAGGCTTTTTCCTTTGGTCCATTTGGACCCGTCATTCAATAGAGCAACCCCCAATTTTTTTTTAAATAAAGGGCTATTGGGTTCCCATCGTGGGCCCTTTGTTACTGTAGACGCCCTAGGGTTCCCATCGTGAGAACCCATCACGATTCCACCCACCGCCCCCGATGGGGCACTTGCTGGAGAAAAAGAAAAGGGGCGAGCGGCATTTGAGGAGGCTCCGCCAGCAGCTGGAGCGCCACCTGGGCGTGTGGAGGCGCGCACGCGGGTGCCAACGTGATCTCGCGATGGGAGAATGGCTGACAACGTGACTGCGGCGTTGGAGATGGGTGCCTGACGATGGTGCCCTAGCACCTAGGGCAGCACGAAGAAGAAGAAGGCGCCCCTTGGACGCCTGGACAGAGAGCAGCGCCGCCACCGATGTTTGCGCCGTGGAACGAATCATAGAAACTCCAGAGATCTGATCTGAATCTAGGGTTCCAGAACGAACCCTCCAATTTCTTGATCTTGTGCAAACATTAACGATACTAAATCTTCAACAATCAAATCTTGACAGAAATATTAGGGTTTGAACAGAAACCCTAGAACCGAATCTCGAACAAAAAGAAAACATAATGAAAAACTCCGAGAATCGACCCGCTCTGATACCATGTTAGAAAATCGGAAGCGGAAGCGTAAACATGGAAAAGATAATAAAGAACAAGAACGGCGGGATTTTTACGTGGAACCCTACTCCGTGAGGAGCGGGATGAAACCACGGGAGAAGCCCTCAACGGGGCATGCTATGCATTGCTTTTCTCAATGAGTACAGGAGGTCTGGGGCTCCTTATATAGCCTCTCCAGAGCCTCTGAGTCCCACCACTGGACGATGTGGGACTAAACAACTGGGTGGGGTAAATGGATCTCCTCCAGGATCCATTTACCCTGCTACAACACAATAGGCGCTTACAACTTATGCTCCAACAGGGGCTAAAGGATCTTTTAAGAAAATTTAAGGACGACACTAAATATACATATCATTGGGCATCGTGTGATGGCGACTTCTCTTTCAAGAACGCTTATAAGGTGTTGTCTACATTATTAATAAAGGATGTTACGAATCAAGCAAGGGTTGCAGAATGATATGGGATTTCTATTGGGATTTTATCCTTTGAAGATTAATTGGCTAAGAACTATTGGAGACGATTATTGATGTGACTGATCTCCCCCGTGTATTATGATTGGCTAACAGTTGATAGGATAAATTGCTAAGATGCCTGATCCCACTCCTGCATTTTGATAGGCAGAGAGTTGATAGGATGGATTGTTGAAATGCTTGGTCTCCCTCCTGTATTCTGTTTAGATGAGAGATGATGGGTCGAATTATGGAGTTTCTTAATCCTCCTTTTATATCCTGATTGATTGAAAGCTAGTGGGATGGATTGTTGAATATCATTGGTATTCTTTTATTATAGTATAAAAAGGGCACTGGGGACACCACATATTGTATTCCAAAAATCATCAAAGCAATAATAGAAAGAGTCTGGTGTAAGAAAGTGGAGTAGGCTCGTTGTCGAACCACTACAAATCCTTGTCATGTGTGGTTATGTATGTCTTTCTTCTCTGATCGTGTATCTAAATGTGTGGTGCTTGATCAGATCAACTGCAATGACTAGTATCAGAGCTGTGGTTCGAAGATCAACCTCTACACAAATGGCGGAAGAATCAGAGATAAAGATCGAGAAGTGCAGTTATGTAGGTCTCTTTCTTTTCTCTATGGTCTATAGTTTGAGCATCTCAACATCTTCCTAACTTCTTTGCATTCTCTTAGTTATTTGGATACTCAGATGATACCGAATTTCTCTTTTCTCTTCCCGACCTACTTAGCTGTCTTTGCGATCGTGCTTGAGGCAAATTTCACGTATAACATCATTACTGGGATATATTCTTCATTTTAGACCAGGCGATTTCACTTCTTCTTTAGTTCTAGTGGTTTTCACTTGGTCTTCAGTTGACGTAGCTTATTAAGTATCATTTCTTGTTTCTTCCGTAGCCATAAACCCTATTTTTATTTTAGTAGTTGTAATTGACCAATTCTTTTCATAACTTGAATATATAATCAGTCCCTGAGATATTTGTTGATCCTTTTTAGTTTGCTATTGATATTTATACTTTCCCTTCCATTATCAACAACCGATAGTCTCCTTCAACAGAGAGATTAGTGATAGGGGTCATTCTTAACTAAAAAGACTCACTTTTTCTTTTTATCCTCCACTCTATCCATTTGTTAAAGACTGGCAGTAAGTTCGTCATAGTTTTCAACCCGAACAAAAGACCAGTCCACCGCTTAGGCGGGCTCTATGGTGAATTATATTTAACGATCAATCTCTGAGCCTACAATCTTTTAGTTCAAGATCTTGAATAGTAGTATCAAGTTGATTTAAAGTACCGACAATAACTATGGGTTGACTACCAATTTCTATGATGTTCCCTGAGGTTCCAGAATAGGCAGCGATCGACTAGTCAAGGTGCCCCCTGACTGGGCCCACGATATCGTTTTCTGCACTTGTAGTTAGAGTCTAAGTAGTGGGGTGCGTGAGATACACTGGACGAAATGAAAGTATGTTGCATGCATGCGTAAGAGATTATGTGAGCAGCTGGGCATGTATTGTCGAAGGAGGGATTCGATAAATTGATCACCCATTGTTGTTTTCTTAGTAAATGGATGGAGTGTAGCTGATCTGAGAAGAGAGCTATATTAAGAACGAGGGGAGGATGAACAGAGGAAGGGGAATCAGGGTCATGATTGTAAATGGATGGAGTGTATATGATCTGAGAAGAGAGCTAGATTTAGAGGGGGGATGATGAATTGAGGAAGGGGAATCAAGGTCGTGACAGATCGCTCATGTCAATTACTAATCGATCTGTCTCACTCTTCGCTCGCGTTCTTGACTCATTGATTGTCCTCACTAGCTAGCTTTCTTTGATTATTTTTTCTAAATATGATCCATCCACATAAAAAGGTATATTTGGTGAAGAACATTTTCAATATAAATATGAGTTAGAACTATGTGGTTGCTTTACACCTGAATGATATAAACTTCTTTCTAGTTTGCCTTATAGTTGGATTGCATTAGTTGTAGTGTTAGCAAATCCTCTGATTCTATGAAGTTGAAGTTGGAGGATGTTGTTGGTCTTCTCCTTATAGAAGAGGAATGTCTGAAGACGTCTGGAGAAGAACATTCGTCAGGTTATGCCTTAATACGAAGGGAAAAGGCATGAAAAGCTATGAGAACCAAAAGCATTCTAGAAAAAAATCACATAAAGGAAGATCCAAATCTAGAGTTTCGATGTCTATGATCTGTTGGAATTGTAATCAAAAGGGGCATTGCAAGATAAATTACAATGCCCCAAGAAGTAAAAAGGAGAAAATGACAAAGGTAAGAATATTGTAAATATTACTGACAATGAGGATTGCAATATAGTGATATGTGTTCGAGATGCTCAAAGTCAGTCCTGGATTGTGGACTTAGGTGCTTCATTTTATACCACCCTGCAAGAGGACATCCTTCAAAATTTTGTGAAACACGATTTTGGAAAGGTATACATAGGAGATGATAATGTTGCAACATTACACGAAAGGGAGACATTGACATCTCCTAACCCGATGGTGGAATCTTGAGAGTGAAGAATCTTAGACACGTACCATGTCTAACAAGGAATTTGGTGTTTGCCGGATAGATGTTCGAAAGTGGTGTGGTGATATCATTCGATGTAGAGTCTTGGAAGATATCCAAGGGATCATTGATTCTGGCTTAAGGTAAGAAAGAAGGGACCCTATATATTACACCAGGGTCATATAATAGGATGAATGTTACATCCTCCATGTGTAATATTAGCACTTGACAAAGAAGACTTGGTCACATGAGCGAAAATGGAATGAGGATCATATAGAAGAAGAGAAAGTTGGTAGTATTGCACACTGTTGATCTCGACTTCACTGAAGATTATATCTTGGGAAGCAGAAAAACACCAGATTCAGAAAGATTATAAGAGTATGAAAGACTGGAGTTGTTTCCATACAGATGGATTGGAAACATTTCAAAAAAATCCATTTTCAAATCTAGCTATTTCATTAGTTTCGTTGATGATGCAACTAAAAAATTTTGAGTTTACTTTATCAAACATAAATCCGAATATTTAACCTCCAAGACGTGGAATGCTTTAGTTGAGGTTGAGACATGTTTAAAGCTGAAATGTCGCAAGCTAGACAACGAGGGGGAATACTACAATGTGGACCTTGAAACCTACTACATAAAAATGGGATAGGGATATTGAAAACAATCCCAAGAAAACTCAGACGGAATGGTTTTGTTGAGCGCATGAACATGACTCTTCTAGAGCATGCGAGAACCATGATTATATATGCAGGTCTACCCAAGCAATATTGAGCTGACGAATTGAACACAACAACATATTTAATCAATCGAGGTTCATCTGCTGCATTAGATGGGGAACTTCTAGAAGAAGTATGGACATGAAAGGAGGTGCCACTTTCTCATTTACGTGTCTTAGGATGCATAACTTATATTCATATTAAATGTGCTAAGCCTTCTCCCACTATAAGTAGGGTCGAATACATGGATTCTTGCTCAAATCTATGTTGAAAGATTCAACTATTTTTTACGCTGGCCGTTGACTACCTAATGCAACCCCTGCAAGAGTGGGATTTGAACCCTGGTCTTTTGTGTGGTAGACATATTGTACTACCACTAGATCATTAAGTGGGTACAACTTATATTTATATTGAGCTGGAAAATAGAGGAATGCTAGACCCAAAAGCAAGGAAGTGCATTTTTGTGGGCTATATACATATAACTACAGATATATACTGTGGGATTGGAGAACAAAAATATAGTTAGAAGCATTGATGTTACATTCAGTGAGTTTTCCTTATAAAAGGATAGACTGACAAAAGAAAAGAAATTTGAGGAACCATGCCGTGTAGAGTTTGATGAAACTCCTAAATGAAGAACTTCACAACCAAATGATGAGAATGTGCAACCCATTCAACAGAATAATCCACAAACTACGGTGTTCCAAAAATCTTCAAGAATCAACAAACCCACTATAAGGTACTAACCTTCCTTTAATTACTCATTACTAATTGCTAATGGTAAGCCTGAATGTTTTGATGAAGTGCTACTATGCCATACAAGGAAGCAATGGGCGTTAGCCATGGATGATGAGATGGACTCCCTCACAAGCAATAACATGTGGGATTTAGTCCAACTATCAAAGGAAAAGAAGACTCTGCACAACAAGTAGATGTACATGATGAAGGATAAAGCAGATGGTACTGTTAGATATACAGCTCGACTTATAACAAAGGGCTTTCAACATAAAGCAGGAGTCGATTTCACAGAAACCTTTGCAACTGTTTTAAAAGTCTCAATCATAAGAGTAGTACTGAGCATTATTGTAGCTAAGGACTTGCATTTGAAGAAGCTAGATATTAAAACAACATTTCTCCATGGAGATCTTAAGGAGGACATCTAAATACAACAACCACAGAGCTATGTAGCTATTGGAAAAGAAGATATGATATGCAAGCTTAGAAAAATCCTTTATGGCCCGAAACATGCACCAAGGAACACAACAAAAACAAAGCCTTTTCCCACAATTAAGTAGGGTCGGATACATGGATTTGCCTCTATTACGATCTATCTTGGGTCAATCTCGAGCTTATATCCGAAAAACTAAGATCCCTTCATACAATCTCTTTCCAACACTTCTTGGGTCGTCCTCACCCTCTCTTAGCTGGATCAACATCCCAAAACTCACATCTCCTAACTGGTGCATTAGCTGACCTTCTTTGCAAATGACCAAACCATCTTAAGCGGTTTTCTTGCATCTTATACTCGATTGGAGCTACATCGACTTTCTTTCTGATTGCATCATTCCGAATCCGATCTTTACGTGTGTGTCCACACATCCATCTTACAATTTTCATTTCTGCTACAACCATTCTCTGCACATGCCTATGGTTCACGAGTCAGCATTTAGATCCATAGAGCAGGCAGATCTCACGGATGCTTTATAAATCTTTCCTTTGATTTTTAAAGGAATTTTGTTATCACAGAGAACAACAGAGGCTCCTCTCCACTTTAGCCAGTCTGCATTTATTATATTGATAACATCTCCATCAACTTCCCCATCACGTTGCAAAATAGGTCCCAGGTATCTAAAAGAATCTCTCTTCCGAATGCTATCATTACTAATCTTCACCTCGATTCATTCACCATTGCTTCCAAAAAAGGTGTACTCCATATATTCAGTCTTAACCCTACTTTTACGAAATCCTTTAGTCTCCAATGCATGTCTCCAGACCTCAAGCTTCTCATTTACTCCATCTCTAGTCTCATCAATCAACACAATATCATTAGCAAATAACATACACCAAGGTATCTCATCTTGACAAACATGAAATTTTGTAAGTGTCATGTTAATCATTGTTGTTACTTCAAGAATCTTGCATGTCTTACATTATTCTACTGTTGTATGTATATGACATGTTTGTTGCTATCTCTATCAAGGAAGAGATAACAAATCTTAAGGTAATGATGTCCAAGGAGTTTAAGATGAAGGATCTAGGTCATACAAAGAAAGTCCTTAGAATGCAGATTAGCATAGCCATGAAGAACAAGAAATTAAGATTGTCTTAATCAGAGTACATCGCTAAGGTACCAAAAATATTTAATATGAAAAATGCAAAATCTACTCAAATACCTTTAGAGAGTCACTTCAGATTTTCAAAGGAGAAAGAACCTTCTACAAGGAGGGGCATGAGTACATGTTCAAATTACCCTACCAATCTGTTGTTGGTAGTTTGATGTACGCAATGGTTTGCACAAGACTATACATCTCCCACGTAATGGGAGTTGTGAGTGGATTCATGATAAATCCAAGTAAAGAACATTGGGAAGTTGTGAAGTGGATTCTACAATATCTAAGAGTACTTCTAATGTGGCACTGTGTTATGTAAATAGTGAAATTTCTACTCGAGGTTTCATGGACTCAGATTTGCAGGAGATATCAACAATAGGAAAAGTACAATATTTTTGCAGGAGATCTCAACAATAGGAAAAGTACAACATGCTATGCTTACATTAAGGAGTGGAGCCATTAGTTGGATCTCTAGACTATAGAAGATAGTAACCATCTCGACCATAGAAGCAGAATATGTGGTGACAACAAAAGCTTACAAGGAAATGATATGGCTGAAGAGTTGACGAAAGAACCAATAAAAGAAAGTGAATATTGTCAATTATCAGCGATAGTCAAAGTGCAATTCTTCTTACAAAGAATTTTACCTTTCACTCGAGGACCAAACATAGACGTGAAGTACCACTTCATTCGGACGCAGCTATAAGATATGATCTTCATGCATAGAAGTTAAGGGAAAGCTCACACCAACGCTATTGGTAATGATCCAATTATGGAAGTTGATGCATGTACTACATATCTTCCTTCAAGTGGAAGATTGTTGAGATTTATTCTGTGAAGACTGATTAGTTGAGAACTAGTTGAGAGGATTGGTGATGTGGTTGATCTCCATCTTCCCTTCTGATTGGCTAAGAATTGATGGGATGGATGCCAAGATGCATGATCTCCCTCATGTATTATGATTTGCTAAGAGTTGTTGGGTTGGATTACTGAGATGCTTGATCCTCCTCTTGCATCCTGATTGGTTGAGAGCTGATGGGGTAGATTGCTTAAAACCATTGATATTTTTTATTGCAGTATTAAAAGGGCCTTCGGGCCGCCACATATTGTATTTCAAAAAAAGTTCAAACAATAATGGATAGAGTCCAGTGTGAGCAAGTAGAGTAGGCACATTGCCTAACCACTATAAATCCTTGTCTTGTGCGATTATACGTGCTTTTTCTTCTCTAATCATGATTCTATTTGTGTAGAATTTGATTGGATCTGTCCCCAACAATTCCATAATACCTTTGAAAGTGAGGGTATTCATGTGATTGCTTAAAAGAATAAGGGCGACGACGAAGGTGCTCACCGTGAGGCTCCTATGAGGAATAGGTGTTTGTTTCCCTCTATGTTTGGGTGACCCGAAGGACATGGACGCACATTCTTCTCCAAAGATTTTGCTATAGAGGTTTAGCGATGTGTGACATTGGACCATTGGACACCACTTGTGTGGAGAGTTTCTGGAGTTCTTTAAGAGATGCGACATTCCACTCTTGTAAGGATCTTGTGAAGCCTTTGACTTATATTTGAGCTTTGATACTACCCAGAAATGTGTTGGTGTACTGTTAGGAGAGCTTCCATGTGGAGAATGTGATGGTACATATAAAGGCTCTATTTGAATTCTATCTTATATATAGTAAACTCTGTAACTAATATTTTTCATGGGTGTCTGCCCTTTTTTTCTTAGAAAAAAAATACTCTGATTATAGGCTCTTTAAATTTGACTTTCCACTAAAAGACTCTTCATAGAGAAAGCTCCAAACCAGCCTCTCCAGTAATAGTTCTTCCACTTATAATCCATCATCCAAAAAGAACTGATATTCAAAACACCTGTAACCATTTGAAGTCTGTATCCTCAAATCTGAAATATTTACACACACACACACACCAATCTTCTCCATGTATTTCATAGAAACAAAAAACGGATCCTTTAATCCTGTATTCCTGATATATGGCAATTCCCAAGTAAACGTATGAACACCTTAAAATCAGATTCAATGCAAATTCTATAAAAACCCTTCTGCTTGTGATCATGGCCCGTCAACTAGAACTTGTATCGCAGCTTCCATATAGGTCGCAATCCCGTCATAAGCATTAAACCACATAGAAAGTCCTCATTAATATCCGCAGGGTACCTCCTCTTCCTGCATTGATAGGACTCCGTCTAGCCCAGTCAATATTTAATTCCAGCAAGGTTTCTTCAGGTTTAGTTTAAAATAAATACCTTCCTTTTTTGCTCAAACAATTCAACATCATACCCAAACTTCACAACAACTTCTTTCTCCCAATTGTTTGACATATTTAGCTTTGATTGATCCTTTAACCAGGTTTACATTCGAATGGATTCTTTTCTGTAAAAGCCAAGGTCTATCTGTTCATCACTAAAAAAATTCTACTTCAACTGGTCCAAATTTTCCACAGCATCCAAGCTGATTAGATTCTGTGTTTACAGGGATGATTTTGGTCCTTATCATCATAAACCGACATTATATGTACAGGGTTGTTTTTAGTCCTGTTTATAGTGCTGGCTTTGAAACTTTTTTACAGCTACTAAAGTCACTCTTCAGGTATACTCCTGGAAATTGTATTGCTTGGAAAGTTCCTTGGCAAGCAGATTTGGAAATGCCCATATATCTTAGATGTATAGATTTGTGCACAGTAGTGGATTTTGTTATAAATTCTTAGACATAATTGGTATCTTACAGTTATTTAAAAGGTTTAGCTGAAAAAAAAAAATACTTGGTGTCTCATTTTTGCATGAGGACTGACGTAGAACTCGATCCGTGCGTTTTAATGGGAGTTTAAGGTAAGATACAACCCGTCAGTAACATTGTTGTCAGCATGTATTTTTTGAAAGCCATCTTGTTTACGCTGAATTGAGGCTCACCAAGTTTTTTTTTGAGACAGAGGCTCACCAAGTTAGCATGATCTATCATGCTAACGGGTTTTGGAGAGAATGTCTTTTTTTCGAGGAAATGGTAATTTGTGGGAGGTTTTAACATTGATCCTTCGAAAGGACGGCACACTGCTCAGACAGAATCATCTACTGCTCAAACAGAATATCTAGATACTAGTAGATCGATATATGTGGAATTTTTGTATCTAATGTTTGATGACCCAAATTAGTTTGGTTCAAAAGCAAAGAATCTTCTTGCTCATGTAAAGTAAGGAAAATGTTCAATTGTCATTGTTACTTTAGAATATAACTCAGCTCTACCTTCAGCATTTCTACAAATATACCGCAAATTCTGTCCTTGAAGTTTTTGGATGTATATCATGCCACTTAGAGTGAATGTTCTTGGAGTTGATGTAAGTTTGGCGAGGGATCAGCATGAAAGATCGGAGGATGATTATGTTGCTTTACATTATTGATTACAGAATTGACCTGTGAGTGAACTAAAAAGATGACGGGAAATATCAAACCAGGTTGGACCATAGGAATCAACCATGAAAAATCGTATAATAGCATCATCGAATAATTGAATCGAAAGCAAGCCACCTAATGATGCAAAGGAGTGTTCAAATAGATTTGAACTAGCACAAATGTACAGACACATCTAAATGAACCTTTGTGCATATACATCATAAATATCTAATGATGCATACATATATGAGCATATATACATATTCATTTATAGAGAAAAAAATAATAAATAGACATGAGACATGCTCACCCAGAGGTGCTAGTGAGTTAGTATATGGGTACACAAACAAATAAAATAAAAATATATATTAATACAATATAAATATGTATAGCAATAAATAGAATATGTTTATATAGAAATTACTATTTACACGAAGAAAGCATAGGTTGCATCAATGAGTTGATTTGGTAACCAAGTGATTGAGTTCAATTTCCATGGCTACATCATTAAATGGGATTTTTACCCGACAGACCCTATAAACTTTTTAAATTATCTCTACGACCTTTTGCATAACGTAATTACCCCATCGACCCTGTAAATTACCCCAAGAATCCTCACGAGCTTGAAACAGATTACCCAAAGGGTTCATGGGGTAAGAGTTGACAAGTTTACAGGATTAAGGGAGGAATTTGGTTGTTTCAAAGGTCGTGGAGGTAATTGGCAAAGTTTATAGGGTCTTCCAAGTAAAAATCCCTTGTTGAATTGGTATTGCTTGCAGTTCAATTGTGGTTGGATCGGATTTAACATTATCTTTAAAAATGAATCAAACTGTGATTTAACGAAAGTGATTAATTAGATCAAAATGCCAAAGACGCAGAACCGATCATTCAATATTACAGTTGCCGAGCATGACGATTGGATCCAATTTTCAAAACATAGGTTTTCTTCCAAGAAGTTGGAATTTTGTCTAGATGTGACATGATAGCATTCAGTGTTATGCATCCCCCCCCCCCCAACACACACACACCATTTCCTTCGGAATTTGTGTATTTCTGTTTACATGACTCCTTTAACAAAAATTTTTCATGTTCCATATGACTCATCTTAATTATAAAACATGGATAGGCGATCTGAAAATTTATGATGGATGTTTAAAAAAACAAGTAACTCTTAGGAGAGATGCTTGAGAAACTCCAATCCATTGTACTGCTTAAAGAAAGAAATCCAAGTAGATCAAATACTATGTACTCGTAAACCCTTGAAAGCCTACGCCTTCTTGGAATAGCAAAAACTCGCACACTTACTAGAAATGAGACACAATTTCAAATAATTTACAGAAAATCAATGGAAGAGGTGATGGCAAGCAACTCCGCGTCCCTCGTTCTGGAAGGGTAGTTCGAACACCCACATGCAACCGTGCAAGAACCTTTTAAGGAACATTGTCTTTTTGAAAGAAGCTACAGCACCTGTTTATATACACTTGATCCAACTTCTGATCTCGGGGTCCACTCCGGCGGCACAGACCACCTGAGATGATACTGGAAAATGAACCGTCTGACTTTTATTTACTTGGTCATCTGAGTCGCAATGATGCAGAATATACATGTCGTGATGGGAATGGAAAGGAGATTTGATTATAGTTCGTCCTCAGAGAGAATGCTCAACAAGGAATACTTGGCTTTAACTGAGATCTTGCCACCTTCCAAGGCAAGCTTAGCACCCGTCACAACCCAACATCCTGGCAAATCTTCCGGACCCCTTGTCGTCTCGGTTGTGTTAATGTATCTCGACATCTTTGGAATTCTAAATGGAACAGGAGGCCCATCGGGAAATATTGCGGAGTTCACTTCAACCTTGGGAGGAGGATTATTTGCCTCCGGAATTCCTGAACTGAATCTGGAGCTGATGAAAGAAGAAATAGAGCCGGATTTCCTAGAAGCAGATGAAGGTCCTTCCCATTCTGAACGACGAATTCGGGCAGATGCCACAGAAGAGAAACCGAGTCTTAGAAAAAGAACCTTCTTCAAATCAATATCCATTACCTCGAGCCTTGCTCTGGTCATGATAGCCGCAGAATCACCGACTAGTGAACCATTGTAATTGATTGGTGCCGTGCAAATGTGAGAGAAAATGGACCACCTCACAGGTTCATAATAGGCTTTGTTTTGTGATTCATCTTTATGAGAAGCGTAACTAATGTCTTCAGATATTTGAAGATTATCAGGAAGAGCAGATAGGTGCTGGAGATGAATGGCTAAAGTGTCACTCCTCTTTCCTTCCAAAAATAAGCGAATACCAGTAATTGGTCGATTTCCGGAGTTAACCTACAAATTAATAATAAATGTTAATAAATATTACGAGATATAATAATGGTGACAATCAAAATAAATGTGATTCTTCCTAAAGCAAAACCAAAAAAATACAAAATTCTCCTTCAAGAATTGAACCAAAATGAGATGGTGTCAGTAAACTTCAACCTTGTGGTTCTAGTGGAAAAGCTGAAAGGGCATTTCTAGTCGGGAAGATATTTTAAAAATGCTCAATGAAATTGTTAGAAAAGGGAGGCCAGGAAGTTTGTAAGTTCACAAAAGAAGATACTTCCACCCGAAAATTCTTTAAGTATTAAGTGAATGGCCCACAATATGCCGCCATAAACTTATGTACAGCATTAAAGCTAACGGATTTCCAAGGATTAAAGCTAACCCAGAATATAGTCCTCATTTATCTCTTCTCCTTCCACATGTGTCAAGGATCCATTATCACCTCTTCCTTCCTGCCATATATGCATTGCCTCTCTTCTCACACATTACACTAGTTTGTCTACTTCCAACAACAACAAAGGAAGAATATGTTGTCATAGTTATACTACGAGAAGTAATACATTAAAAACACATGTTATTAATTAAAGTTTAAATAGTTTAAAATTGCTAATTTTATACATCACACATATATATGAATTTTACAAAAGAGTGCCCTTTTTGAGTTTTGCTAATAACATTTATACCCCTATCATTTAGTAATGTCTTTTGCGCTCCTATATTCTTAAAAATCCACGATATTATCCTTATGTCGTTATAATATAGGAGCACACATATACTAATAAAATGTCACTACTGTCCGTTTTGTAAAAATATAGGGGGTGCACAATTGTAAAAAAAGGGAGTATAAGTGTTATTGGAAAAACTTGGACGAATACGAGTATATAGATCCTCTAAAGATATGATGTAGCATTTTTCATATTTATTTGTATGATACTATCGGTCCCTCTCGGTTCGACCCGGTTAAACCATACAAACCAAACCAATAGTACAACGATTCGGTCTTTTACGGTTTTTATGAATTGCTGACGTCATCACTGGTTCGACCGGTCGGTCCCATTGGTCTGACCATAAAAATCAAAAACCGATACTTGCCCGGTTTGATGTCCGATTCGGTTTTTAAAACCTTGGAATTTTGTGTTAATTTTCCACAGGTTCATCATCTTCTTCGGTCTCATCATTCCTCAACTCTCTGTCTCCCTCCATTCCCGCAATCTCCACCTCTGACTCCTTTGCCCGCCACTTCATCCCATCTCTGCCATTGCATCTCCTTGTTGTGTAAAGTGCAGCCCCCGAGAGCCTCACTGGCTCCCCCTAATGGACCGCACCACCATGCCTCCCCCTTGCAAAACTGCAAGCCCCAATCCTTACAATTCTTCCAAATTAGTTCTATGGGGAACAAACTAAACATTCTGATCTAATTGATTGTAGATATTTATGTTCTAGTTATATAAGGATCTGTACAACTACAACTACATAGCAGGTTTTATTCTCATATTAGAAACATTTAACTCTGAGATGTTCTAAAAAACATTTTATCAAATCTTAAGAATTACCCTTTACCACGATTGTCTCAAAAATAATAAAATATTCTTATATTTGGAAAGCACCTGTGTTGTATTAATACCGAGCTTAGGACCCATGAACGTGAATTGGAGGCAAGGAAACTTCTGAATCTTGTTGTTGCGGACCAAGGGGGAGCTCATTATAAAGAGGAGACCACTGTCTAGGTAGCTGAAATTCCAAAAACTGCTGAAGATCCTCTATTTGAGGTTTGTCTGGTGATTAAACAAAATCCAAAATGTCATTGACCGTGAAGACTAAAATTTGCCGGTATGCACACCAATTGAAACAAAGAAGTGAGCTAACATTCTCAGGGAAACAGGAAAATCCATTAAGAGCTATTCAGAATTATCTAATACAAGGATAGTTCCAATTTATAAGATCTAGTCACAGATTCCATTTTCATAGGCATTTTGTCTTCCTGGAAAAACTTGCACGTTACCCATTTATGAATATTACTAAATATGGCAATAAAACACAGAGAAGACCACCGGAGATAGCACAACGCATTAATACAAAATGCTCAAATTCAGTATGCCATCGCCATTCAAATTTAATACACTTTATAGTTACCAGTAAAAATGCATTCCCCTTGAAGAGGAGTGCTGTGATGTGACACCACGCAGCTATCAACTTTTATGAATATTACCCTGGCAAAAACTTGCACATTACCCATTACATCAAGCTATTAAATCAACATTTATGAATATCAACTAAATAGGGCAAATAAAGCACAGATTCTTGCTACATGGATGCCAATATTTATGAATATCAACATTTATGAATATCAGCTACATGGATGTAAATAAGGCCGGCTACATAGATTCTTGGTCAAATCCATGTTGAGAGATCCGACTATTTTTTATACTGGTTGTTGGCTACCTAATGCAACCCCCACAAGGAGGGATTTGAACCCTGATCTTTTAGGTGGTAGGCACACTACACTACCACAAAAACATTATAGTATTATTAGTCACACTAATTAAAATATGAGATAAATATTATGGAGAAAATACGAGAAATAATACGATGAATTTTATTCAAGGGATAGAGTTTCTTATATAGCACGAAGCCACAAGGTCTTATGGATGGGAATTACATGATAGTCCTCAAAGGAAATCACATGGTAACAATTAGAAATAACTAAATAGATGAAGATAAAATGGTCAATGGCTAGAATGGACAATGGCGTCAACACTTCTCCTTAAGTTGGAGCATATATGTTCATCAAGTCCAACTTGGAAGTCAATAGTGAGATCCATTTCTTTTAAAAGCACTTTTGTAAATATATCTGCAAATTGAAAACCCGTAGAAATATGAGTAATGATCTTCCTTTCCTGTACTACATCGCGAATAAAATGATAGTCCACCTCAATATGCTTGATTCGCTCATGAAAAACACGATTGGTAGCAATGTAAGTAGCCGATTTGTCACAATAGAGAGGAACTGGGGTAGTAGCAGGCAATCCAAGTTCTTGTAGAAAAGAGATGAGCCAGATAATCTCACATGTGGCTTGAGACATAACTCTATATTCTTCCTATGCACTTGATCTGGAGACTACAGGGTGCTTATTGTTGCGTCATGTGACAAGATTTCCATAAACAAGCATGATAAAACATGTAGTGGTTTACCTATCATCAAAGGAACTCGTGTATTTCTGGATCTATGCGAGATGTAATGTCGATGTGTCGTGTGCCTATTGGCCGCATAGAAGATGCCATTTCCTGGGAAATAGATATTGAAAGATTAGAACATCCTGCTGATACATGTAATACGACTTCTCCATGTACCGATTGGCCTTGTTCGCAAGATATGAAATATCAGGCCTAGTGACAGTAAGATTTAACACTTTGCCAACTAGGCTTTTGTATCGCGTTGTATAATCAGATATGGAATCGGTGCAGGTAACATGTCTCTTTGATTCAACCCAAATGGAGGGTGGTTTACAGCCACGTAAACCAATATTTGCAAGAATATTCAAATAATACTTTTTCTATGACAAATGTGAGCCTTCTGTCATGTAGATCACCTTAATCCCTAGAAGCTACCAATCACCAAGGTTCTTAATGACAAATACCTTCGGGAGGAAGGCATTGATCTCAAGAATACATGCATTATCATCACCAATGCTAACCACATCATCAAGATATATTGCAAGTACTAATGAACCTAAGGAACGTCGTCTAACGAATACCAAATAGTCAGATGCAGTCATACACATTTCAAGAAAGCTGATCTCTCAAGTAAATCTGACAAACAAACTTGTAGACTCGGCTTTAGTCCATGGATGGCCTTATGTAGTCAACATACATACTCTCTCTCAACGGAGTATTCAAGTGGTTGTGTTGCATACACTTCCTCCTCGAGATCTCCATAGAGTAAGGCGTTCCTCACATCTAGATGAAAAATGAGTCAATTTTGTTGACGGTAATTGATAAAATTGTGTCAATGGACCCTATCATGGCAACTAGAGAAAATATCTCAAAACAATCGACAACACATGTTTGAGTGAACCCTTTTATCAATAGTCCGGTCGTTAGTCTGTCGATTGATCCATCAAGTGAATGTTTGGTCGTAAAGACCCGTTTGCAAGGAATGAGGGTCAAGCTTGATAGACATGGAACACGATCCAATGTGCATATGGAAGTAAGTGCATCCATTTGTTCATCCATGGCATGTTTCCAATGATGGTCCTGAAGAGTTGTGTGATGGTTACGAGGAATGGTCATAACCATAAGAGAATTTGTAAAATTCTTGTTACAGCTAAATAAACTATCAATATAAGTAAAATCCAACAAAAGTGTAGAATACATTGCCTATTGGACTTTGTATACCAATAAAAAGGTCTGGAGGAGCATTCAAATTTGCACCGGAGGGCGCCACTTGAAGGATGCTCATCAACCTACAAGATAGGAACATGTAAAGGTACATGCTCTCTGACTATATTTGGTAAAATTTCTTTTATAGATCATGAAGAGGGGATTCTTAAGGAATATAACTAACAGACTTAGATAAATAACTAATTTGTCCAAAACATGTGACCTCATTAGATTACTAATAGGATCATAACATATCTAGATATTTTGGGTTCTAGAATACCCAGGGAGAACACACTTGTTTGCACGAGCAGATAATATGAACAAAAGCAGTACAACCAAAGACCAGTAACAAAAGTGGGAAGGATTCCTCATATTTATATAATAAAGAGAATGGAGTTATTCCAATGAGAACGAATGAGGGTACTCGATTGATAAGGTACTAAGTACTAAGCCTTCTCCCACTATAAGTAGGGTCGGCTACATAGATTCTTGCTCAAATCCATGTTGAAAGATTCGACTATTTTTTACGCTGGCCGTCGACTACCTAACGCAACCCCTGCAAGAGTGGGATTTGAACCCTGGTCTTTTGTGTGGTAGACGCACTGTACTACCACTAGACCATTAAGTGGGTTCTCTCCAGAAGGTTCTAGCGGTTTTCATGTGAATAAGGAGGGTGCGAGCAATCTACAAAATATGACGGAGCCCCCCCACCCCACCCCACCCTATTGCAAGGTGCACAGACACGGACTCTGGTGAATTCTTGTTGAACAAATTTAATAACATTGTCAATTTTGAAAATTTTAATACAATCAGAGAATGAGATTTTTATAAACTCAAAAGAACTTTGTAATTTTGTCCACCTCTTATTGTTCATTAATTACATTGAAGAAGATCTACTATTGTTAACAAAAAACATCAAAATATTTGTGATAACCCATAGTACAAAGAAGACAAGGCTCCCAAATGTCACAATGAACTAGTGAAAAAGGCGAGGAACAATGAAGCTCAATTCTTTGCGGAGACGATGCACTTCGATGTTTACCAAACTAACAAGCTCCGCACTAAAAAGTCTCCAGCGAAGTCAATTCAGGAAATATTTGATAGAGAGACCTGACAGAGGGATGACCAACACGTAAGCGTCACAGGAACAGATCAACATAAACATAGACAACCCCAACAAAACTAGAATCACCAAGAATATCGAGATAGTATAACCCATTCTTCGCATATTCCCCCACCAAAGATATGGATCGGTTGCCTGAAAATAACAAAAACACTCATTAAAATTCACTTTGTAATTGAGCTCCAAACATAATCTATGGATCAACAATAAGCTCAAAGGAAAATCATGAGCACAATGACTCCAACTAGCTTGAGTCTAGATGAGAACTCCATTGTCCCAATGAAAATGATCGATGAATAATGAATGTCCAAGCGAACAGACTTCGCAGTGGATGAAGGTTGTAGAGAAGTCAGAAGGCCACATTCTCCAGTTAAGTGAGTAGATGCTCTAAAGTCAATTATCCATGCTGGTGCAGAAACAAAAGCAAGCTTAGCTATTGTACATGAGATGTGATGCAACACGAATTAGGAATTAGGGGTTTTATTAAATCGGTGCTTTTCATCCATCCAGTTAGACTCTAATTTAAATTAGAATTAGTCCCTAATTTATTTAATTTTAGCCCATTGCAATTTTCAATTTTATTTAGAAAACAAGATTGCATGTATGATGGGACTTATAAAGGATATGTATGATAGGGCTTCATCTTATGTAAGGATCCAGTCTTCCTAGACTGATTTTTTCGACATTAGTATTGGTCCTCATTTAAGGTCCATCTTTGAGTCCATTCCTTTTCCATTTGATTATGGACAAGTTGACTAGTCACATTCAGGATGAGATACCTTGATGTATGTTGTTTACCGATAACATTGTGTTGATTGATGAGACTAGAGATAGAGTAAATGTGAAACTTGAGGTTTGGAGATATGCCTTATAGATTAAAGGATTTCGTATAAGTAGGGCTAAGATTGAATATATGGAGTGCACATTTGATGGATGCAGTGGTGGAGGAATCAAGGTGAAGACTATAGACGATAACATTCAGAAGAAAGATTCTTTTAGATACTTGTTGATCTATTTTTGCAACATAATGGAAAAACAGATGGAGATGCTACTCATAGAATAAATACAGGTTAGCTAAAGTGGAGAGGAACCTCTACTATGCTATACGATAAGAAAAATCCTTTAAAAATCAAATGAAAGTATTACAAAGCAGGCATGAGACATGCTATGCTCTATTGATTTGAAAGTTGGCATGTGAACCATAGACATGTGCTGAGAATGACGCGAGCAAAAATAAAAGTGCAAAGGTGGTTGTGCGGTCATATATTTTTTTTGAATAAAAACAAGGGGGAGCACTCCCAAGATGGGAGTCACCACACCGCAAATTTCATTGATATGCAAAAAGTTACATCATCCGGATACCCAGAAGTTGTACAAAGTGTTACACTGTGCCACCACATTTTCATAGTAAAAACGCTGCCCTTTGAAAATGACATCATTTCTACCAAGACATATAGCCCAAAGTACCGCAAAAACTCTGGAAACATCACCGGTGGAACCGGCTCCCACCGCTCGAATAGATCCCCAAAAAAGATCCGCACAGGAAGACTGAACCCATGGCAACCCCAAGGACTCCCACACGTCCACCGACGACCTGCAAACGAAGAAGATGTGATTCGCGTCCTCCACGCCATCAGTGCATCTGTCACAATGAACGTCCGTCGCGCCCAACAATCTTCCCCTTCTGACCTTGTCACACTTACGACCCCGCCGCAGACACTAGAGGAACACCTTAACCCTGGTAGGAATCTTTGCCGCCTAAATAATCTTCAGATCCACACATAGGTCCTCGTCATGGTCTATCCCTCCGCCACACAACCTCCGGTACGCCTTCTTAACCAAGAACTTACCCTTCACCCACTCAAAACAGTCCGGCTCCCCCGACAACTCCCCGGCAGAGGGAATCTCCGTAAGCAACTACAAAAAATCATGCATCCTCTGCTCAGACAGAACCGCAGTGAACCTCGGAGCCCAAGTACCAGAGTCCACCTCCGCCACCCGCGCCTCCTTGTCCACAACCAACGCCACCAATCTAGGGAAACGGAGCGCCAAGGGCCCCTCTCCCGTCCAGTCATCATGCCAAAATCTAAAGAGAAGCCAATCTCCCAGCCGTGGGCGAAGAAAAGGCCTCATAACTGGATGACCGCTCGGACCCCACTCCACAGCGAAGACCACTCCATAGTTGGCAGGACCACTCGGACCCCACTCCCAGCCGTTGTGCGGTCATACATGAAAATATCAATTTCAGAATGATGCAATAAGAAGAAAAGTTGATGCAACTCCGATAGAGGATAAGATGCGAGAAAACCTCTTCAGAACGTTTGGTCATTTGAAAAGGTCGGTTGATGCACAAGTTAAAAGATGCAGGATTTGAGATGTTAAACCGGTTAAGAGATGGCTGGGAAGGCCTAAGAAGTATTGGAATGAGAGCTATTCGAATGGTTCTTAGTTATTTGGATCTAAGATCGAGAATGACCTGCCTCGTCTGAGCGACGACCCCGCGCCAGACGAGGAGGAGAGTGGTGTTGATGCCGCTAGAGATGATGACGGTGGTACTGATGCCACCAGGGACGTTGATCCAGCCGACGGTACTGAGGCCGTCGTTTCACCAGATGGAGGAGGTGGTACTGATGTCACCAGACCATATAAGAGGTCCAACTAGAACACAGATAGGTTACTTTACATTGAGGAGAAGAGATTGGTTGTGTTGCAAAGAATGCAAAGTAATCACACAAGAGAGTTTGACAACACAACAATGCTTGTTAATTATGGATGTGCAAATAAAAGGGCTGAGAAAGAAAAAGAAGGTTTTCAAAATCACTAGAACTAGATGATGGAATCTTCAATTGAAGCAATCAAGCATCAGGGAGAAGGTTTTAGAAGACTTATCTTGGTATTGTAACGGAAGTGCAAACGAGATGTGGGAGGCAGTAGCATCTTGTATCTGAAGGGTAGCCAAAGAGATGCCAGACGAGTCAAAGGGAGTAGCTCCTTACAAAAGGAGGCTTGATGGTGGAGTGAGGGGTGCAAGAGAAGCTCAAAATTAAAAGAGCATCACAAACTACAAACTAGCGAAGAAGGAAACAAAGAAGGCTGTAAACGAAGCTAAATCAAAACCTTATGAGGTTTTGTATAAAAATCTCGATTCTAAAGAAGGCCAGAAGTGTATATTCAGGTTGGCAATACAAGAGAAAAAAAAGACCAAAGACCTTTCTCAAATGAGACATATTAAGGATGAGGAAGGTCATGTGGTATATAGAGACTAGATTGAAGCAGTATTTTCATAAGCTTTTTATTGGGGAAGGAAATAGAGAGGTCACTTTGAGAGATCTAGCTAGTAGTGAAAGTTAGTTAAATCGTGCAATCTATAGATGAATACAAAGGAAGGCTATGAGATTATGAGATCTGGGAAAGGTGTAGGACTTGATGACATTCCTATAGAAGTATGGAGAGTTTTAAGTGAGCGTGGTTTGACTTGGCTTACAAATTTATGCAATGTTATTTGGCAAAACAAGAAAATGCCTGAAGATTGGAGGGGAAGCATCGTGGTGCCTCTTTATAAGAACAAAGGAGACATTCAAAATAGTTCAAATTATAGAGGTATCAAGCTGATGAGTCACACTATGAAAAATTGGGAACATATGATCGAAAAAAGGTTGAGGTAAGTTTCCAAAGTAAAAGAAAATCAACTTGGATTCATGCCAGGTGGCTCAAGTAATGAAACCATCCACTTGCTGAGTAGAACGATGGAGATTTATAAAGCTAAAAGGAAGAACCTCCATACGATTTTTATTCATTTTGAGAAGGCTTATTATTCTGTCCCACGAGAGATATTTTGGAGAATTTTGGAAAAGAGACAAGTATTTATCCTTTACATTAACCTCATAAAAAATATGCGTGATACGGTTTCATCTTGTGTAAAGATCCAATTTGGGAAGAATGATTATTTTAACATCATCATTGGCCTGCTTCAGGATTCAACTTTGAGTCCATTCCTTTTTACTTTGACTATGGACGAGTTGTCAAGTCACATTCATGATGAGATACCTTGGTGTATGTTATTTGCAGATGAGATTGTGTTGATTGATGAGACTAGAGATTGAGTAAATGATAAGCTTGAGGTATGAAGAAATGCATTGGAGACTAAAGGATTTCATACAAATAGGGCTAAGACGGAATATATGGAGTGTACTTTTAATGGAAGCAATGGTGAAGGAATCGAGGTAGGTGAAGATAACATTCAGAAGGGAGATTCTTTAAGATACTTGGGATCTATTTTGCAACATGGCGGGGAAACTGATGGAGATGTTGCTAATAGAATAAATACAGGTTGGCTAAAGTGGAGAGGAACCTTTACTGTTCTCTATGATAAGAAAATTCAATTGAAAATTTGAAAATCAAAGGAAAGTTTTACAAAGCAGCTGTGAGACCAGCTATGATCTATGGAACTGAATGTTGGCTTGTGAACCATATACATGTGCAGAGAATGTCAGTAGCAGAAATGAAAATGCTAAGCTGAATGTGTAGACACACATGTAAAGATCAGATTCGGATTGATGCAAACAGAAGAAAAGTTGGTGTAACTTCGATCGAGGATAAGATAAGAGAAAACCACTTAATGTGGTTTGGCCATTTGCAAAGGAAGTCGATTGATGAATCAGTTAGGAGATATGGGTTTTGGGATGTTGAGCCAGCTAAGAGTGGGCGAGGAAGGCCCAAGAAGTGTTGGAATGAGACTATACAAAATGATTTTAGTTTTTTGGATCTAAGTCCGAGATTGACCCAAGATAGATCTGAATGGAGGCAAAGAATCTATGTAGCCGATCCTCCTTAATGTGGGAAAAAGCTTTGTTGTTGTTGTTATTGATTTCCACCTCTCTATATAAATGGGCTAAGGGTCATTGTTTTAAGACCGTTCAAGCTATAAGAAAATTTTGGAATTCCTCCATTATCACCACCCCTTCTCTTTATCCCTTCATGCAATCTCAACATTTCTCCAACAAAATCCCATATAACATGTGTGTTTCTTCATTTTCCCTTCTCTGGATCTTATCCGCCATAGATATATTATACATTAATTGATAAAAAATAAATTTTATGTGGAGAAGAACTTCGACGAAGGGGAGAATCGAAGAAGGAACATGTGGTAGCATGAGATTTTGGAGAAAGCGCTGAGCTGCGTAGAAGAAGAGGGAGAAAGGGGGGGAGAGAGATAATGAAGAAACTACAAATTTTTCATATAACTTGAACTATCTTAAAACAATGACTCTTCGCCAGGGGTGGAATTACAAAATAAAAATAGAAAAAAAAGTACTAAACCTTCTCCCAAGAAGAAAATAAAATAAAATCCTAATTAGACTCCTAAATTGACTCCACTAAATAACTAATTGAAGATGGCATGTGATCTCGTTATTTAAAGAAAACTGAAACTGCAACTGCAACGAACTCAAATTAAACAAATTAATGACTTAAAGAAAACTGAAACTGCAACGAACTCAAATTAAACAAATTAATGACTAACCCTACCCTAATTTAATTAGATTCTAACTGGATGGACGAAAAACTCTCATTTAATAAAAATATGAATTCCTAGTTCTGCATTGCATTAAAGTAGCCAAGCTTGCAATGGGAATACAATCACATGTAGGAGGGCTCTATAAAAGCTGCATAAACATAGAGTAGTCAGTAACGGAATGTTAGACAATATGTCCCATCTATCCTTGATCAGTAGCCATTATGCAAATGAATCAGAGTCAAAAGAAGAGGCCAGATTAGCCTATGGAGGCCTGCTGAACTTTGCCCAGCACTTTTTGGTAGGGTGATTAGACCTATTGCAGTAAGTGCAAGACAGTTGTAGCCACGAGAGACCATGACCAGAGTCACGATCTTGGCCTCCTCGAGAACTGGAGTGACCACCACATACGAATGTTGCGAGAAAAACAATGCTCTATAACTTAAGTAGGACTTAATTGTCCAAAAGAAATCTTGAGTTGTTGCAAACGGCCAAAAGTCATCTTAACGAAAGGAATTATATCATAAGTGCATAAGAGATCATTCATTGTCTGATAGCGAAGATGTAGTCTCACAAGGAACATGTAAACTTGCCTCTCTGATCACCTTGCAGCATGTTAGGCACAACATGTGGGCTGAAAGATAGCGCATTCCTCATATAGACCATTGATATGCTGGAAGTTCTCCAATGGCAAGGAATCTCTTTGAGAAACAGACCAAATCCACATATAAATATCTGTGAGATGGGATTTTGGCATCTATTGAGAATGTCTGAGCCAGCATCCCACATATCCTTCGATGTCTCCTTATACAGGAGATTGGTCGTGATGTAAGGCTTGACATTGTTAGTATCCATGTCATGATATGTTAGTTGTCACTCAGCTAGGAATCATAATCCTTGTTTATATCTTTGAACGGCTCCATCAAAATGTGGATCTTCCTTTGACCGCCAATGAACACCTTAAAGGCCCGAGGCCGGAGAACATAATTGTTTACACCATTTAGTTTGATAGAAGTCCTCTAAACCACCATGAAAGAGGGGAATATAAGGGGTTTGTCTCGACTAGAACCGTAGCCATTGTTATCATAGAGGGAAGATCAAAGAGATTATAAAGCAATCTACTCAAGTAATAGGATTCGTGATGGCAGAACTGCTAAGGATAGTGGTCGGAAGAGCCATTGGATTACACGAATGTCGAGGGGTGGAGGTGGTGAGGCTGATGCTGGGTCGGCGAGCACATCAACGATCAACGATGCTAGGGTTATCGCTAGGGACAACAGTATTGGTGGGGTGGCCGATGGGTAATGTGCATGTTGAAGATCAATGGCACTAGAGCTGTCGTTGGGGGCAGTGCTGATGGGTTGTCAATGGGGCAACATGGACGTCGAGGGGTGGTGGCACTAGTGCTACCTATATGGGCAATGGTGCTGGATTGGCAGCGCTGGTGTGGGTGGCGAGACAAGAAAGCTAACTATGGCGGCATGGTTTAAGGCATAAACTTCAATATATGACACTCGCTATAATACCGTGTGTAGAAAATAAGAGAACCAATGAATGGATTTTGTTCAAGGTCATGAACTCATTTTGGAGAAAAGATGTCATAATTGGAGTTTTGAATAAGACGACTCTTGCTTTTGAATATTAGAAAAGTCGGTGTTAAGTTTTTTCACGATATTTGATTAAGGCATGTGATTTTTTGAAGAAAGGCGTCAGGCTATTTTTCCGCGCCCCATGCATGCTCGTCGTCGCAGTAGAGTTTCACCGCCAAGGATGGATTGGTGCAGTTCCTCTATGCCTAGGACGTCGGAATCTCGAACAATGAACGAAGAAAGGCGTGAGAGAAATCTTGGCCAATTCTTGACTGGAAGGGACACCAAAGGCCTCTACCCTCCCTCTCTATCAAGGGATGTTCAATACGGTTTTTTTTGTTTTGAATATTTGAAAAGTCAAAGTCAAACTTTGAGGAATTAGGGTGGGATTCAAATAGATGGCGAGTGCCTGATCGAATTGATCAGGTAATGGGAATTACATAGCAGTCCTCAATGGGACTGCTAAACATAGAAGGGTTACTAATAGAAATAGCTAAAATAAAAATAAAGCTAAACTGAAATGAAAAATACATTCGTGACTAGAATAGTCCAATGACGTCAATAAATATAAAGCAAGTGATTGACAACAAGAGGAAAACTTAGTTGAGTGGCTTATTATGGTTTTGCGGAATTCACATTTGATGAGCTGCATATTAATTTCACAAGGATGTTAAGAATCTGCAAGTGTCATGAGCACAAGTAGCTAGAAAGAAATGTGATCTCTATGGTAGCGTTCGGTTGGGGGGGTTAAACTCCCCTTTGGGGAGTTTACCCCCCCTTAACCCACCCTCCCTCTCTCTCATGTGGGCCCCATTTCATTCCTTTTTAAAAAATCAAATAAATCAATTTTACATCATCAATCCTATCAAAAAATAATATATTATACCATCATATCATATAAAAATTATAAACTACTCCACTTCTACTCACTTTTTCAAACTTCAATACAATCACATCACAATAACTACTCACTTTTTCAAACTCCAATACAATCATATCACAACAAACCCACTTCTAACCCACCCCCAGTTAAACCCTCTATCCAAACACCAAAACTCAAAAACGGGTTAACCTGTACCAGTTTAACCCGCCTTAACCCGCGTACCAAACACACCCTATAAGTTTCAGGAACCTTCGAGAACAAAAAAGGTATTGGTTCTGGTCTTTTTTCATGTAATTAATTAGTTTGGATCAAGCATAGAAAGAAACAAGCAAATAAACGCTTGGTTATCTCTAGACAGGACTGAGAAACAACCTGATTAACACCCGGCACTTTCTCTAAATAAGGAATATCATGCCCGTGCATGCACACTTACAGCGAAGGTAAAGATTCAAGGCATGAACCAGAAATCCGCTCCCAGGGACACCACTTAAAATAGATGATATTGGCACAAACGACATTGAAATCACGTCAGGGGCCATGGAAATTGTAGATAACCATTGACCATGACTTTGATGGTAATCATATCCACCCCTTCTAATATGAATGCTTACTACATCCTGCCGGATGAAGATCAAAGCGAGGTTATTATGTTAAAAAAATGTTGAAAATGCATTACATATTAATATCCAAAAGATGACTGCTTACTTCTTTCCTAGAATGAGAAACAATAGGCGGTCCTATGGAGTTAAAAAATACTCCCTGCTGTTCCTGAAGAATATTCAAACAAAGACAACATCATCTGGTATACCACAAATGACCATCTACAAGGCATTACTTCCAATGTTCATAAAACCCCAAAATTGCATTGTTGAAAATAACTGATATGACCAAGAAATTGCATAAAGAGTACTTTCAGATAGAATCCAAAATATGGGAATATGATAAAGAAAAGCTACCAACAATCTAAAAATGAAACATTGTTGCCCAAGCTTCTAGCTGTGAAAATACCAGACAAAAGTAAGATATTAAATGGTGGAAAAAGCTTGTCTCAAGAAAGAAGTGACTATTCACTAGGAGAAATGTTCCAACTGTGTCACATTTGTGAAGAACCAACTAGGATTTTACATGAAAAAGGAAAGCCAGTGAGGTTGCCACGGCCTTCCTAGATTCAGCAATAATGCAAGTCATGCAAAAGGCAGGAGTGAAAAAACACTAGGGGGGGCGAATAATGGAAAATGATAAATTTGAACAATTATATTGAGGAAAATTCGCCTGAGGGGCAAGTTATTAAAGTTATTAACGGTATACGGTCCCAAAATTTTTTTTATTATTTACCGTAGGTAAGCCGCCTCTTGAAGAGGTGGCTTTGGTTAAGAAAGAGCCACCTCTTCAAGATGCAGCTTAAGTGAAAGCCGCCTCTTGAAGAGGCGGCTTTCTTCGACCATAAACCCCAGCGGGCCGGCAGTGCCCGACCACACGCACAAAACCTCTCACCCGCCTCCTCCGCCCAAGCTCTCCTGCGACCTACAAGCGCGCTCGGCCTCCCCCTCCCGCCGCCCTCGGCTCTCCGGTCATCTTGCCAACGTCCGTTGACCTCGTTTCCGCTATTCCTCTCCTTCTCCACCTCAAGGAAGGTATGATTTGTCATTGGTTTAGGGTTTTAGGTACATGTTTAGGGCTTAAATGAATGTTTGAAATATTTTCTTCATTCTAATACATTGATGTCGACGTAATGGTATGTAGGATGTCTCGAGAAGTTCGTTGTTTCTGTCACTGTGGGGGTACAATATCGAAGTCTAGTAAAGACGTGACCTATGTAGGAGGTCGTATGGAAACCATCAAAATTGGTCACGAAATGTCATTCTCGGGACTGATTAAGCACATTAAGTCCGTCTTCAGGTTGGATTTATCTCAAGGACTTGAGTTACAGGTATTTCATAAAATGTCCAAAGATGGAGCAAGTTTTTATATTGGGTGTGTCGAGTATGATGATGATGTCCGAGAGATTGTCGAATATGCTGAGGAGATGGGTGCTGCATATCAGCCCGTGATATTTACTGTCGATGTCTCTATACCCGGATCCGGACATCAAGTTTCTATACCACAAGGTGGATCCATACCTCCAGTTTCTGCTCCCGTGGTAGACATGGATCCTTTTAATGGTCCGGAACTGGACAGGTTAATGGAACCCTCACCACAGAATACGGATGATGAGATGGAAAATGATGACAATGAGGAGGAGGATCATCATGTTGGAACCCGTATCGTGTCTGACATTCCATTTTTGAACATGAGAGGTGGTGATGGCTATATTCTGAATGGTGAAGATTGCATGAATTGTGATGATGGGATTAGTCTGAGCAACGAGTTGAAAATGGCATGCTTTTAAAATGCAAAGCCGATTTGGTGTACGCCGTGAAGGTTTTCTACATTAAACGTCATTACAACTTCACGGTACTGGAATCAGATAAGAAGGTGTGGGATATACACTGCAGCGAACGGGCTAGAGGTTGTTCATGGAGATTGCGTGGTCATCGTAGACCAATAGATGGACAGTTTGTTGTCTCAATGATTGAGAAGCCGCATACTTGCTTGAATCGTGCTGTTAATCAAGACCATCCTCAGCTGGATTGCAACTTCATGGGACTCAGATTCCTGAATCAAATTAAAATATCTCCATCAGTCACGGTTTCTTTTCTTCAGACATCAATTCAAGATGATTTTGGCTTCCATGTGAGTAGAAGAAGGGTTTAGGACGCAAGAAGGAAAGGCATTGAGATGGTATACGGCGATTGGAAGAAATCTTACAATGAACTTCCTTATCTTTTTAGGGCCTTTGAGCAGGCTATTCCTGGTTCGGTTACAGATATTGACACAACAACAGTGAACCAAGGGGAGCTATTTGAGAGGGCCTTCTGGACATTTGGTCCTTGTATTGAGGCATTCAGACACTGCAGGCCCATTGTTAGTGTGGATGGTACACACATGTATGGAAGGTATAAGCAGAAGATCCTTATTGCTTGCTCAAGCGATGCAGCTAACCACATTTTACTCTTGGCTTTTGCTTTTGTCAACGAGGAGGATGGCCCTAGTTGGGTGTGGTTTCTGGAGAGGCTACGTTTGTATGTTTTCCGTGATCGTGCTGGACCTATTTGTTTGTTATCTGACTGTGCTCCTGGGTTACGTACTGCACTGAGATACCCAGAGGTTCAATTTGTTCCACCATACGTACACTGGCGCCTTTGTCTCCGACATGTGGGTAGTAATTTCAATGATGCCCACAAAAATCAAACTCTAAAGCGTATGGTCATGAGGGCGGGAAAAGTCTATTCGCAAGCAAAATGGCAATCTTACATGGACAAGCTGAAGGAATGCGACGAGAATGCTTCAAATTGCTTTGACACACATGATTGTCCAAAGGAACGTTGGACAATTGCATTTGATGGTGGTATGGAGGCCATATACAGAGGAGGTGTTGTCCCTGTTACCATTGTATTGCCGTGGTAATGAGGAGTTACATGTGGCTCGTGTCCCCCTGATTCATTTTTGTATTGTGGAGCTACACACACCGGAGAGAGTCCTTCGACGGTTTGGGGGCATTCAGGGGTTCCAATGGCTTGCGACACGTCATCTCAATTGCATGCAATCGATCTACGAGGGAAGAGCAATGTCGATTGGACGGAGTTCCATGCAGTCTATATTAGACTATGGAACATCCGTAGGGACTACGTGGTGTCAATGACTCCCATTTCATTGGGAGGACCAGATACGACCGCCGAGTACTTGCCATGGTATCGTCGAATTACAAGATGTTTCATTGGACGACATGGATGCACACTCGATTACGCGGTAAGATAGCATTTACTTAAATTACATATTGTAGTATGATTTAACATGTTCCGACAACAATTGCTCATATTGCAGGTGTCTCAATTCGAGGAGATCGTTCGACTTTGCGATGATGGTGCTCCACGTATTAGAGAACTTGCTGGTGAAGCAAGTTCTAGGATACGTGAGTCTATACAGCGACAGTTCCGAGATGGTCCTACCGACGAGCTTTCACATGAAGATGCCGAGGCAGAAGCTACATCTCATCCTCGTTCACGTGTTCGAGGACATGGACGGGGACGTGGTCAAAGACAAAGGGGAGAGAGGCCTTCTGGCGAGGGAGATGTCCCAGTAGATACACAACAACCCCCTCAGTCTGGCATAGAATTTGAGACCCCAATTCCTGAGTGTGGGACATCCAGAGAGACTACAACGTCGCCTGCACCACGGAGGGATCGAGCGGAGCACAATGCAGGACCTTCACATCAATCACCCCTCCCGTTGTCCTTCTTTGGAGTTGAAGGAACCGAGATGACCAACATCGATGAAATAGATCGCAACAGCCAACTGCATGGATTTGACCCTAGAGCACCGGAGACCACCGTGGCAGAAGAAAGACCGGACAAATTACAATACAAAAGGAGGAGAGAGCGTAGAGCATAGAACGATATGTTGGCAATTTTTTTGTAATGTAAAGCAAGCATGTAATTTATAGTGTTTGCAACTATTGTCTTGTCGTCTGCGTTATGCACCTTGTATATGAACAATTTACTTTCTAATCTATGAATCTTGTCTTTTAAAGTTGTTCTAGTATCATATTTTGTTTTACATACTGTGCATGCACTTCGCCAACGTATGAATTTTTTTTTAAAAAAAAAGGGAAGCAGCAGCTCTGCGAGCAGCAGAGCTGTTGCTTCTCTTTTTTTTAGGTTCTGGCGAATAGCCGCCTCTTGAAGAGGCGGCTTTGTTTGAGAGCCGCCTCTTCAAGAGGCGGCTTTCACTTATAGCCGCATCTTGAAGAGGCGGCTCTTTCTTAACCAAAGCCGCCTCTTCAAGAGGCGGCTTACCTACGGTAAATAATAAAAAAAATTTGGGACCGTATACCGTTAATAACTTTAATAACTTGCCCCCCAAGCGAATTTTCCTCCAATTATATCTCAATAAAAGATAAAAACAATCACAGGAAGCAAATTACAATACATAGATATTTATACAAGTTGATCCTACACAATGGTCACATCCTGTGCATTAGCTTGATTTACTAAAGGCTCACAAACTCTCACTATATAAATTACTTTTGGTGTAGTCCAAATTGTTTACAAGCAAACAACGTACCAATTTTATCTTCTAAACAAGAAAATAGGCTTTCACAGAGAACGCATCAAGGTACGTAACCTCGGACAAGAGTTTATCCTCTGTTTGAGAAGAAAGGCCTTCACACAAAACACATCTAGCCAAGAAGAAAGTGAAAACATGATATACTAATACCTTTCAAGCATAAACTGAACAAAGAATGCAAATCGAGTTAGATTGGAGCAAAAGGCTTTGAGAGCAAAACTGATGAGCGCGAAAAACGTGAAGAATAGATCATTTTGCAGAGCTAGAATCTTCTCGAGCACATAAAATAACTCACAAGAAAGTATAGAGTATTGCATATGAGTAGAGGACCCGTGCTTTTGGTCTATGTTGGGATGGTAAAGCGTATGGTCCTTTTATAGATTACAGGGACCTTAAGAATAGCAAATGTCCAAAATATATTTGCTTGAACTGCTGAAAGTCAGTTCACTCGGTGTACCTGTGCAACATGGCATGCAACAATATTGTGAAAATAAATAGCATAGAATACAAAATCAAGAACAAGGAAAAATATGGATTTACTTGGAACGTTACTCCCGAAGGAGTGGGAAAAAACCCCGGGAAAACGCCTCAAAGGATTGGATATTCTATTGAATTCACTTTGAATGAGTATCGTGATTGTAGGGCTCTATTTATAGCTCGACCAACAAAACCAAGTCCCACCACTTAACAATGTTAGATTAAACAACACTTCCGCGTAGAGGTCCAATTACAAATATCACAACACTCACCCTCAACTTGGACCTAGAACGTCCAGCTTGGATACAACACTTCACATGCGTAAGCAGAGTACATATACCAAATACAATTCTCAAACCCTAAATTGAATCTCTTCGTGCTTGCGATCTGGGGTATATGCATCTGCTACTATTGGGTTCTCGAATGATCTAGGTATGGAAGACTAAAAGGGTCTCTCCAAGGAGACCTCTATGAGTGTCTTCACCATATGATGATCTGAATGAAGGGCTTTTATCATGGAGCTGTTACAACGGGTCTTTCTCAACGAGAGCCCCAACTGGGCCTCTCCAATACTTTACTCCGGAGCCCCTATGGATCTCTCTATCAAGCCTCTACCATGGGTCTGTGGCATATGTGGTACATGTTAAAACTCTAGAACCAATATCATTGTATGAGAACCTATCTAACAAATGATTGCAAATGTGCGCTTAATACAAATAGGGAGGTGCTCTTAGACACTTCCTTATCTCCCATTCCAGGTGGGAGATACAAAATACATCAAATTTAATCCTCCTTTCTTCTTTTCATTTTCCAACATTCACCTATTCTTTCCTTTTTTAACCATCATTTTTTAATCATTTTTGTCATCCTCTTTTTTCACAATGGTTGTCTCTTTAGAAAAAATAATTCATAATGAATAGCTTATCTTATTCAAGAGGTCTAGGGTCTTTATATAGCGTAAAAACCTAGAGAGCTCAAAAGAGAACGTTACATTACATAAAGATCATGAAGGGGTTATAGGACCCAAGAAAGAGATAAAGAGATAAACAAATAACCAGTGTTGCATAAATCGGCCGACTAATCCAATTAGTTGGTATGATTAGTCGACTCAGCAGGGTACCCGAGTCGACTAGCCAAAGTCGGTCACTAATCGGCCAGACCTGATTACTCGGTCGCTTTTTGCATAGAATATTTTTGTTTTTAACCGAACTCCCAAAAAACCGAATGCCCGAATGCTCGATTATCCTCTAAAGGGAGATTATTGTTCACCAGTAAGCTCCCACGCCCTAATTTCTGCTCGACACCCAAACTTGGCCGCACCCTCTAACTCCACCTCTGCCAAACCTTGTCATTGGACCACATCTCCTCTGACTCCGGTCGAAGGACCCTCCACCTGGAGTCGTCGATCCCTCGAGGGAGGTCCTAGATCCTCTCCAAGCACTCCTTCGAGCTTCTCCAACGCCCAACCTAGCCGCCTAGGTTAGGTTTTTTTTTGATAAAAGTACCAAGTAGTTATCCCTGATTGTCATTTTTTCCCTGAGCTAATGTCTTTCATGATGATTTGCATTTAACCATATATTAGAAATTAGGTCGCGTGTTTCTAGATCTAATGAAAGAAACCTTCAACACTGTCTAAGGGATATATTTTCACTACATATATAGTCGAGTGAAGTTTATAGTTATTATCGGAAAATTTCTGCTAAGAATAAGTTATTGTTAAAAAATTTCTGCTAAGAAAAAGTTATATATTCGAGTGAGTTGTTGGGTAAAATTATAGATAGACCCCACAAACCACAATATCTCATGGTATTGTTGTATGGGGGTAATTTGTTATAGCCCTATAGTTGTTTGTCATTATAAATTTTGAATTATTGTAACACATATGGTTGTTGTCATTTACTATGGTTGTTGTCGTTTAATGAAAGAAAGCATCAACACTTAATTTCATAAGAATACTAAAACTGCTAAATATATGAATATAAATGAGAGTATAAGTATTAATAATTGACTTATATATTTAAAATACTTAAAAAATTCAAAACCGAATAATGCCCGACTAAATCCGATTATTCTCCCGACTGTAGATTAATCCATAGTCTTGATCCAGCCGAAGGAGTACCGATTGCTGACTTCTGCAACCTTGTAAATAACTAAATAACTCGGCAGTCCCCCTCTAGTTTGAGCACACCTATAGATCATACTCAACTTGGAAATCATACAAGAAACATGTTTCCTCGGTAGTGCCTTAGTATGTATATCTGCAAGCTAAAGATCTGTAGAGATATAAGTAGTGATCAAACATCCTCATAATGCATATCGAATAAAGTGACAATCAACTTCAGTATGCTTAGTCCGCTCATGGAATACGGGATTGGTGGCAATGTATGTAGCAGACTTGTAGTCACAATACAAAGGCAGGGGAGCAGAACAACCATGTAATCTCGCAAGTGGCTTGAGTCATCGCCATATATTCATCCTTTGCACTCGAACTAGAAAACATTGTGCTTCTTGTCTCGCCATGTAACCAAGTTGACACCAACAAACATAGCATAGCTTGTAGTCTCGTCTGTCCTCAGAAGAACTGACATAATTCGCATCTGCATAAGCGGTGACATCTATATGGCCATTGACCCTGTAGAAGAGTTCTCTCCCTGGAGATTCCTTTAGATATCAAAAGATCAAAAGAACATCTTGTCAATGATTGTAAAGAGGTATCCATGTGTCGGCTTGCTCTGCTCACAGTATACAATATATATGGTCTAGTAACAATGAGGTAAAGCAATTTTCCTTATAGGCTTCTATATTGTATAGTATCCTCAAAATCAGGATCAACGGATGTAGCATGTTTCTACAAAATTTGTCAAGATACTAGATGGTTTACATCCATGTAACCCAACCTCTGTAAGAATATATACACAATACTTTCATTACGACATGTGTAATCACTCGACAGCATGTATCACCTCAATACCAAGTATCGAAGTTCACAAAGGTCCTTTGAGATAAACACCTTCTGGAGGAAGGCCATGGTCTCTAGAATGTATGCTTCTTCATTAGTAGTAACCACCATATCATCAACATAGATAGCTAGAATCACAATGTCAATGGACAGTCGTCTAATGAATATGGAATAATCAGATGTCAAGTGGAAGTTAAAAGAGTTGATTTAAATTGTAAGCATGTCAAACCAAGCTCGTGGACTCTGCTTTAGGTCATATATAACCTTACAGAGGTCGTGGAAATTGTAAGCATTTCCCCCTACCTTTTAGACTTCAAAAAAAATAACCTTACAGAGTCAGCAAATACGCTCCCGCTCGACGGAGTAACCTCGTGGATGCATCATGTAGACCTCCTCCTCGTGGTTGTCGTACCAGAAGGCATTCTTCACATCAAGCTGAAAGATGAGCCACTTCTTATTAGCTGCAACAAAGATAATAATGCGAATTGAGCTCATCCAAACCACAAGAGAAAAAAACTCAGAGTAGTCCACTCCATAAGTCTGAGTGAAACCCTTTGATTGTGTTTGAATTATGTTTGAAATGTAATAAATTTGTTATACTAGTTGCATGTTTGCAACTTGATGTTGTGGTTTGGTTGTTCTTAAAAAAATTATCACATATATGAAGAAACACGGTTGAAAAGTAACTAACTGGGTCAGCAAGACAAATGGTAAGGATTCAAGGCATTATCGACATGTTTTAACTTTGAACACTAAGAATTATGCTTTCTATGGTACTTTTAGTACTAAATGTTGACTTTGGTTCAATACTCATATAGAATCATGGAGTTGGAGTTGGAACTTGATGTTATTAGTTATTCGGAACTTCGATGCTTTCATCGCTTATGTGATGTATCTTTTACTAGTGTGAAACTATTTTTGAACGTGTGTTTGGCAAAACTTAATATTATTATATATTTTTGAATGTATTTTGCTTAATTTTATTTTTTTTCTTTCCAAAAAATTGAGGCTTACGCCTCGACCGCCTCGAGGCCTATGCCTCACCTCATATTTCAGAAAAATGCATCAGACCGTCTCGTGCTTTTTGAAGCCTTGATATATACTTAATGTGGAGAAAAGGCTTTATTGTTGTTGTATATGTATATGAATAACATTTAATGTTGCATGTGAAAGAAAATATTTTATGTATAAAGTAAGATATTTACATTATTTTTTATGAGAAAGGAAGGATGAAATCCCGAGATGGGATTCACCGCAAATGCATTATAAAAAAGGAAGAAATTTACATCACCTGGAGGGCTAGAAATTACAGAGTGCCTTATAGTGAGCTACAACATTCTCGAAATAGAATCTTTGGTTCCTAAAAATGAGATCATTTCGCTCGCTCCAGATCGTCCAAAGAATAGCAAAAGGAAGAGAACAATCATCGGTAGAGTTTCCCCCAGCAGTCCTCACCGACTCCCAGAAATCTGACGTCCCGCTAGCACGTAGTCATGTCATACCAGCATCCCTCCACACCTGCACCAAGGATGAGCAAGTGAAGAAGAGGTGGTCAGAATCCTCAACCTCCACACCGCATCTGTCAAAAACTCTGTCAGGCAAACCAAAGATCATTCCCTTCCTGGCCTTATTGCACAATCGCCCTCTTCTAAGGCACCATAGGAACACCTTTACTCTACACGAGACCTTGTTGCTCCATATAATCTTCAAATCACGGCAGAAGTCAACATCATGTTCCTCCACATATCCTCGAAACTCAATGTAGGCCTTCTTCGTCGAGAATCTACCCACGTTCCAGACGAAATGGTTTGTGCCCCGCGTGAAGCCATCGGGAACCAGAAGCTCAGATTGCATTCACTGGAGCTCCTCCAGGCGTTGGTTAGATAAATCCATAGCAAACTCTAGCATCCATGTCCCAGAGATACCAGCCTGCAAAACCGAACAACTCTGTGCTGAAGCCATGGCAAAAGGTCTCGGGAATCAGATGGAAAGAGCCCATCCCCACTCCAACCATCCAAGCAGAACCGAAAAGTGTTCCCATTTCCAAGCACCGGCCTCAACCTCGGTAACACCTCCAGCAACACCTTTTTAATCCCATCCCACAATGGTGATGCGAAACGGATTTGCCCAGCCTCAATAGATCCCCTCACCTCATAAATCTCACACAGGAGCCTGCACGCCAATCTATCTGACTCACCGCAGATCTGCACCACCCACTTCGTCAGTAAGGCCATATTCACGCATTTGACATTTGGGATGCCCAAACCACCATCAGTAAGCAGGCTAGTAATGTACTCCCAATCGACCAAATGCAAGCCATTTCCATCTTGTCTCCCATCTGACCAGAAGAATTTTCTCATCAAGGTTTCAATCTTCTTTCTCACCCCATAGGTAGCAGTCTCGTAGAGTAGAAAAACGGTGGGATAACAGATATAACATGCTTCAACATAATCAATTTCCATCCCTTGAAAGGGTCACACCTTTCCACCTGACCAACCGTTGCTCCATTCGGTGAATCACTAAGTCCCAATCAGTCTTCTCACTTTCCCCCAACCAAAGGCATACCAAGGTACGAGATTGGCCATTCCCCCATCGGGCAACCAAGTGTCACCACAAGATGTTCACCCTCAATGTCCGACATCCCGAAAGGCACCACCACAGTAATCAGCTTGTTAATCTCAAGATCGGAGAGATTGCTAAAGACGTCCAGCAACAGTGTCGCGCGGTGGATCTTCTCCTCATCCCCAACCAGGAAGAGCACTGTGTCATCCACATACTGTAACAAAGGAATGGAGTATTCCCACATTGAAAGCCCTCGCGCTAGCCGGCATCCACCACCCTCTTGATCATTACTGCCAGAGCGTCAGCCACAATCACAAACAACAATGGAGCCAAGGAGTATCCCTGTCTAACCCCATTCTGTGGCTGAAAATAGGCCCCTCTCCAGTCTACCATTTACCAGCACAGAAAAAGATGAGGGGATGACACACCTCTTCATCCAATACATACACAACTCAGGAAAGCCATGCTGCTGAAGAGAAGCCTACAGAAACCGCCAATCCACACAATCATAAGCCTTTGAGAAGTCGATCTTCCATATTACACCCTTCTTTTCATGTCTTCGCCACTTAAGATACATCCCGACTGCATCTCGAAATATTTACATTGTTTGCTTATTTTATATCTATTTCAAATGTATTTGAGCATGTATTTCATATATGTTTTGATTCATTTTGGTTTAATTAGCCGATTCAATCATTTTATGCTTACTGGTTCGGTTTAATCTTATTTAAAAAAAATGATGACACCATCATCCGGTAGAATCGGTTTGATTCCATGGTCCAAATCAATCCAACCTTTTTCAAGAGGTTTCTGGCTCAGTCTCCATTCGGTTTTAAAACATTGGTAGAAAGCATCACCAATGACGAAGTTATTGTGTGGGTTCCTTATGAGCAGTATTCAATACGTAATGTTCCCTACGAGAAGTATTAAACATTGGTAGAAAGTCACATTGGTTTTCCTTCTTGTACAGACCTCATGCATTGAGGTCTCATATTGCCACAAAATCATCTCACCGTCATGTATATATCATGTGCAGACATACACGATCTAGAGCAGCTTCTGTATACTATATACGGTTCCAACTTCCAAGGAGGAATCCATCTCCTCTTGTGCCACCATTGATGTTGGCAACATTCCTTTCAATTTAATCTTCAGCACATAATATTCAAGACCAAAATAATCTTGTTGTTACCAACAAAATCTTCAAGAACTTCAAATATAACAAAATAATATTCGACCGACTTTAAGATCAAACCCATTGCATAAACTTTGAGGCCGTAGAAATAAAGATCAAAATAGCTTCAAAAATGATCCTAAAATAAGCTTTCTCTTATACCATGTTAAAATAAATAATATTGATTGAGGATTCAACAATAAAGATAAAACACTGAAAGAAGCTTACTTTTTAAGGAGAGCGATAAAGCAAGAGGAGAAAGCCTCAAAAGGTCGGATATTCTATTGAACTCTCTCTCTCGATGAATACAAGAAGTGTGATGCTCTATTTATAGCCCCTCCGACTCAACCAAGTCCCACCACTTAATAATGTGGACTAAACAACTCTCCATGGATAGACAAATGTCAAAATAAACGTAAAAATGGATTCAACGGCTAACTTGTACCAGTGTAAAAGAGTGAATCTATGCAATTTCATTTTGACTTTAAAGCATGTTGAAATGACTAAGTTCAAATTTGCACCGGTCAGTATGTACAATTACACATGGGTATATATCGATGAAACATTAAAGAAAATATTTAGTTTGAACTTATCAAGAACATGCACAGTTATATCAAGAAACATGTGCATTGTAACAGTACCTGCATTAGTGTGCAAGGGCTTGTATCAGTGCAACTGTACACGAGTTTTGAGATTCAGATTGAGTATCAAGAAGTGTATCGGTGCATAAGGATTTGTATCAATGCAATGGTATTAAAAAATGATTTGACCTCCAATAATAAGAGGTTTTACTCAGAAAATGTTGCGTCTCACTGTAATGCCTTGTATCACTTTTGGGTCTTACGGTAATGTACTCTAAAATTATTTTAATGAAATAGTTTTTGCAGTGACTCTCGCATCAGGAGTTCACCAACTTTTCTATCAAATAAAATCTTGGGCTTAGATCCAAAAAAACTAAGATCCCTTCGTCAAGGATGCAGAAAGTTGTAGTTGATACTTGATCGACAGTGTCACTGACTAAGGATTAATCGACAATCGGGTGACTAATCGGATTTAGTCAGCCAATAGTCATTTTTTATTTTTCTTAAATTATTTTAAATATATAAATCAATTTTTATATACATATTCTCATATATTTACATTGATTTGTGCATTTTCTATACTATCATAATGAAATAAAAGAAGTAATTGTTTGTCTTTCAATATAACATTAAGCATATTAGAATAAATTTGCTTTTAAAAAAACGAAAAACTTAAAAACAAAAAAATCTGTATGTAAAAGTCAGACGAGTAGTCGGGTTGACCGACTAATGGCCGACTAGGCCTACTCAAGTCGGCTACCCCCCTGACTCGATTAGTCGGGCCGACTAATCAGTCTAGTCAGCCGACTTTTACAATAGTGCCCTTCGTATAGTCTCATTCCAACACTTCCTTGGCCTTCTTCGCCCTCTCTTAGCTAGTTCAACATCCCAAAACTCGCATCTCCTAACTGGTGCATCGGCTGACCTCCTTTGCACATGGCCAAACCACCTTAAGCGGCTTTCCGGCATCTTATCCTCGATCGGAGCTACAACAACTTTCCTTATGATTGCGTCATTCCTGATCCAATCTTTACGTGCGTGTCCACACATCCACCTTAGCATTTTAATTCCTGCTATGTCATTCTCTGCACATGTCTATGGTTCACAGGCCAACATTCAGATCTAGAGAGCATAGCAGGTCTCACGGCTGCTTTGTAAAACTTTCGTTTAGTTTTCAAAGGAATTTTCTTAGCACAGGGAACAATAGATGCTCCTCTCCACTTTAGCCAACCTGCATTTATTCTATTAGTAACATCTCCTCAATTTCTCCATTATGTTGCAAAATAAATCCCAAGTATCTAAAAGATTCCTTCTTCTGAACGTTGTCGTCACCAATCTTCACCCTGATTCCTTCACCGTTGCTTCCATTAAAAGTGTGCTCCATATATTCAATCTTAACCCTACTTATACGAAACCATTTAGTCTCAAATGCATGTCTCCAGACCTCAAGCTTCTCATTTACTCCATTTGTAATCTCATCAATCAACACAATATCATCAGAGAATAACATACACCAAGATATCACATCCTGAATGCGACTTGTCAACTTCTCCATAATAAAAGTAAAAAGGAATGCACTCAAAGTTGAACCTTGATGTAGACCAATGTCGATGTCAAAATAGTCAGCCTTCCCATGCTGGATCCTTACACAAAATGAAGCCCTACATACATATCCTTTATGAGGTTAATGTATATGACAGGTACTTGTCTCTTCTCCAAAACTCTCCACAGTATCTCCCATGGGACAAACTTATAAGTCTTCTTCATATCAATAAAAATCATATGGAGGTTCTTCATTTTAGCTCTATAAATCTCCATTGTTCTCAACAAGTGGACAGCTTCGATAGTTGAGCGACCTGGCATGAATCCGAATTGGTTTTCTTTTATTTTAGAAACTTGCCTCAACCTTATTTCAATTACACGTTCCCAAATTTTCATAGTGTGACTCATCGGCTTGATACCTTTGTAATTTGAACAATTTTGAATGTCTCCTTTGTTCTTATAAAGAGGCACCATGGTGTTTCTCCTCTAATCTTTAGGCATTTTCTTGCTTCGTCAAATAACATTGAATAAATTTGTATGCCAAGTCAAACCACGCTCACCTAAAACTCTCCATACTTCAATAGGAATGTCATCAGGTCCTACACATTTCTTAGGTCATGTAACCTTCAAAGCCTCTACTTCATTCATTTGTATTCGTCTATAGCTTACACGATTCAAGTAACTTTCACTACTAGCTAGATCTCCAAAGTGATCTCTCTACTTCCCTCCCCAATGAAAATCTTATGGAAATACTGCTTCAATCTAGTGTCTATATCCTTTTGAGTAACAAGCATGTGGCCTTCCTCATCCTTAATACATCTCACTTGAGAAAGGTCTTTCGTCTTTCTTTCTCTTGCTTTGGTCAACCTGAATATATACGTCTGGCCATCTTTAGAGTCGAGATTTTTGTACAAAACCTCATAAGCTTTTGATTTAGCTTCGCTCACAACCTTCTTTGCTACCTTTTTCGCTATTTTGTAGTTTGTGACAGTTTCCTCTGTTTTATCCTTAAACATACCTTTAAATCATGCTCTTTTAATTTTGAGCCTCCCTTGCATCCCTCCACTACACCACCAAGCCTCATCTGTCCTGGAGCTCCTCCCTTTGACTCGTCTAGCATCTCTTTGGCTACCCTTCGGATACAAGATGCTACCGCCTCCCATTTTTTATTTGCACTTCTGTTACAATCCCAAGATAAATCTCATAAAACCTTCTCCCTAAAGCTTGATTGCTTCAATTGAAGATTCCATCATCTAGTTCTATTGATCTTGGGAACTCTCCTTTTCTTTACCATACATTTTATTTGCACATCCATGACTAACAAGCGATGTTGGATTGTCAAACTCTCTCATGGGATTACTTTGCAAACTTTGCAACACCACCGATTTCTACCCTCAACATAAAGTAATCTATATGTGTTCTAGTCGTGCCACTCTTATAAGTAATTAACTGATCCTCCCTCTTCTTGAAAAGAGTGTTTGCTATGAAAAGATCATAAGCCGTTACAAAATCCAGAATGACTTTTCCATCTTCATTTTATCCCCGAAGCCATGGCCTCCATGAACACTTATACCCTGAAGCATCATTTCCCACATGTCCATTAAGATCTCCACATATGCAATGCATAATCTTATCCAAATCCTCTCAAAAAGCTTGTGTAATCCTTTCAACTAAACCAATTTACGGTGCATAAACTGAGATGATACTCGGAATTTTTTCTCCGAGCACCAATTTTAGCAAAATAATCTGATCCCTGCATCTTTGCACATCAACCAAACAACCCTTTAAATCCTTATGAACAACCACTCCAACACCATTTCTGCCCTTATCTTTGCCTGAATACCAAAGTTTAAAACCCATCTTCTCGATCTCCCTTGCTTTCTCTCCAACTCATTTTGTCTCTTGGAGACATAGTATATGAATCTTCCTTCTTTCCATCGTATCTACTATCTCCATCAATTTGCCTGTCAAAGTGCCAATATTCCAACTACGTATCCGCAACTTCCTTTGCAACCTCTTTTGGACTAACTTCTTTACTCGCATGCGTCCATCATGGGAGAACCCTTGCAAAATTCGGACTGCATCCAGGCGGTGATGTAGCGGAACTAGCTTATTTACTCGCATGTGTTCCTCGTACGAGAATCCTTGCAAATTTTGAACTACATCCAAGCAGCGATGTAGCGGTCCTTGCCAACTTCTCATTGCATTCAGACGATGCAACACGTCGCTAGTAGAGAACGCCCCAACGAAATCTAAATGTTTTTCTTGAATCAATGATGAAAAGATCCGAACTGTTTTGAGACAAATTAGTAAATAGTGTTCTTAAAAGAATACTATTTAGGAATTTGTCTCTCTTGCGTTTGTTGTCGGCTACCTAGCGCGCAACCCTCCTCAATTTACCGGGCTTGGGACCGACCATGGCTGAGTTAGTCTAACTGAGTTTATGCATGAAAGAATTTGCATATATAAGTACTATGATTTACTTTATTAGAAAAGGACCCGATGACTGGAAAAAGATACTTTTGTGGTCGCTTGGTTTCGAGCATCATCAATTTCATCGTGCTTTAAGAAACTCAACATACACTTATCAGAACATCTGAATCCTCTTAATTAATGCTTTAAGAGAGATGCAAAATAAGTCACCCCTGCAAAATATGTTTAAAAAGCATTAAAAAATTATCAATTGTTTCATTTTAACTTTTTTCCATATATCAAATAGCTAGGCAGGTGTTTAAGTATAAACTAGGTGAGCTTGACATTATAAGCTTCGACAATAAAGAGCCTCAAAAAAAAAGCTTCGACAATAAAGCATGTCACCTACGATAGCGGAGGTGGAGGGAAGATGATAAGTTAGGTGACAGATCTTAGACCGATTTCACTAGAAGGATAAGCCAGGTTGTGGATGGCAGGGACGCGTGCGAGAAGTGGCAACATACAACAAAATCGAGATTCACAATTGCAGTCATGTTGGGTGGTGGTGGTGGGAGGGGTTGTTTCCACTAAGGATGGCTTCAAAAAACAAAGGTTAAGCTATCAAGAAGGCAGTGTTAATCATAGGAGGTAGCACTGGTCATACGCAGTGTTGCAGAAGACGGTATTCGGTATTCAGTCGGAGGGGTCACTGAATAGAGAATAATCGGTATTGGGGCGACTATTCGAAATTATTCAGTTTTGTATTTTTTAATATAAAAATTATTTACAATACATATATTCTTATAATTTTATACATAGATGGTCATTAGTTAACATGAATCCAAGATAAAAGTACCAATCAATATAATAGATATATAGAATTTGACATATGTGGTGATACCGTGGTAAAATGTAAACAATAAAAATTTAAAAATGAAAATAAAAATAAATAAATATCAAAAGTCAAAGTCTAGTTGGCCGAATAGTCGGGCCAGTTGACCGAATAGTCGGGCGACTATTCGGTCGGGTCGACTATTGACCGACTGGAGGTTTGTTCAGTCGGGGACCCCCCCGCACCGCATAGTCAGACCAACTATTCGGGATAGTCGATCGACTATTGCAACGTTGTACGTTAGTGAGAAAAATCAATGACAATTGCTCCATTAATCGGGAGGCATTAATATATATGGTTGACGGGCATTCATAGATCATCTGTTCTAGAGTGGATTGTGTTTGTAATACACACCAGTGTTTCAAGTATGCCAACATACATCTACGTAAATTGGACAAAGCTTTAGGAACACAACAATGTAAAGCAAGTCGATCTTTATTATGTATCAATAATTCTTACATCAAGGATTGTCAAATCAATAATGCAGATAGAATGGATTTTTGTTAATCGAATCAAGTTGAACAAGAACTCATCGGTGACAAAAAAGGGAGAATAGTATGACAAGCTTGAAGTTAAAAGAGGAAAAGGGATGAGAGGGTCGGATTCTATGTAAAAGAGAGAGAGGAGATCGGTGGAGGTAAACTCCAAATTTTCTATTCTAGTATAATCTACTTTTTTTAAAAGCACTATTACCTCTTATGTATAAGGAATGCTCGAATTACACAAGAGAAATAACAAATAAAGTGAAATCCTAACATGTGATAATAATAGACTTCTAATAAGGACACCTAATTTAAATGAAACTAACTTATCCCTGGTGTAATTAGAGATCTTTGATTTATCAATTTATATTTTAAAATAAAACAACACCAACAACAAAGCCTTGTCCCGCACTAAGTAGGGTTAACTACATTGATTCTTTGCCTCCATTTGGATTGATTTTGGGCCATTATCAGGCTTAGATACAAATAACTAAGATTCATTTGAATAGTCTCCTTCCAACACTTTTTAGGCCTTCCTCGCCCTCTCTTAATTGGCTCAACATCCCAAGTCTCGCATCTTCTAACTAGTGCATCACCTGATCTCCTTTGCAAATGGTCAAACCACCTTAAGAGACTCTCTCACATCTTATCCTCTATTGGAGCTACTCTAACTTTCCTTATGATCACAACGTTCCGAATCTGATCTTTCCATGTATGACCACGCATCCATCGTAGAATTTTCATTTATACTAGTCATCATCTGCATGTCTATGGTTCACAGGTCAATATATATTAAAATAAAATACGAGAAAAAAAGTAAAACCCCGGATATCATCAGTACAGAACCATGAAGGACTCAGGAGCCAATTGTGGGTACAAGTATACAAGCTTGTAAAAGTCGGTCGACTAGTCAGCCCGACTAATCGATTCAGGGGGAGAGAGGGGTAGCCGACTGGACTAGACCTAGTTAACCATTAGTCGGTCAACCCGACTAGTCGGGCAGACTTTTACATCAAACCTTTTTTTTATTTTTTGGTAAAATGATTTGCAGTTCCTGTGAACACTCAAAGCCACCAGTAAAATGCACATAGTTCCAATCATCAGTTGTTGTAGGTATGTCTTCTGTTCCAGAGCACTAAGCTTAATATTGCTTGGGCATGTTGACAAAAAAATTGCACTGGTAACTTCTTTCCTTAGGAATTTGAATCATGGGCTAACTATTTATGAGTCCTAATGTTACTGTTAAGCTGGAACTTGAATATGAAGTTTTCAAATCTTATTCTGATGCATGAAATATTTATTGCATTGGTATTTGGTGGTAATTTGTACCAGAAATTGGTACTTTTTTTGATAAGTAGTGATGTTGTTGTGACCAACTACGGTTATCATTCGGATCTTTAATGCCAGGAATTGTCTTCTACACCGCGGTCCGTTTCAAATATCGGATCTCTAACTCATCTGAAATGTAATTTAAATAATGTAATCAAACAAATCCAAGTTATCCTTATTTTATATTCCATTTTTCGATTTTGATAGTGATGGAATTAATGGTTTCCTAACTTCAAGTCAAGAAGCTTGGCGGTATTTCCTAACTTCATCCCTGTGCGTCAGATTTCCGATTGCATCACGCTTGCTTCGGAAATTATTGTGGATTGGCGGCGGAGGGGTACGAGCGGTATTCTTTGGAAGGTGGATTTTGCCAAGGCGTATGATACTCTTGACTGGAGATTTCTCTGGTCTGTGCTGCGGAGGAAGGGCTTCCCCAACAAGTGGATTTCTTGGATGAGGCGTTGTGTCACCACGACGTCTTTATCGATCCTGGTCAATGGTAGGCCGGAGGGGAGATGGATCCAACCACGGAGGGGGGTGCGGCAGGGGTGCCCCCTGGCACCGATGCTCTTCATTCTTGCGGCCGATGTTCTTTCCGATATTGTGGGTTGTGTTGTCAGTCGTAGACTATCTAGTGGCTTCTCGAGGGATGACGTGAATGTTCTGATCATCTAATACGCCAATGATACACTTTTTTTCATCGAGGGGGGCTTGGAGGAGGCCAACAGCATGGCAGTGGCTTTAGAGCTCTTCACCGAATTGTCGGGTTTGTTTAAGAATAGCGCGAAGTCGGTGTTCGTTCCTTCTGGAAGTGCGGAGCAGCTTGCTGACAGTCTTGTGACGTCCCTGGGCTCGGGGCGGTCCTCGTTGCCTCTTTAATATTTGGGCACGCCTTTGACACTGGGGAGAACTCGGATCCGTGATTGGCTGAGGGTTGTTGAGAAGGTTGAAGCAAGGTTGTCGGGCTGGAGGGCCGCGATTCTCTCGAGGGGTGGCAGATTGGTGCTTCTGAAGTCCGTCCTGTCTTCCATCCCCATCTATATTCTATCCAACCGCAAGATGCCTAAGGGGATTCGGGCACGATTGGAGAAGCGGATGCGCTCATTCTTGCGGGGTAATAATACGGGTGGGAACAGGGGGATCCATCTGGTGGGATGGGAGGATATCTTGATTCTTGCTTCAAAAGAGCAACGGGGGTCTGGGGGAGAAATCGCTGGAGCAAATGAACGATGCGCTTTTACTTAAATGGGCTAGCAGGATCTGGGGCCCGGGAGAGGACCTCGTTTACGCAGTGATCAGTAAGATCTACGACGTGAGGGGAGCTCCGCCTTCGTTGACGGTCGGCCTCACCGCCCCGACCCCTTTCTGGCGGGGTGTGGTGAGGACTTTAATGGACAACATCGCCCTCTTCAGACCGGTCCTCGGGAGGGGGGACTCCTTTTCTTTTTGGGCTGACGATTGGTCGGGAGGAGGGGCCCTCTGCTCTCGATTCCCCCGGCTATATGCGCTTGCGGGGGAGAAACTCTGCTCGGTTGCGGAATGTTGGGTTGATGGTCTCTGGTGCCCAACTTTTTCCGCTAACCTCTCTGACCGGAGGTTCGAGGATTTCTTGGCTTTGTTGGAGGTCGTGCGGGAGGTGGGGCCGCTATATGGGGGGCGGGATCACTGGTGTTTGAAGGAGGGGACTTTCTCGGTCAGGGGTGCCTATGGTGCCATCTCCAAGCCGCCGCCGGCCAACTCCGACCTGCTTATTAGAGACTGTGCAAATATTTGGGCTCTCAGGCTTCCTGAGAGAATTGGTATCTTCATCTGGTTGCTCAGGAGAAAGAGGTTGATGACGCGAGATCGGTGCGTCAGGCTCCTTGGAGTCTTTTCGGACAGGTGCTTGATTTGTAATGCTGCGATCGAATCTGTGGAACATCTTTTTTTCTCATGCCCCTCGGTATCTCAATTATGGCAGGAGACGGGCTCAGCGGTGACTTTCAAGCTTTCTGGGACTCGATCCACGACAATCAAAACATATCAAGGGGAGAGCGCCTGTACCCCATGGTCATCCTATGGGCGGTGTGGCGGGGGAGAAACGACCTGCTGTTCTCGGGTCAGCGTTTTTACAAGGAAAATGTGGGGATGTTCGCTAAACGCGTGGTTGATGAGTGGGTCATGTAGCGTTCTGTTTGTAGCATGCTTTTGTTTTTCCCTACTGGTCTTTTTACCTTTTGTTTTGATTAAATAAAATTGGGGCGGACACCACCGAGTGTTTCCCCCTATCTTTTAGACTTCAAAAAAAAGTCAAGAAGCTTGCCAGAAAAACTTCCCTTCACCAGTTAACGGAATGGCGGACATTCAAGACGATCATGTCGTGTAAGTTTGGCAGTTATCCTTATTAGCCCATGTGCTATGAAATGGATATTTTGTCGATACGAAGGAAGATGTTACTTACCAAGGATGTTATCGAAATTCTATGCGTCTCCTCATGTACGGAGACCATTGGTGAAAGACAACACTAGTACCAAAAGACCAGAAGTTGGAACTTGGAAGTTTAGTAAAAAATATGCTTGTTCTGAACATGGAGCTTTTATGTACAAATCTATGTATATATAAGAATATATGTATAAAAATGATTAATATATTTAAAATAATTAAAAAAATTAAAACAACTAATGACCGACTAAATCTGATTAGTCTCCCGACTCCCGATTAATCCTTATTCAGTGACTCGTCGAGTGAGTACTGATTACCACTTTCTGCAAACTTGCAAGTAAACAAGTAGTCCTATGTGAAGTTCGGCTCATAACGTTGATAATAAGTTTTCTTTGTCAAATGGTGGAGAGAGGCAACATGTGTAGAGATATTTATATATTCTATATACATTTTCTGTTACTTTTATTTTCTTGTTTCCATCTTATGTAATTTACACATAGGCCTTCTCTATATAAGAGAGCCTAGGGTTCTCTGGAATAAACAATGAATCATTTTCTTCCAACAGCATGCTCACGTGGATATGTAGCCGTATAAAGAAGAATCAGATATGTAATGAGAATTAAATGCAAGGTAAATGTAGGACCAATAGAAGATGAAATGAGATAAACTCAATTGACGTGATTTTGGCATATACCAAGAATTCCACTGGGTGTTCAAGTTCTAAGTTGTGAGAAGTTAAAGAAAAACCTTGTAAAAGGGGTCAAGGAAGGTCAAAATAAAATTAGGATGAGACTATTAAGGATATATTTTGTTGGATACAAGCATGGGGTATGACTCTAAGTAGATATACTTGAAAACAAAGATTACATGTAAGCACATCCATTTCAAGTGGGAGAAAGTTTGGTGATGGCAGTTGTTATAAAGAGGTAGAGAGTATTTAATGTGGGGCAAAATGTCAAGATTGCCTAATGTGGAAGTGTTCTTCCTCAGAAAGGTCGTCTGAGGTATAGAATGTGTTATAAAGTGCTCAAAGAGGAGCTTTAGGGCATGTTTGGCAACTGGGTTGGGTTGGGTTGGAGTAACCTTGTTTAAATAGTAGTTGTTTGGATGATTAGGAGGGTTCAAGGTTGCAAAAAATCGGTAGTCGGTACTCGCTCGGTTGGGCCACTGACTAAGGATTAATCGGCAGTCGGACGCTAATCGGATTTAGTCGGGTTTTAATCGGTTTTGAATTTTTTAATTATTTTAAATGTATAAATTATTTTGCATGTATATTCTTATATATTTACATAGATTTGTACATTTTTTATATTAGTATAACGAAACAAAAGAAGAATTTGAACTTAAATAAAACATTGAGCATATTAGAATAAGTTTGCTTTAAAAAATAAAAAAATAAATAGGAAAAGTCGATCGACTAGTTGGCCTTAGTCGGTATTAGTCAGTACCCGGTCGGCCACCCCACCGACTAGACTAGTCGGACCTACTAGTCGGGCCAGTCGGGGGCTTTTTACAACAATGGGAGGGTTGGAGAGGGTTGGAATGAGGAATGTGATGTGATGTTCACATTGGTTTGTGATGGAATTCCAATGCAAGAATGCAGGGGAATAAACCGGGTTACCCAAGGTAACATGGTAACCAAACGAGCCCTTAGTCACCCTCCTTAATATAAATTATAATTTTGGGTGACTATTTTAATCAAATAGTCATCTTCGGCCTAATGAGGGTCTGGACTTGAATATACCTATTGCAGCCATCTCATGTAGTTCCAGCTAAATAATTATCATGTCCTTGAGGTATTATTCATACAAGAAGCTTAAGAATTTTCTCACCATTAGTTTTCTTCGCAGTTCACCGGAATCCAGATTCGGTCTTATATCTTTACTTTCCTTGAAGTTTTCGTCAGCCATCTTCTTCAACAAAGTCTGCACTTCACCTGGCTGAAGAGTCGAATTAAGCAGCTGCTTTAGATAAAATACATCTTTACCGCCCATCCTTACACCAGTGATAACATGAGTGCCGTACTTATCAATGAACCTGAAGACCATAACAATTGCTCAGTAAAAAATTAAGACATGCACACAAATGTACGTGCAAAGTAGAAATGCTGATATAATTATTCAAGCAGATCTCGACAAAGTAGTTTTCCCATAAAATTCATATTGTTTCAAAGAACGTAGCCTATACTATCCCAATTAAATAGAAACATCTTCCAACACAAACTAAACTAATTATATGCCCTTAACAAATAAAATAGTTTTTCTCCGAAAAGGAATATACTAAGTAATGATACCTCATCCCATTAGGTGGAATCGAATGAAAATGGCGAAGTGCGATGTGTTCATTTCCTCTATCCCAATAAAGATTTTGACGCTACTTCGAACTCACCACTAAACCTCACAAACTTCAAAAGTCCCCACTAATAGCAAAATCCTCTTGTTTGGATCTTTTCAATTGTAGATGGATGAGTCTACAGGAAGATTGGGGGGAAGATTAGTATCTTATGTTTGCTGGAAACTGACGCAAAGAAAAGCTAAGGAAAACAAAAGGACCTCATTAGAGAATGTATTACGTGGGTAATTGGATCTCACCAGGATCTAATTACCCCACTCATGTTTAGTCCCACATGAATGAGCGGTGGGACTTCAGTCTGTCTGAGGGGCTATATAAGGAGCCCCTCACCTCATGTACTCATTGAGAAATTCAATAGAATATCTGTCCCTTTGGGGGCTTCTCCCGTGATTACATCTCGCTCCTTGGGGAATAGGGTTCGACGTAAATCTTCGAGCTCTTGATGTTTATTATTTTTTTATCGATTTCGCTTCCGTTTTTCAGATTTCAACATGGTACCAGAGCGGGTTCGATTATCGAGGATTTGTTCTTGAAGATTTTTTTTCGAGATTCAATTTTAATTATCAGTTGGCAGCATCTCGCGTAGGCATCTACAACCCCATGCATGCATCTCCAGGCCGCATCTCTAAGCAGTTCATGCTGCAATTTTGGGTTCCAGATCCATAAAACCCTAACGATTTATGTGATCAAGAAGACGAAGAACAGGAAGGAGAGCCTCTCGCCCTCGCTCGAGCAACTCCAGATTGGTCGTGTTGCATCTTCTCCAAGCAATACTCACTCGAGCAAATCGATCACACATCAGTGGTATCTCCATGCTATCCTAGGCGATTAGGACTCCCCCATCTCCGTTCATACTCCCAGGTGGAGCCCCAAACTCCACGCGATAACCCAGAGCAACCCGAGCATCCTCGTTTTCTCTCGAAGAAGAGGGGAAGCCGCCTCCCTGCGCAAGCATCTCCAGACTGCAGCTCTCTAGACTCCATCTCTGCGGTGCCCCATCTCTGTGGCGCCCTCATCCTCCAGCCAACGCCTCCCTGCACCCTCTCCAAGCTAAGGCGCCGCCTTGCGCGGGCGCTTCCCTCTAAGGAGGAAGGCAGCCCTCATATATAGTTCACACTTTTTGACATCCCACAGCTTTTATACTCACCGTCGGGAAGAGCTTAGCCCCTTTTTTTCTTTTTGACTTATACGGTGCAAGAGCGCTCGATCAATGAGCTATTACGCACTCTTTGGGTGGCTGCTTCTAGGCAAACCTCCCTGTTGTCTCTGCACCCCTACCTCCTTTATCACTGAGCGGTCATTTAGGGTAGGGGCCTTAGCTGGTGATCCAACGAAGACGAGGATGAAGGAAGAGCGTCGATTAGCCTCACTGCCTTAGATATCTAGATATATAGTTGGACTCGACTTGGCTCAGCGTCTTAGATATATAGCTGGGAACTATGTAGTTGCTTTAGCTAGTTCGTTTTTCATGGTGAGACCGGGAATGAGAAGATGTATATATTGATCCCCTTCCTTACCTCCATTATAGCTTCAGAGCGAACCCTCATTGCTATACATAGATCATGACCGGCTTCACATCGGGTTCAAGCGGATTATTGATGGTGGACTAGACTAGACCCCTAATTATCATGTTTGAGTGGGGAAGCTCGCACCACCCAACTTCAAAAGAAAAGAAGGGGCCCTTCCGTAAAATCCTTCGAGAGGGGAGTCGAGATCTACCTTAAGCTGCGAAGTCTCTTACAAGAAAGACACCCTTCAATCTATTTACCTTTCACGTATTTGATCTACTGCTTCCCATAACTTGACTTAAAGGAGAGATAACTGCTTACTTTGCCAGAGAAAAAGAGGGCAGAAAGGACCCCACTGGAAAACCACATCCAGCTCTATCTGCACCCTCTCCAAGCCAAGGAGACACCTTTACAGGCGGCGCCTCTCCAGCCAAAGGGCGCCTTCACAGGCAGTACCTCTTCAGGCAAGCCCCCTCCATGCCGCAGGTGACGAACTTGCCGCTCTAGGCCACCTCATCCTCCAGCGGTGCCTGATGAGAAGGGGTTCCAATCGAGGAACCCTAAATAAGACCCAAAGGGGCCTCCTGCATTTCGTCTTTTGTAAGGCCGAGTTTGGGCCGTGCGTGCTCTGTTGAAAAAAGTGAGGTTAGACACAAAAAAGAAGAGAGGTGTTTAAAAAAAGAAAAGAAAAGAAAGAAATTAGGCCTCTTTGTTTAAAAAAAAGAAAGAGAATAGCCAAAAAAAGGGAATGGCTATAAAAATTGATGATTTGTAAAAAAATGCATGTGTTGTTTCTCCCAACTTGATGTTCCAAGCTCTTTATTCTATCAAGTATGGGAGAAAGGGGGAGTCAGAGCCATATTCTCCTGGGCATCTGCAAATCCACGACTAACAGACTGACACTCCAGATTTCTTTGATCATCCATCTTTACCGAGCATCAAACTCTTCGTCAGGGCGTATACTTCTTTTACGACTCGATCAGTTCCCCGCGCTGGACTTCTTCTACAATGATTCTTCTCCAGGCACGACAGAGATATGTTCCGGTGACCTGATATCGCAGCGGTTCAACAGGCATGACAGAGATATGTTCCAATGTCCTGAAAGCCGCAGACTCGTCCTCGTGCGAGGTCTTCTACAAGCAGCGGATGTGTTCTTGTGATGTATCGTGTGAAGATGTGTTGTTTACTTTCTTTCTGTTGCAAGCTGCAGCTTTCTCAGCTCAAGCTTGAGGGAGAGTATTAGAGAATGTATTAGGTGGGTAATTGGATTTCACCAGGATCCAATTACCCCACTCATGTTTAGCCCCACAAGGATGCGCGGTGGGACTCCAGTCTGTTTGAGGGGCTACATAAGGAGCCCCTCACCCCATGTACTCATTGAAAAATTCAATAGAATATCTGCCCCTTTGAGGGCTTCTCCCGTGGTTTCATCCCGCTCCTTAAGGAGTAGGGTTCCACATAAATCTTCGAGTTCTAGATGTTTACTATTTTGTTTATCGATTTCGCTTCCGCTTCTCGGAGCTCAACAGACCCATTTGAAGTGATGGTATTCTTTTTTTAAGAAAAGAGGGTGTAGCGGAGATTAGACCCACCATAAATGAAGTGATGGTTGGATAAAAAAATAAGAGTTTTTATCAATTAAAGATATTGCAATTTCAGTTATGCCTCTCTCTTTTTGAGAATACCAGTTATGCCCCCGACTTCTTATCGTTCTGTTACTATGCCTTTACGTAACTCTAGTTGTCACTAAGTTGAACTTAACCATGATTTTTCAAACTATGGTACGGTTAAGAGGTGCATAATCATCCAAATACCCCCCACCCATCTTCTCCCCGCCTCCTCCTATTCATCATATTCCTCTCCATCATCCTCCTCCTCCTTGAGAAGCTGAAGCTCAGAAGAGCATCGAGCAAATCCGGCAAAGGGGATCGTTGTGTGGTGGTTCGAACCTTGCCTCAGGGCGAAGGAGGAGTTGGACGAGGAGGGGCAGGCGTGAGGAGAGGAGATGGGGTCGAGGGGAGGAGCAGGGGTGGAGGGGGAGGTGTGGGGGCAAAGGGAGGAGCAAGGATATGAGCTCGTGGCGGAGGAGGCGGTGGAAAAGCGGGGGCAAAGGGGAGGCGTGGGGAGAGGAGATGAGGGAGATAGGAGGAGCACGGGGCGGGGGCGGGGGCGGCGGTCTAGGAGGAGTTGGGGGAGGAGCGGGGGCGGAGGGGGAGGCGCGATGACGGAGAGAGGAGATGGGGGAGGAGCTCATGCGAGGAGGCGATAGATGAGGAGCGGGGGCAGAGGGGGAGGCGCTGGGCAGGGGGGAGCTGGGGGCGGAGAGGAGCTAGGGCAGGTTGAGGAGGTGGTGGAGGAGAAGCATGAGGCTGAGGAGGAGGAAGAGAGTAGAGGAAGAGGAAGAAGATGGGGGAGGAGGAGGAAGAGGATGGGACTGACTTTCCAGCCCTCTTTTTCGAATTTATTTCCGATTTTGTCCTCAAAGTTAACGTCCATTTGCGTTGGGGATGGAAGCAACTAACCCGAGAGGTACAAGTGATATAACAACAAGAAGTTGGGGGCATAACTGATATTCCCAAAAAAAAGAGGGGTATAACTGATATTGTAATATTTTGGAGGACCACAACTGATAAGAACCCAAAAAAATAAACGAAGCGATGGTATTCAAGAAAGGACAAAACTTAAATGGACTTTAAGGAGATTATAATAGAAATAAAGAGATTTCAAAATCTAATCATCATTATTAAATTGATTTTTTTGACTAAATATCATTATTAAATTGATGGGCTTTTATCAGTTGTGCCCCTCCGAGATATTCTAATATCAGTTATGCCCCTCCTTTTTGGGAATATCAGTTGTACCCCTGACTTCTTTTCGTTCTATCACTTGTGCCCCTCCGTTAGTTTAACCGTCAATGAGTTGACTTAACCATAGTTTTTTTAAACCATGGTGCAGTTAAGAGGGTTATAACTGTCCAGACTTCTTCTTCATCTCCTTCCTCCTCCATTTGTTCTTCTTCCTTTCTCTTCATAATTTCTCTCTCTTAGATACACCTTCATGCAACCATTGAATCTCTAAATTTTTTGCATTTTCACGGATATATCACTCAGTACGGATCAAACGGTGAATTTTATTGAATTTCTTGGTGAATTTTCATGAATCAATTAGTCAAAAATTTATCTTAACTTAACAAAAACTGAAAGCCCTACAGTTTCAGCCTTGCTCCTTCTCCATCGTACCTCCTCCTTCATCCCCTTCCTCTCCAGGTTATTTACAACTGCAACAAAGGGGAGGAGCTCGGCGGATTGGGCAAGAGGGGCTGGATTGGGAGGAGGTGGTGGTCGGTGGAGGAAAGGAGGGGTCGGTTGGGGAGGACGGGCGAAGGAAGAGGGCGGAAGAGGCGGGGGAAGGGGGAGGCGCGGGGGCGGGGGCGGGGGCGGGGGGCCAGGGGGAGAAGTTCAGGGTAGGGGCGACCTTGGGCGTGGGGAGGAGGCAGGGCGGGGGGAGATGGAGGGGGCAGGGGAGGCACAGGGGCGGCAGGTGCAAGGGGGCGACCTGGGGGCGGGGAGAGGAGGCAGGGCAGGGGGAGGGGCACGGAGAGGCGTAGGGCAGGGGGAGGCACGGGGGTGGCAAGGGAAGGGGGAGGTGTAGCGAAAGGGGGAGGCACAGGGGCGCGAGGGTGGCAGGGGCAGAGGGGGAGGAGCAGGTTCGGGCAGAGGAGGAGGATGGGGGGAGGGGTGAGAGGGTGAAGAAAAAGACTACTTAATCCATTTTTTTCAATTAATTCCACTTGTATCCTTAAAGTTAACATCCGTTTGTATTATGGATGGACGACAACTAACCTGAAGGGCACAAGTGATAGAATGGGAAGAAGTTGGGGGTACAACTGATATTCACGAAAAGGGAGGGGCATAACTGATGTTACAATATCTCGGAGGGGCACAACTGATAAAAATCCTAAATTTATATTTGGAGTAGATATCATGAATGGCATTTGTGCATATGCACTCAAAATCCAAAGTTTTCAAATGGAGGAAAAGAGGACTTTAAAGACGAGCTAGACAATCTTTTCAAAGAATTTTATAAAGAGACTACTTGTTTTTTAGTTCTTAATAAAGTTGATGGTTGCTCTCCTCTAAATAATGTCAGTGGGCTTTTAAAAAAGCTAATTTGTTTCGAAATGACAGATACAATGTCTTATAGTTTGTGTTGAGAAAAATGATGGATTCAGATGGAGAAGCTCATGAGTGGAATTGGCAAGACCGGAAATGCCCAAGGTCCTACTAAACAAATCACTTTGAATGCTTCTAGGAAAAAAGAAGAAAGAATAAGAATTTGTTACAAGTGTCGAAGATTCATTATTGAAAATATGTTGCTTTCAATGTGGCTAATAGCCCTTCATATTGAAGTAATTGAACAATTTTTCAAGAAGTTGGCATCTTCAAGAAGAGATTTAAATCCTCCAAGTATGCATGAGTTACGCACTTGGATATAGAGGGGAGACGTAGAGACTATTAAGGCAATGATGAATGATGCCAAAGCGTCGTGGCCAGCGATAGGATGCAATATTATATATGATGGTTGCAAAGATACCAAAGGTCGTACGTTTATCAACCTTTTGATGAACAATCCAAGAGGTATTTCGTTTCTAAAATCAGCTGATACATCTAAAAAGGAAAAATGTGGAGTTTCTTTTTAAGTTGATGGATGAGATTGTTGAGGAAGTTGGGGAAAAAAAGTAATACAAACTTACACGACAGTTGGTGACTTCTTGATTGAGAAGAGAGAGAGTGTGTGTATTGGACTCCATCTGCAGCTCACTGCATAGCTCTTAAGTTAAGGACATCTTGAAATTGTCTTTGAATGATTAAATGTTTAAAAATGCAAAGTTGGTCATCAATTAAATTTACAATCATGTATGTGTGTTGGCTATGGTGATAAAGCATGTAAATGGAGATTTAGTGCAACTCGTCATCACATGCTTTGCCATGGCTTTTCTTACCTTGTAAAGATTGTTAATGGTAAAGGATCAACTTGAGTCATTTTTTACCTCAAAAAAGTGAAAATGTGACTAATATTCCGCCAAAGATAAAGGCAAGAGTATACAACATATTGTTTTAAAGAGAATCTCTTTTGCATGGTGTTACTTATGTGATCACAACAATCAAACTATTGGTGATGGTGATGCGAAAGATCGATTTTGAAAAGTAAAGCCATGAATAGGACAAAGGAAGAAATCGCTCAAAATTTGCATAAATGAAGAAAAGTACAAAAAATATGGGACATTATTGATCGGAGATGAGATAAACAACCTCATACACATTTCCATAATGTTATTTACTTTATTAATCATCAAGGCTAGTGTTGTTGAGAGTTATTTTGTATTTGCTTATTTAGTCTTTATTGTGTAATATGCCTTCTAGGATTTCTCCTCTTTATATAAGAGAGCCATATAGCCCTCATAACAAGCAAGCCATTATTTTTCCTCTACATGGTATTAGATCGACGGTCGTAGAGTGGAGTCCAGTTCCCAAACCCTAGCCCCCACTAGTCGCTCCTCTCTCTCTCTCTTGTCAACAACAACCCTCAGCTCCCCAACCACTCTCCGGTGCAACCAGCAGGGCATGTGGCCCCTTCTCTCGCCACCAACAGGTCCAGGCAGCCTCTTTCAGTGACAACAGGGCCCGGTGGCTCCTGGGCAGCCGCCAGTGGCCATGTAGTGCCACTTGGTGCTCTTCTAATAGCCCTTCTTGCTAACCTTGGCAATACCACGTGTATGTGGTTGTTGTTAAATGTGATTTAGGGCACTTCAGCGGTCTGATTTTGAACTTATTTGGTGATTTCAGATCTATAAATCACCCCGTCTATCATGCAACATCATTGAAGTTGATGGGAACAGTTGTGGCATTAATCGCACACACAACTGGTTCCTCGTATGATTGTATGGACACCGTTAGATTAATCTATAGCCACATTCGTGTTCTTTCCCGACTTCATTATTATATCAGGGAACAAGGTTGACTTACCCTCTTCCGGTACCTTCAAAGGTCCATCATTAAGATGGATAGGACTAATTATGAGTTATGGTTCATGCATTTCATGAGCCTTATGCAATGCAACAATAAGGAGCACATTCTGACACAGCCTGAGCCAGTCGATAAGACTGGGGTTAATGCTTTTTGGAAGCAAGATGACACGTATGTACATGTTTGGCTATATAGTACTCTCATCACAGAGATAGCCAATGATATTCTACATCAGCACACTGCCATGGTAATGTGGGATATCCTCGCTGCCACCTATTCTTAGGCGATGAATGGGATAAAGATCTTGCACCTCTAGTATGATATCTTTCACGACCAAGCAGAATAGTTGTCCTCTTCATACTTTCTACTCTTTGCTCAGGGGTATGTTTAAGAAGCTTTACAACATCATGCCTCTAACCGCTTATCTAGAATAGTAGAAAGCGTACATGAATGTCACAATGATTGGAGTATTTCTTGCAACACTTGACCTTGAGTATGATGCCACACGGAATCAGCTACTCGCGAGTGCATATATACCTCCAAAGAGGCTGCCTACATCAGACTCAACAAGATCACGATCCCTCTTATAGCCATCACTCAAGCCTCACCTACAATAGCAGCATCTCACGACAGAGGAGGTCGAACTCAGTTTATAGGTTGTGGTGTCCGTGGCAAAGGAGCCAGACGTCTGAGTCAACCATGCACTTATCATCACGGTTCTGGCCATGCTGAGGACACCTGCTACCAGAAGCATAGTTACCCCGCGTATGCCCGTGTTGCTAAGAAGGTTGAGCCTATTATCAGAAGTTTGATGATCTTATCTCCTGTCTGAGAGAGATTATGACTCCTACTACTAGCTCCACTAGTGTTCCTTCGGGGCCTTCTAACACCATTGCTTATGTCTCATCTAGTACCTCAGGTATAGCTTATGCCCTTACTGGTTATCACAGGTCGACATTTCAGAGTGGATTATGGACTCCAGTGTATCTCATCATCTTATTAGAGGCAGGGCACAGTTCACTTTCTATAGATCAGTACATAGAGGCAGATATGTAGTTATTGCAAAGGGGAGAGATTCCCCTATTATAGCATAGGGGAAGATTCATTTTACACCAACTATGCTTCTGTAGAATGTTTTACATGCACCTGATTTTTCTATGAACTTGTTATCCATTAGTCAGATTACTAAGGATTTGCATTGTCGTACCATATTTGACCCCTCATCTCTTATGTTTCAATATATACTCACGAAAAGAGTGATTGGATGTGACCATGAGCAAGAGGATTTCTACGGACTAGTCCGGATTTCTTATGTTGGCGCTTCTTCCATTCCCACTAAGTCAGTCTCCCTCTACTTGTGGCATCTCAATTTGGTCACCTTCCTCTACAGAAGTTGTGTAAAGTCCTCATGCAGATTCCTTCTCAGTCCACTTTTCAGTACGAAGCTTGCTAGCTTGGGAAGCATCACCAATCCAGTTTTCCCTAGTCACCAGAGTCGTAGTAGCAGTTCCTTATTTAAGTTAGTTTATTTTGATATTTGGAGTCCTAGTCGTGTTCCCGACCACCGGGGGCATAGGCAAGGTTTGTAATATCGATATCGTATTAATCCCCATGGGAAAGGATATATCAACGATATCAGTGGAGATCTCGGAAATGGCTTCAAAAGGTCGTTTTTTGCAAATTAAGAAACATTAAATAACAAACAAATACACATTTAGATGCAACAATGAGGTGCATTTAGCATACCAATAAACATTGTATCCAAATTTAATGGGGCTACAAGCCTATACCCAAGGGTGAGCCAACTTGGCTACCCCCACCTTATTTTTTTCATTTCTTAAGGTACTTTCTGGAAACACCTGGAGGATTTAGATCAACACATGACACGATGTTATCATCCAAGTTTCATTTAAAACTAGCATTCCTAACCCATCCATCAAGACTGTCAACTTTTAACAGTCTCAAAACTGCTGAAATCGACCCCTTTTAAATGGACTGGTTAGGAATGTATGATTTATACGAAATTTGAATGATAATGCATGTTTTTTCAGAAAATACCTCAAGAAATGAAAAAAAGATAAGGGTGAGGGTAGCCAAGTTGCCCCCCTCCAGATGTAGCCACATTAAACCCATGTTAACCGTTGACTGCTGGACTGCTAGGAGATATTACAAAGGAAACAATGAAATTCAAAGAATAACAACTTAAAGGCATCAAGGAATTGTATTTAGCACCTTTACTTTACATCACATCACATACTATATAAGAAGACATCGAGCTATATTAGATATCAAACAAATAAGCTATTGAGCATTGTAATATATATGTCCTTGATCTGTTTGTAGAGTTGTTTCATCTCCATTAAAACGAGAGTCTCATAGTAGGAGTAGATACATAAGCAAAATCCCACACAAATAGAACAAAAACTAAAAAATATGTGGTATTGAGTAATATCAATCCCAAAGTTATGGTATCGGATGATACCAACCGATATTTGGGAAATTTCGTACAGAAATCCTCAATGTTTGGGTGATATGAGTCGAATAACCGATATCTCGTTGATATCTCATGGGATATCAGGCAATATCCTGGAAATCGATATACAATCAAATATCGAAACATCCCCTCTAGCGATACCTATATATCACGATATCTCGAACCATGGGCACAAGTTCTATCTTGTAGATGTCGGTGATTATTCTGTACTTTCTTGGATTTTTCATATGAAAAGAAAGTTGAAGCTAAGTCTATCACTCAAATTTCAAACTTCTATTAATAAAATAAAGAACATATTTTTTGTTGTTAAGTATGTCCGCTCTAATAGTGTCTTGGAGTTTTGTATCATTTAGCTCTCTCGATTCTCCAGGTCCCTTAGCATCTTATTTCATACCTCATGTGCATACACCACTCAACAGAATGGTGTTGTTGAGTGCAAACATTGCCATCTTCTTGATGTTACCAGGACTCTTCTTATCCAGAGTCAAGCCCCCCACTCTTTCTAGGGTTATGTTGTATTCACCGCTTGCTAACTGGCCAACCGTATGTCGTCCTATGTGTTAGGAGGAAAGGTTCTTATTTTGATTGTGTTTCTCAATAAGGATATTTTCTCTCTAATACTATGTGCCTTTGGCTCTGTGACTTTTGTTCATCACGGTTAAAACCTTGCCATCACCTAACACCTAGTCACGACAAGCTCAAAGCTGTTAAGTGTGTTTTGTGTCAGACGGAAGTACTACATTAGTTTTGATGTCACTTTCTTTGAGTTTGTAATGTATTTTTCTCCTGCTGGTGACAAGATGGTTCCTTTTGAGTCTGGTGAAGAGGTTTACGTTTCAACTCCTTTGTCACCGTCACCACCACCACCTCCACTTGTGGTTCCTCCACCACAACCTATAATTCATGCACCACCTCCTCCTCATATGGTTCCTTCTCCTGTGGCTCAGACTTAGCCTATACACTACATCATCCCAGAAGGGGCTTCTATGTTTGCATGCGAATGGGCCTTTATAGTGAAGGAGAGAGCATGTGGCAGTGTCGATCTCTCCAAGGCTAAGCTTGTGGCATGTGGGTTCACCAGATATATATGGTAGATTGACAAAACATTATTTCCCTTGTCGCTCGCCATTCTACTCTCAGGACCCTCCTTTCCTTTGCAGTGGTACAAGACCGACCGCGTTCGCATCTTGAAGTAAAGGATGTTTTCTTATATGGAAACTTGTAAGAGGAATTATGTATTGGGCTATCAAGTAAGTTCGAGCTCTATGAGCTCAACTTAGGATCAGCTTGTTAAGGGCTCGTGAGCCCGACTTGAAAACCTAACAAGCTCAAGCTCGAGTTGGATTTATGGCTCATTAGGATTATCGAGTCGAGCTCGAGTTGGGTCGTGCTCAACTCAATAACTAGACTCGATAACGCAATATAATTTTAATATATTTTCCATTCACTCTCTCTTTCCAAAGTCCCCCTCTCTAAGACTCCACTCCGACACGAACACAATTTCAAGCCTTAACCCTTCAAGCCCTATGGTTCCCTCTCCAGTCTCCACTGTTGTAGGCACGTAGGCATCACCGCACCGACGCGCTGCAACTTCGAGCCCTAGGGTTTTCGATAAGGGTGAATATGGATCTTGAGTCCATGTCAAAGGCCATCTCTGAGGCGGTGGCGGTGCTGGTCAACACCACCATCCTCTACCGCTCGACACTTGCAAGACCAAGTAGTAGGACAAGGTTCATTCCCACGGCGAGCGCAAGTACATGTAACACCATCCATCTCTCCTTTCTTCGTTTCCATGATCTATAGATGTAGTTCCAATATGGCGATTAGGTTTTTGGTTGGATCCCTGATGAGCTCAAGTCCGAGCGTTGAGGGCTCATTGAGAGGCTCATAAACCAACTCGAACTCGATGAGTTCGAATATAAACCTGCATTCCAGGGCTCGAACCTTATCGAGCTGAGCTCGAGCCAAGTTTTCTTATCAAGTTTGAGTCCGAATTGGGTCGATCGACTCGTTCAACTCGATAAACACACCTATATATATATGCAACGCCCTAGTTATATATGCAGCAACTACCTGGGTTTGTTGCTAATGTGGGGTATTAGAAGATATACTTATTTCATAAGTTTATTTATATCCTCAAACAGATTCCCATAGCATGGTTCTAGAAGCTCTCGAACTTTATAGAGCAGCAAGGTTTCACGAGATCGACTGAAGATCATTAGCTCTTTGTTCACGAGATATAGAGGTATGGTTGTCATTCCGGTTTATGTTGATGGCATTACTGTTATAGGAGATAACTTATAAGGCATTAATGAGGCTAAGACATTCCTTGAATAATGGTTTGTTAAAACAAACCAAGAACCTTGACGACCTATGACACTGCATTGGGTTTGAGTTTGCCATGAACCGGTGAGGTCTGGTGATGACACGGAGGAAATATGTTATTGTTTTTCTCCTCAAGACAATGATGGCAGACTGCAGACATGTCACTACTCCTATGGACCCCTAGCATGAAGTTCTACGATGATCATACAAATTAGGTGGGACAAGAAGAGGTACATGGAGCTCGTTAGGAAGCCCTTCTATGTGACTAATACTAGAGCAGACATCTCCTTTGTAGTGAGCAAAGAAAGCTAGCATTTGGAGCAACCATGACAGGCTCACATGGATGTCATTCACATAATCTTCAGGTATCTGAAATTTTTTTCTAGGTACAGGGTTATTCTTTAGCAGATGGACTTTTCTTGCCATCACAGCTTGTGCAGATGATGATTATGCAAGATGCCCTAAAGACAGGAAGTCTACCTCTGATTTTGCAATTTTCAAAGGGAGTTATTTGGTCTCATGGAAAATTAGGAAGTAGACTATAGTTTCTAGATCTAGTGTGGAGTCAGATTACAGAGCTATGGCACAAAGGAGCACAGAGATGATGTGAATCAAATCCAATCTGACAGAATTAAATGTTGATGCACATCTTCCCAAGCAGTTGCTATGCAACAACCAAGCTGCTTCTTCCATTGCCAATAATCCCAACTTCCATGAGAGTACCAAACACATGGAGCTAGATTGCCATTATACACGAGACATGCTACAAAAAGGCTTTATCCCTACGTCTCACAATAGCTCAGGGAAATCGATAGCAGATGTGCTCACCAAGGCCCTAACCAGGGGGTTGCTCCAAAGGTGTTTTTCCAAGTTAAGTATGATTGATATATATGTTCTATATTAAAGGGGAGTGTTGAGAGTTATTTTATATGTGCTTGTTTTTTTAGAAGAAAAAGGGTGTAGTCCCGAGATTGGAACTCACCACCGATATGTGCTTGTTTATTTTGTTTCTATTATGTAGTTTGTTATTGATGAATACCCATTCATCACTCTTATTCTTATATTTTAGCTACAAAAACCTTTGCAAATGCATGTAGATATATGTAAATAGGAGTAATTACCAAAAGCATGCATTGTGTAAAAATCTATAATTAGCATGTTTTTGTGCAACAATAAAAGAATAAAGACTAAAAAGAAAAAGAGGGAAATATTTAGAATAAATAGTGAGCAGCCTAACCCAAGGGAGGGCTCAGCATGGGCCTGACCGCATAAAAGCCAAAGTAGAGGGAGATAGGGGCTCTTGTGTAAATATTTATGTAAATAAAATAAAAATGTTTTCCTCACCAAAAATACACTTGTAAATACTTGTATATATATATTTATTAATATAAAAACAAAAGAAAATTAAAAATCAAAAAGATCAAAAATACCCTTTCATCATGTACATAAACCATGCTTCTACATTTATTTAACCTTGTAAATAAATAAAGTTATTTTCCAAACTTTTTGTAAATACTCTATGCTATATATTGTATATAAATAAATAAAAAAGAATCAAAACAAAAATCAAATAAAAATAACAAAATTAAAAATACAAAAATACATTGTACATATACCATGTATATAGATGTACATATCTATTTATTTTACCTATGTACATAAATAATAAAAATAAATAAAAACACCTTTTTATTCCTTATTTTATTCTATAAATAAATAAAATATAAAATAAGGATAAAATTGTATAAAAATAAGGGATATTTACCCAGCGAACCCTGAAATCTTTCAAAATTACCTCTACGACCTTTGAAACATCGATATTCCTCCCTAGACCCCGTAATCTTGCTCCGTCTTACCCTACAGACCCTCCCGTCAATTTTAACTACATTTGAGTCAGTTACTTTGGCTTGTCGTGAGTTAATCTAACCAATTAACCATCGAACGGTTACGATTAGCCAAAAAAAAGAGAAAGAAAACGTGCAAGTTAGACGTGAGGGTGCAGAAGCTTGGGCGGCAGGGAAGCAGCAGCGGGAGGGAGGGCCTCCATTGTCGGCGCAAGGTGCGACGCTTCCGCAGCCGGGGGGAGGGGGGGTAGCAGCAGCGGCCGGGGAGGGGGGGAGTGGCAGTGGTCAGGGAGGGGCACTGGTCGAGGATGGGGCTGGGCAGAGAGGGAGGTCTCGCGCGACCAACAGGAGGGGGCCTTTCCCGCCCGCTTCGAGCTGGGCCGAGGTGGGGGTCTCGCGCGACGCTGGGCCGAGGTGGGGTGCTCCCAGGTCAGGGCGCCCTGCAGGTCGGGTGCGGGGGGGAGGAAGAAGGAAGGGGGCCTTTCCCGCCCGCTTCGAGCTGGGCCGAGGTGGGGCTCCCAGGTCAGGACGCCCTGCAGGTCTGGTGCGGCTAGGGCACGCGGGTGGGTGGTGGGGGGGTGTGCGGGGCTTTCAGGTCGGGCAGTGTGGGGGTGACCGGGGGGGAGGGGGCGAGGGGCTCTTGGGTCTCCTGCAGGCCGATCGGGGGTAGGAGGAAGAAGGGCGGCTGGGGCATGCGGGGGGGCGCTTGCGGGTGAGGAGGGGAGGGAAGCGCAGGTGCGGTGCGGGGTTGGGGGGAACCTCGTCGCGACCGCAGGGAGGGGGCTTCGAGTTGTGGCGGTGGGCCGGGCACCGTACGATCGGCGGGGAAGGGGGCTTCGAGCTGGTGGAGGAAGCGTGCAGGAGAGGGGGCTCCGAGCGGGCGTCACGGGGGCCAAGGGGGAGAGGGGCTTCAGGCAGGGGAGAGGCGGTGGCGTGGGGAGGGGGGTTTCCAGCAGGGGATGCGACGACCGGGGAGGTGGAGCGGGCTGACGTGGATGATGCAGTAGTGGCGGCCGGGGGAGCAGCATCGCCGGGGCCGCGGGAGGGCAGCATCGCCGGGGCCGTAGGGAGGGGGAGGGGAGGCACTCAATGTAAATTTAATAAACAA
>JAZKJV010000171.1:230284-375354 GCA_037367405.1 Ottelia alismoides
TCCCTGTGAATGCTTAATTCTCGCATGTGTGTTTTATTTTGGGTTATTTGCAACCGAGCCCCCTGGACTTTTGGTACGTGTTACCCAATAGGTCCTCGGGACTTATTTTCCTTACATATAGGTCCCTGAGTGCCCCAGGCACGCGCTTGGCACGTGATTTGCTGGGTTAATTGCACCTGGACCCCCAGAACTTTGGGTATTTGCATTTCAGTCCCTGTGCACAGTACCCTTTTGTTATTTTTGAATAAAATATCAAATCACCTCCAAATTCGATGAAAATTTGACACATGACTCCTGCCATGGTGTAGGATTTTTGTGAATTTTTGAGGACATTTTTTATTGTGTTTGCTATTTTTAAAAATTCAAAAACCTTAGTTTTTGCTATTGTCTAGATTGGAAAATCACAAAAAAATATAAAAACTCCCCTAAAAATTCTATAAAAATTAGCTACTGTTTAATTTGTGTTCCTTGATTTTCTAGCCAATTTTGGCTATTTTTCATTGCTTAAAAACCTTAAAAACTTAAAAACACCAAAAAACCCATAAAAATTCTATTAAATTCATCAAAAACCCAAAAATAATAAACTTGGTACCTAAATTTTCCTTATTTTCTCTACTTTATAGGAAAATTACCTCCAGGCCATTTTGAGGCCCTTAGGTATTTTATCTAGGGTTTCTTGGCTCGGCTGGACAGTACCTCTTATTTTTGCTACTGTTTGAATTTTAGAAAATAAAATAAACATCAGAAAATTATCAAAAATTCACCAAAAACATAAAAAAATATAAAATACATAAAAATATTTTTGTTTTGATTTTTGGTTGCATTTTGATGCATTAAATAAATTGTTGAAGTGTGCTTATTTGTGTTTTCCTTATTTTCTTTACATATTAAAAATCCAAAAAAATATAAAAATACTTAAAAACCACTAAAAACATTTTGTCTTTTATTTTGTTTATTTTTACCTTTTCGTAGGCCCTCGGCCAATCCGTGCTCCTTGAGTTCGACCCTGGGTGCTATACCAGGTTAATCACATAGCAGGACCGCTTCTCGTATTTTGATTGCTTGATTTGTCATTAGTGGTTCGATTTTTCTTGATATACACGGTCTGATCGCTTGCGTCGCAACGACCCTATTTCTGTATCTTATACCCGAGTGGACAGGCCGGTTATCTAAGGTTTCTATTATGTAGGACCGCTTCTCGTATTTTGATTGCTTGATTTGTTTCTATTATGTAGTTTGTTATCTAAGGTTTCTCATCTCTATATAAAAAAGTCCTATGACCCTCATAATAAATAAAACATTATATTTCATCCACAAAGTATAAATCAGCACTCAACAAAGATTATGAGGTGAAAGTTGTATGGCGCTCTTGCCTAAAAAGAATGATCCCTGATAATGAAGAGGGAAAAATTATTTTGCAGAGTGACTCATTTGCCAATTGTTAGAAAATAGGAAGCGGAAGCGGAATCAGAAATAAAGATAGAAAACATGAATTGAACACGAGATTTTACGTGGAACCCTACTCCGTAAGGAGCGGGAGGAAACCACGGGAGAAGCCCTCAAAGGGGCATGTTATGCATTGTACTTTCTCAAAGGATACAGGAGGTCTGGGGCTCCTTATATAACCTCCACAGAGCCTCCAAGTCTCACCAGTGGACAATGTGGGATTAAACAATTGGATGGGGTAAATGGATCCTGGAGGTATCCATTTACCCATCTACAACTCAATAGGCGCACAACCAAATACTCCAACACTCCCCCTCAAACTGGAGCATGCAATGCTCAGCTTGGACAAACAGAAAAAAAACTCAACTCAACGCTACAAGGACACTAAGGACAATATCAACCCAACGCGCACAACTGTTGTTGTCGAGGACGTTGCTTCTCATGCCGTGCAGGTGAGGAGGACGAACGGGCTAGAGTGTGAGTCTGTTGAATCTCCTCGTCAGAGAGCATGTGCTCTGAACTGCACCTGTCAGAGTCACTGCAACTGAAATGAGTCTCCTCGTCGGACTACTCTGGCCCGCCACAACATGTGGACAACTGCTCCATCTCTGAAAAGGGCCGAACTGAAATGGCCGTGGAAGTGCAATCCTCGTCGGAGTCCACGGCCGCTGGAGAATGGAGTCTGAATGAAGTCTCCTCGTCAGAGAACTGGGTCTCTCCCATCTGGCTCAGAGAATGGTACACTACTCCGGTGTCCCTATGATACCACATAAAAACCCTTGCAACATGGCATAGGGAATGGTCCTCTACTCTGGAGTCCCTATGGCTCACATGAAAACTCTGGCCGAAATAAGAAAAAATGGGGACCATAACAAAAGATGGCAAACATGTGCTCATCTGAAAATGACCGCAAACATATGCGTGTCTGAAAAAGAGGCTCTCTCTGGAGAACTCGAAAATGGGTCATTCAAACATGGAGTGCCTCGAACTTGGACTCTGACTAATCTGTCGAGCCTGATCAACTGCGCATCACACATGTGGACTCGGAATCTGAATGTCGAGTCTGAATCTTGCGCATGGAGAATCTTCATTTGAAAACTGTAGAGTCTGAACAACTGAATTGTCTGGAACATGGAAGGCTGTATCCCGATATATCGGCGATATATCGCCGATATATCGATATCGACATGGGACCGATATCGAAATCGATATATCGATATATCCGATTTCAGGCATTTTCTTCAGAAAAATTCCTAGATATAGCGATATATCGGCGATATATCGCCGATATACCGATATCGACACGATATCGAAACGATATCGATATCGATATGTCCTTCCATGGTCTGGAAATCTCTGAATCTGGAAGAAGACATGTGACTCTACACCATACTCCCCCTTTCTCCCATACTTGTCGAAAATGAACATCGACAAAGTTGGAAGAAGACAAGATCGATGGGGAAAAACAAAACATGAAACTTGCGGATTTTCATCATTTTTTTCATTTTTATAAGCCGTCACATTTTTTCATTGTTTTTTTGTAAGCCGTTTCAATCATTTTTTTATGGCTTTTCTCTGCAACATTTCCTTTTTTTTGAAAAAAAAACTTTGCATACAGTTTTTTTATGTACCCCCCCTCCCTTTTTCAAGACAAATCTCCTCTCCCTTTTTTCGTGTTTTTTTCCTTTTTTATTTTTTTTAACTTCATCTTGGCCCACTTAGGCCCAACTTCTTTCCTTTTTTTCTCTCTCCGCAGCCTCCTTTGGCTTCAACCCACCTGGGCCTTAAAAAAAGAAACACATTTTTTTGTTTAAAAGAAATAGAGACATCGGGTAGGGTTTCCCATCGTGGAACCCCTTCACGCACCGCCCGCTACCTGGGATATAGGTGTGCGCGCTGGGGGGTTGCGCTGCCGCCGTATGGAGATCGCCGCCGTATGGAGGAGGGTTGATGGTTGGGGGTGGAGGCTCCACGCTCGTCGCCGTAGGACCGGAGGTTGGAAAGGCGGGGCTGGAGAACTACCTTCGCCTCCTCCGACGAAGGATTCGCCGCTTGGATCCTCGTTATCAAAGCCTTCCTCGCGGCGCTCGACGGGGATCTCCGACGCGGCTCTACCTGGCATCGGATCGCCGCCGCATCTGGCCGATTGATGGTTGGAGGAGGCGCCGCTTCTGGCTGATTGACCGCGCTGCCTACGTGAGAAAGGGAAGGCGAGGGAGCGCCTGGGGTTCGCGCCGCACGGAGGGAGGTCGCCTGAAAGTCGTGCGACCGCCTGGACATGTCGATGAGGAGGCTGCGCGACTCTAATTTCTTGTTGGCCCCCGGGAATCTGGAGGTTGCAGGCCACCATGAATCTGGAGGATGCAAGCCACCGTAATGTTTGACCTGGAATATGAACGTCGAAAGGAGGGTTGTGCATCGCCAACAATGAGGATGCCTTGTCGCTGAGAACTGCGGCTAGACTTGGCTGGAAGATGCGCCATGTTCCGCACGAACAGGGAACCCGGACCTGGAGATCTGCATGAATTCTTTGCAGGCTTGCACATTTTAGGGTTACGGAAACCCGAAAACTTGAATAAAACTTGAACAAAATAATGATAATCATCTTCATCGAATCTCGAACAAATAATAAACGAACGTAGAATCCTCGAGAATCGAACCCGCTCTGATACCAAGTTAGAAAATAGGAAGCAGAATCAGAAATAAATATAGAAAGCATGAATTGAACACGGGATTTTACGTGGAACCCTACTCCGTAAGGAGCGGGATGAAACCACGGGAGAAGCCCTCAAAGGGGTGTTATGCATTGCACTTTCTCAAAAGATACAGGAGGTCTGGGGGTCATATAGCCTCCACAGAGCCTCCAAGTCCCACCATTAGACAATGTGGGACTAAACAACTGGATGGGGTAAATGGATCCTGGAGGTATCCATTTACCCATCTACAACTCAATAGGCGCACAACCAAATACTCCAACACCAATGCAAGAGGCTTGTTTTGTCGAGCAAATACTTTTGAGGCTTTGACACGCGGAAGACGAGAACTACTTATGTAGAATCTCTCCTAATTCGTGTATTCTTTTAGCTTTAATTATATTCTCTATCGTACATATGTTATGCCATCACACTATTTAAAAATTGCAATAGATTAGTGCGGGCGAGCAATGTAGATGTGACATCTGAGTTGAAGAGGTTTGCTATGCGAATTTTGATTTTGCTTGCAGTGTGTCTGGATGTGAAAGAAACTAGAATTCATCCAATCATGTACATTATTTATTTGAACTTAGTAGAGATCTGAGAGTAACTACATTACATGTGTAGGACATTCATAATTTAACGAACTTTAATGCCCATGTGCAAACAAAAAGAAGAAATAAATTGAAGAGAAGCTCAACGATTTGGTATTTTTTATGTGCAATTTAAGGTTACAAAAAGTGAAACAAGGAAAAAGATATTAAAGCGCCCTTTGTATGGAGGATGTGGATTCAAGTGATGAAAGGAAATATGAGTTCCACCTAGGTGCCAGTGAAGTTAAGGCTTTTCATGAGCTCGAAGCAAATTTAGTTCTTGAGGATGAAATAGTGAATATTGAGGAACAATGTGGAGAACGGGGGACGAAGTAGAAGCAAGATAAGGGTAAAGGTAAGAAAGAGGTAAATATTATCACTTAAATTATAATCGTAATTTATGAAAAATTATAACATTTTGTAGGAAAAGAAGTTAATATTGAAGAAGATGGTATCCAAGCTGACGAGAAACACATGATGACGACGATCTCTAGATAATTACAAGGAAAACTAGACCTGACAAGAAGTTAGGTTTGCTCCCAGATGGACCCGTTAACCACCTGAAATGCTTAAGCTCAAGTTTTTAAGTAGTAAACACCACACTTATAACCTGCTCTCACACTTTGTAAGTTTCTGATATTGGGACTGTTTTGGGGGTTGTTGCAATCTCCCCCACTTATATTTGTAGCATTCTCCTAGTGATATAGCCCATCACTTATTTCCAGTGATAGTGGCAGTTGCACGCTCCGGGTAATCCTTTCCACTATCATAGGGAAATAGGCTCTGAATCGTCACGGGCTTAAGTCTTTCTAACCGTCATCGAGGAAAACTGGCCCTAACAACATGTTGGATCTGGACTAAGATGAATCCTTTGACAACTAACCATAATGCTTAAGACCAAGCCCAGGTTTTTGAGTAGTAATCCCCTGCACTTATAGCATACTCTCACATTTTGTGAGTTTTCAATGTGGGTCTATTTTTTTGGATTGTTCTAATAAATAAATCTTGGAGAACCCAATCAATAGCATCAAAACAGTGACTATATCAATGAAGTTAAATGTTTGGATATTAGCATTAATAGAGGATAAAATAACTTGTTTATGTTTTGAACTTATTTTTATTAGCATTTTCATATATTTTGATGTTTAAATTGTTTATGTCTCGAATAATTATTAGTGTTGGAATTTGAGATAGTTTAGCTCTCACTGAATATGAACTTGATGTTGGAATCATCCTTGAAATGTCATGGAAAAGCTATCTATTTTTTTAAGATCCTGCAAAAATATAGATATGATAAATTATAATTTTTATGAGCATTTTTTCTATATAGAGTGAGGCTTACACATCGATGTCACACAGGAAAAATGTCTCAATCCCCTCATGTTTTTTAAAACTTTGTTCACAACATTCTATTTGAAACTTCGATGAGGAGTGAGTTGTTGATGCAGTCCAAAATAATCAATTTTCTTTTTTACATTTTTTATAATTTTATTTTTATTATATGTAAAAAATCAAAAGTCGATATGTGGTTTTGGCATGGAAGTGTCTTTGAAATGAAAATTTGCTTCTATAGAGTTGATTCTCTATATAAAGCAACCTACTTCTACGTAATATAAATGTACTAAGTCTTCTCCCACTATAAGTAGGGTCGGCTACATGGATTCTTGCTCAAATCCATGTTGAAAGATTCGACTATTTTTTACGTTGCCCGTCGACTACCTAACGCAACCCCTGCAAGAGTGGGATTTGAACCCTGGTCTTTTGTGTGGTAGACACATTGTACTACCACTAGACCATTAAGTGGGTACCTACTTCTACGTAATATGCGAGATGAAAATGAAGTTAAATTCAGCTTAGCCATTCTCTTTAACTTTTTTCTTAGAATTTTCTTTATCCTCTTCTACCTTCCAATACACTCTTTTCTCGGTCTTCTTCGTGCCCCGTGTGGCTTAGTGTGCTCCTTATCTCTTTACCCTAATTTCATCCCTTCTCAGTCCTGAAAAATATTCTCTAATTTTCAGTCCCCGCATCATTTGGCATCAGAGCATGGAATATGAATCATTCTTTCAATTCAAAGTTCTTATAGTATTTTAGTGGACAAAATCCAAATTAAGTCGCCTAGGTCATGGTTAACATTCACGACAAAAGAAGCTGAAGAATCATCTCCAATCAAGTATTAAGTTACCAAGTAGTTAACATTCGTGACAAAAGAAGTTGAAGAATCATCTTCAATCAAGTATTAAGTTACAAAGTAGCTGGTGTCGTTGATTAAGGAAGATATTGTTCAATGAAGGGAAAAGATCATTGCAATACCTATATAACATGACATTGATAAGTCGAAAAAAAAGAAAATGAGAAGCAGCAATATACAATCACTCTTTAAGATATAATATCCCCGCTCAAAAAATTTACAGCTATAAAGAAAAAAGATGAAGGATTTCCTCAAATATTGCAATCAAACTCCTAGGTTTTGCATCATCGGAATAATAATCTCCACCGATCGAGGTCTCTATCTAGAACCACAAGGCAACATCTTTTAGTGCTACGCGTAAGGAATTCAAGGAAGAGTAGCCGCTCGAGGAATAATTCCCAATGCAACACCTACCCCCACACGATCCTCGAGGGTGCTGCCACCACGTGTTAGCATTGGCGTTGTCGCGGAGAAGTCATGATGAACCATTGTGGCTGATGATGTTTGTCCATGTGGCAGCCATCCACTCCTGCTACCCTCAACGTGAGGGGAAACGATAGGCATCATGACCAACTATGTTGCCAATGGCACCTTCGTCCTTACATCAATGAGCATAATAACCTATGCAATGACAAGGATGGGTGGCAACTCCAGTGTCGCTACCTCGCCCATATATATTTGCTTTGCCTATGGTTCACTAGACTCCTTACCCGAAGTCGAAGCATCAAACACCGCCACAAGTCACCCTAATCCACCACGGGAGTGCACCAACAAGCACATGTGCTTAAGATGGTACCACCGCAACAACGAGAAGTCGAACTCTCACCATCACTGCTACATTTGCATGTACCAACACCACACATCGCTCATCTTAGACTATCGTTGTCACTGGAGGTACGGAGAGCAAGAAACCCCTAAAGAGATATTTTAACTCCAATGAGATTCGTATCCCATAGAAAAGGAGGCAAGTGGCTATTTTGGAAATTTTATAAGCAACCCCCTCACTCAAATCTTTTTATCTAAAAGTTAAAAGTAGGGAAATACATAGTAAAGGGACGCTACTCAAGTGAATGGATAGAATTTTAAGAAGGATATTGAAAAGAGAAAGAAGTCCACAAACTGAAGGAAGTCACAAGGAGATGAGCTTTTCAAAGTAGATTCAATTTTATTTTTAACTCAGCCATGGCCGGTCCCAAGCCCGGGTAAATGAGGAGGGTTGCGTTAGGTAGCCGACAGCTAGCGTAAAACAGTCAGAGGCAACTTCCTAAATAATATATTTTTAAAAAAAATATTATTTAGGAAGTTGCCTCATGACAGTCGGATCTTTTCAACATGGATTTAAGCAAACATACAGATTTCGTTGGGGCGTTCCCTACTTGCGACGCGTTGCATCGCCCGAATGCAATGAAAAATTGGCAAGGGCTGTTACATCGCAGCCTGGATGTAGTTCAAAATTTGCAAGGGTTCTTGCATGAGGAACGCATGCGGGTAATTAAGCTACTTCTGTTGCATCACCGCCCGGATGCAGTCCAAAATTTACAAGGGTTCTCGCATAATGGACGCATGCGAGTAAAGAAGTTAGTCCAAAAGAGATTGCAACGAAAGTTGCGGATTGGTAGTTGGAATATTGGCACTTTAACTGGAAAATTGATGGAGATAGTGGATACGATGGAAAGAAGGAAGATTCATATACTATGTCTTCAAGAGACTAAATGGGTTGGAGAGAAAGCAAGGGAGATCGAGAAGACAGGCTTTAAACTTTGGTATTCAGGTAAAGATAAGGGTAGAACGGTGTTGGAGTGGTTGTTCATAAGGATTTGAAGGATTGTGTGGTTGAGGTGCAAAGATTCGGGGATCGGATTATTTTGCTAAAATTGGTGCTTGAAGAAGAAATTCTGAATATAATCTCAGTTTATGCACCACAAATTGGTTTAGATGAAAGGACTAAACAAGCTTTTTGGGAGGATCTAGATAAGATTTTACAAGGAATCCCACAAAGAGAGATGATTTGCATAGGTGGAGATCTTAATGGACATATGGGAAAAGATGCTTCAGGGTATGCTAGAGTTCATGGAGGACATGATTTTGGGGAAAGAAATGAAGAGGGAAAAGTCATCCTGGATTTTGTAACGGCATATGATCTTTTCATAGCAAACACTCTCTTCAAGAAGAGGGAGGAGCATTTAATTACTTATAAGAGTGGGCCAACTAGAACACAGATAGATTACTTTGCGTTGAGGAGAAGAGATCGGATGTGTTATAAAGACTGCAAGGTAATCCCAGGAGAGAGTTTGACAACCCAACATCGCTTGTTAGTCTTGGATGTACAAATAAAAGGGTTGGTAAAGAAAAGGAGGGTTCCTAATATCACTAGAACTAGATGGTGGAATCTTCCATTGAAGCAATCGAGCTTCAGGAAGAAGGTTTTAGAAAATTTATCTTGGGATTGTAGTGGAAGTGCAAACGAGATGTGGGAGGCAGTAGCATCTTGTATCCGAAAGGTAGCCAAAGAGATGTTAGGCGAGTCAAAGGGAGGAGCCCCGAGTCAAAAGGATGCTTGATGGTGGAGTGAATGGGTGCAAGAGAAGCTGAAAATTAAAAGAGCATGCTTTAAAGCTATATCTAAGGATAGAACAGAGGAAACTGACACAAACTACAAAATAGAGAAGAAGGAAGCAAAGAAGGCTGTAAGCGAAGCTAAGTCGAAAGCTTATGAAGTTTTGTATAAAAATCTCTACTCTAAGGAGGGCCAGAAGGATATATACAGGTTGGCCAAAGCAAGAGAACGAAAGACCAAAGACCTCTCTCAAGTGAGATGCATTAAGGACGAGGAAGGTCACGTGCTTGTTACTCAGAAGGATATAGAGACTAGATGGGAGCAGTACTTCCATAAACTTTTCATTGGGGAAGGAAATAGAGAGATCACTTTGGGTGATCTAGCTAGTAGTGAAAGTTACTTGAATCGTGCAAGCTATAGACGGATACAAAGAAAGGAAGTAGAGGAGGCTTTGAAGGTTATGAGACTTGGGAAAGGTGTAGGACCGGATGACATCTCTGTAGAAGTATGGAAAGTTTTAGGTGAGCCCGGTTTGACTTGGCTTACGAATTTATTCAATGTTATTTGGCGAAGCAAGAAAATGCCTGAAGATTGGAGGAGTATCGTGGTGCCTCTTTATAAGAATATAGGAGACATTCAAAATTGTTCAAATTATAGAGGTATCAAGCTGATGAGTCACACTATGAAAATTTGGGAACGTGTGATCGAGAGAAGGTTGAGGCAAGTTTCCAACGTCAAAGAAAACCAATTCGGGTTCATGCCAAGTCGCTCAACTATTGAAGCCATCCATTTGCTGAGGAGAACAATGGAGATCTATAGAGCTAAAAGGAAGAACCTCCATATGATCTATGTTGATTTGGAGAAGGCTTATGATTCTGTCCCACGTGAGATATTGTGGAGAGTTTTGGAGAAGAGACAAGTGCCTGTCATATACATTAACCTCATAAAGGGCATGTATGATAGGGCTTTGTCTTGTGTAAGGACCCTGTCTGGGAAGACTGGCTATTTTGACATCAACAATGGTTTACATCAAGGTTCAGCTTTGAGTCCATTTCTTTTTACTTTAATTATGGACGAGTTGACAAGTCACATTCAGGATGAGTTACCTTGGTGTATGTTATTTGTTGATGATATTGTGTTAATTGACGAGACTAGAGATGGAGTAAATGAGAAGCTTGAGGTTTGGAGACATGAGTTGGAGAGTAACGGATTTCGTATAAGTACGGCTAAGACAGAATATATGGAGTGCACCTTTGATGGAAGCAATGGTGAAGAAATTGAGGTGAAGATTGGAGATGATAACATTCAGAAGAGATATTCTTTTAGATATCTGGGATCTATTTTGCAACATGATGGGGAAATTGATGGAGATGTTACTAATAGAATAAATGCAGGCTGGATAAAGTGGAGAGGAGCCTCTGTTGTTCTCTGTGATAAGAAAATTTCTTTAAAATTAAAGGAAAGTTTTACAAAGCAGCCGTGAGACCTGCTATGCTCTATATCTGGATGTTGGCCTGTGAACCATAGACATGTGCAGAGAATGGTTGCAGCAGAAATGAAAATGCTAAAGTGGATGTGTGGACACACACGTAAAGATCGGATTCGGAATGAAGCAATCAGAAAGAAAGTTGGTGTTGCTCCGATCGAGGATAAGATGCGAGAAAACTGCTTAAGATGGTAAGGTCATTTGCAAAGAAGATCAGCTGATGCACCAGTTAGGAGATGCGAGTGTTGGGATGTTGAGCCGGATAAGAGAGGGCGAGGACGGCCCAAGAAGTGTTGGAAAGAGACCATACAAAGGGATCTTTGTTTTGTGGATATAAGCCCAGGATTGACCCAAGATAGATTTGAATGGAGGTGAAGAATCCATGTAGCCGACCCTACTTAATTGTGGGAAAAGGCTTTGTTGTTGTTGTTGATAGGTGAAGGAATCGAGATGAATATTGATGACGATAACATTCGAAAGAGAGATTCTTTTAGATGTCTGGGATATATTTTGCAACATGATGGGGAAATTGATGGAGATGTTACTAATAAAATAAATGCAGGTTGGCTAAAGTGGAGAGGAGCCTCTATTGTTCTTTGTGTTAAGAAAATTTCTTTAAAAATTAAAGGAAAGTTTTACAAAGCAGCCGTGAGACATTCTATGCTCTACGTATCTGAATGTTCGCCTTGTGAACCATACACATGTGCAGAGAATGGTGTAGCAGAAATGAAAATGCTAAGGTGGATGTGTGGACACACATGTAAAGATCGGATTCGGAATGATGTAATCAGAAAGAAAGTTGGAGTAGCTCCGATCGAGGATAAGATGTGAGAAAACCGCTTAAGATGGTTTGATCATTTGCAAAGAAGGTCAGTTGATGCACAAGTTAGGAGATGAGAGTGTTGGGATGTTGAGCCGGCTGAGAGAGGGCGACGACGACCTAAGAGGTGTTGGAAAGAGACTACGAAAAGATCTTAGTTTTTTGGATATAAGCCCGAGATTAACCCAAGATAGATCTGAATGGAGGCGAAGAATGCATGTAGCCGACCCTACTTAATTGTGGGAAAAGGCTTTGTTGCTGTTACTATATAGTAAAAAATCCAAAAGTCACAATCTTTAAATGTGCCTTTTGATATGGATATATTTTGGGATGAAAGATTGCTTCTTTTAATGGGTTAATTCCTTATATAAGCACCCTAATCATGTATAATAGAAGAGATAAAAATGAAGTTAAATTCAATTTAGCCATTAACTTTATCCTTCTTCATTTGAATTTTCTTTCTCCTCTTCAACCTTCAAATCCACTTTCCTACCTCGTCTTCTTACATCCTCCCATGGACCGTTGTGCTCTTTATCGCTTCATCCCAGTTTCCTGTCCTCTCACTCAGAAATTCTTCCCTAATTTTCAGTCTGCATCAGTTGTCCTAGCTACTTGATTCAGAAATCCACAATTATACTTTGGACAATTTTGCAAAAAAAAGAGGTGATATCTTGGTGCATACTTTTTGTAAATGACATGGTTTTTGTGGATAATGAAAGAATGGAGTCAACAAATTTAAGCACTGGAGGGAGTGGCTAGAATGTTATATCGCTCAGAAACTGGTATTACAAATTGGGAGAGTGGACCTCCTCTTCAAACTACTATTAGCAGTGGAATGGAATTAGACAAGAGTAGACCTGAACTATTTTGGATTCTCGTTTCCTTGAAATCATTCTATTTTGTAAGAAGCCCTTCAAAGTAGCTGCATGAGCTCTCCCTTCGACAGATTCATGTTTCTTTCTGGCGCTTGTATACATTTGGCTCGACTGCCCCTAGGACACAATGCAGTCTGCCGGTGAGACTGCAAATTCTAACACATAGAATCAAGCATATGTTCTAATGCATTGTGGCACATAACAATTACTTGGCACTCCCAGCTTGACTCTCTCTTGCAGGTCAGTTCATTTGCTTCAACTCCATCCAAGCTGATGGTATCAGTCGTGTTTCTATTCTATATGCAGCCCATCTAGGAAGCAAGACTTTGTATATGATGCTGAGGCAAAATCATTTGTAGCATATAACCTGTTAAGAGAATATAGTGGAATGCATTATGAGAGGCCCAAGGTTTCCTTTATATAGGAGAAGAACCCATTGGGCAAATTACAGAAAGAAGAGAAGAAAAATAGAAAATTGCAAAAGATAATACTAAAAATAGTAAGTATCTCAACACCCCCGTCAAGCTGGAGTGTAGATATCAATAAGACTCAGCTTGGAACAACATCTCTGATAAGGTCCTCTCGCTAGAGCCTTTCTAAGTATATCTGTTGTCTGGTCTCCAGAGTTGACATGCGTAGTAGTGATGATACCCTTCTGTATCATGTCACGAGTGTAGTGACAATCTACCTCTATGTGCTTCGTCATCTCATGAAAGGCTGGGTTATTTGCAATGAAGAGAGCAGCTTGATTATCACATTGGAGGTGCATGGGGAGAGACACTTCTATAGTCAGGTCAGTAAGAACGAATCTGACCCACATCATCTCTGTACTAGCATGTGCCATGGCCCTGTATTCCGATTCAGCACTTGATCTATCAACCATAGTCTGCTTCTTGCTCTTCTGCGAAACAAGAGAATTCCCTATGAACACATCAAAGCCAGATGTGGACTTTCTATCCTTTGGACACCCAGCATAATATGCATCTGCGCATGCTGTAACTGAGAGAGATGTGCCTCTGCTGAAAAGAAGTCCAGTATCATGTGAAGTCTTCAAGTATCTCAGAATCATATGGACTGCATCCATATGTGCCTATTCCGGGTTGCTCCATAAACTGACTCACTTTGCTCACGGCAAATGATATGTCGGGCATGGTAATAGTTACATAAAGTAGCTTACTAACAAGCTCTTTGTACCTCCTCTTGTCGACCTCCTCAATATCATCATCATAAAACTTCATGCTTGGGTCAAGCGGAGTAGTAACAGGTCTGCAATCTGCCATGCATGTCTCTGAAAGAAGATCTATAGCATACTTCCTCTAGGTCATCAGAAGACCCTGTTGGTTCCTGGCAAACTCTATTCCAAGGAAGTAACATAAATGTCCAAGGTCCTTGGTCACAAAACTGCTGACCTAGGAAGTCCTTGGCATCCTGAATTCCCTACTCGTCATCCCCTGTAATAATAATGCCATAAACATAAACAAGAATGACTGTAGTACCTCTCTGGGTCTTCTGTATGAACAAAGAGTGATCATCAGTTGATCACACAAACCCTTATTGTTCTATCAAGTCCGAGAGCTTTTGGAACCATGCATTTGACTCTGCTTGAGGCCATAGATAGCCTTGTGTAACTTGCAAACCTTCTGACACTCCCCCTCAACAACAAACCCAGGTGGTTGTTGCATGTAGACCTCCTCCTGTAGATCACCATAGAAGAATGCATTCCTGACATCAAGTTGATAAAGGGGCCAATCTTGTGTCACAACAACAGCAAGGAGAATACGTAGAGTAGAACGCTTGGCAACTGGAGAGAAAGTATCCTGATAGTCCACCCTAAATGTCTTGGTGAACCCTCGTGCCACAAGACGCGCCTTCCATCCGGACGGTGTTTCACAGTGAACACCCATTTACATCCCACAACAGATGTATTAACATGAGCAGAAACAAGACTCCACGTACCACGTGACTGTAGCGCAGCCATCTCCTCCTCCATGGCTAACCTCCACTGGCTATCTTTGAGAGCCTCCTGATATGTATGTAGTATCTGCATGGTTGATAGTGCCAAAGTAAATCTCCTGAAATCCTCTGACAACCTGCTCAAAGAAACCTGGGCTACAAGAGGGTCAGTAGCGCACGTCCGTTTTTGCTTTCTCAGAGCAATTGGCACGTCAAGATCATCTGCCAAGTCCGGGGCCTGTAAATTTCCCTCTTGAGAGGGTACTTGCTCCTCCTGTCTGGAATCCTGTTGTACAGTCAACTCAGTAGTGCCATCAGTAGAAACAATATGCTCATTACATACCTGAGGCGTGATGGATGATGGGCAAGGCTTGTGAGCATGGCGAACAGAGCGAGACTTACGAGGAAAAACACGATGCAAGAACTGAACCAACGGAGGAGGAGGTGGAGGTGGTGATAGAGGAGTAAATGAAGGTGAAGGACCAACTGTAGGAGGTGGTGGCATGTATATCTCATCATCAGAGTCAGATGGAGCAAGTCTGTCACCTGTACGAGAAAAATACATGACAGACTCAAAGAAAGTAACGTCAGCACAAACAAAATATTTCTCGCTTAGTGGATCAAAGCAACAATACCCCTTTTGGGTACGAGAGTAGTCGACAAACACGCACTTGACAGCTCTAGGAGAGAGCTTGTCACGCCCTGGAGAGACATCATGAACAAATACAACATATCCAAACATACGAGGTGTACGAGCGAAAAGATCCTTTTCGGGAAACGCAATCGAGAAAGGAATCTTTTCTCCTAACACGGACGAGGGCATGCGGTTTACTAAATAACAAGCAGTAAGGACAGCATCACCCCAGTAAGCATGAGGAGCACGGCTCTGTATCAACAAAGTTCTGCTCACATCAAGTAAGTGACGGTGTTTGCGCTCGGCAACACCGTTTTATTGGGAAGCGTATACAAATGAGGTCTGGTGAACAATGCCATGGGATCTAAGGAACTCAGAAAGCTGTGAGGTGCAAAATTCCAAGGCATTATCAGAACGAAGATACTTGACATTGGCAGAAAAATATTCTTTATTTCATTAATAAAATACTTGATAACGGATCCAGCCTCAGACTTATTCTTCAATAAAAAGACCCAGGAAAGTCTAGAAAAATTATCGACAGCTACAAGATAAAAACGATGCCCTTAGTGATCCGAAACACGACTAGGACCCCAAATGTCTAAATGAAGGAGCTCAAATAACAGAGTACTGCTCCGACTCAGACGGGATGGAAAAAAGGAACGGTGATGCTTCCCAAGTTGACATGCCTCACACTGAAAGGAAGATCTCGTAGAAATCTGAGGGAGGACTTGACATAGCTTCTGCAGAGGAAGATGTCCAAACAGAAGGTGCCACAGATAAGGAGAGACAGGTCCAGTAGGTATAGTAGAAACACTAGCATGAGGAGGTTGGACCAATCTATAGAGTCCCCACTGCTCGCGGCCACACCCAACCACCCTGCCTGTGAGTATGTCCTGAAACACAAGAGATGAAGGGTTCAAGATGGCACGACAACGCAGATCCTTAGTGATTTGACTAATAGAAAATAAATTCATCTTAAAGGCAGTAGCATATAAAACATTCTTCAGGTGCATGGATGGTGTCAAATGCACTTCCCCCTGTACTGTAACGGGCAAATGGTCGCTACTAACAATGACAACACATCTGCCAGGTGGTATAGCCCTGTAGGACTTCAACTGCATTCTATCTCCACACAAGTGGTGAGAAGCACCAGAATCCATAATCCACTCTGTCATGTCTGCATTCATACTACCAGTAAAGGCATAGGTGATACCTGAGGAGCTCGAAGAGGCTCTGGTTGCTGCAGCGGTATCTGTAGAGGTGGTGTCAGCAGTAGGAATCATGATCTCTCGAATACGAGAGACAATATCTTCCAGGCGAGGATCTGCCTGGGGAGCTGAAGCCTCTGAAGACACAATTTGTTCTGTTGCTCAACCAGAAATAGGATAACCATGCTTATGATAGCATGTATCCTCTGCATGTCCAGGCTTGCGGCAGTAGGTGCAGGGACCACATTGGCGTCCACTGCCTCTTCCTCGAGGTGTGTGTCCTTTAGACTGGATCGCCCCACCTCAACCACGAGAAGCGGCCATTGCTGAAGAGTGTGAAGACATGGTCGTCGAAGGGACGATGATCCAGATGAGACGGTTATAGACCTCCTCTATAGGGGAATGTAGCTCCAGTAAGAAGATGAGTACGTGCAGCATCATACTCTGTATCAAGTCCAGCCAGGAAACTCCAACTATCGTGGAGTTCCTATAAGTCTTATGTTGCTCAGTAGACGTCGTAATGGGCATGTAGCTATGAAGCTTTTCAAACATGCCACGCAGCGAAGAGTAATAAACATGCAGGGAGCGGTCATTCTGCTTGTTATTTTAGATATCAAACTGTAGTTGAAGGATCTTGGCTTCATTCTTCGCCTATGCATAAGTGGATGCCAAAGTGTCCCACATTGCCTTGGCAGTGGGCTGAGTTAGAATACCATTGGTTATTTCTGTAGTAAGAGTCCCACAAAGCCAAAACACGCGTGTACGCATCATCTTACTTCCAAGTAGCATTTGCCCAAGTCTTATCCGTTGGCTCTGGATCTGTCAGGATGTGCTCATTGTTGTTGCATTGCATGAGGGTGAGAAACGGCATGGACCACAACTCATAGTTGGTCCCATCCATCTTAGCGATGGGAGCTAGGCCTTTGAAGGCTCCAGACGAGAAGATGTCACCCTTGGTGTCTGACATGATGAAAAAGAACGCCAAATAACGGAATTCAACTGGGGGGTAGACCGATATAAACGAGTCTACAGAATCATACGAAGGATTGGTTGTACGTATAGACTTATACAACCATCCTTGTTAATCTTGTCGCTCGCTAGGGCCAGAAAAACATGACTTAGATGTCTGAAATCACGCTTTTCGGCAAAAAATCAGATCGCAAGGGCCTGGGAGCAGGTGGCCTGCGCGGGAGGCGCAGGTGGGGGGGGGGTGGGCACGCTGAGGGTGCGCAGGGGCGCGCGGGGCAAGGGCGCAGGTGCCTGGCGCATGCTGGGGGCGCAGGGGGAGGCGGGGGCGTAGGGCACGGAGTGCTGGGGGTTGCGGGGCGCGAGACGCGCACTGGCAAGGGACGTGTGGAGCGCGAGGTGCGCAAGACCGGGGGTGCAGCGCAGGCACAAGGGCACCGCGGGTGGCCGGGGACGGTGGGGGGTGCATGCGGATGCCGGGGGCAGGTGTCGAGTAGGGAATGGTTAGGGTTAGGGATGGATACGGTAACTCCGATCTAGGACCGTTGCTCCGATACCATGTTAAGGGAACATACTGGAAGTCTGGAATGCATTATGAGAGGCCCAAGGGTTCCTTTATATAGGAGAGGAACCCATTGGGCAAATTACAGAAAGAAGAAAAGTAAAATAGAAAATTACAAAAGATAATACTAAAAATAGTAAATATCTCAACATAACCATTCTAGAGGCAGCTAATCTAAGTCGCATGCCCTCGTCCCTACTACCACCCAAGTGCAATCCTTTAAGCATGACATCTTTCGCAAAGAGAAATCATGACCACGTGCTAGCAAGTTTAGAGGGATCTTTAATCAGGTCCTTGCCAATGGTCCACGGATAAAGCTGAGATACTCAACACCGATGCAATTGTGATCCCAATGTTCTTGGTCCACAAAGGGCCTCTTTTAATGCTGACCTCTTGAATCCAAGGATGACTTCAGCCCCCAAGGTCTGTTGGGCCCTTGCATAATGTAAAAATTAGGCATATGGCCCAAGAATATTCTACCCATCATGAAAAAACTACGAAATGGGGCCAAAAGCTGCAGGCATGGTAACATAATAATTTTGCCAACATTTTAATATAACCTGGTAAAAGAAAATATTACAGATCTTTCTTGATCGTAAAAATAAACTGCCAAAAGAAATAAGTATAAATATTTCTTGATAATAAAAACAAAGCTCCACAGATATCTACCGATCTTCAGCTTGCAGATATACTCACAAAGGCACTACCTAAGAGGTGTATTTCTTGGTTTATCTCTAAGTTGGGCATAATCAACAGAGATGCTCCAACTTGAGGGGGAGTGTTGAGTTATTATATTTTCAGCATGTATTTTCTATTTCATTGAGCTTAGTAACCTCTCGGGGTATCTATGTAATTATCCTTTTGATTTTCCCCTCTGGGATTTCACGCTATGTGAGAAACCCTAGACCTATGAAATAAACAATCTATTCATTCTCAACTTCATTCTCCACAACTTTCAATTATATTCAATGTTTGTGGATTTTTTTAACAATTTAGTACACATAAAATTTTAAGAAACTGAAACATGTCCATTTTATTGCAAATTAACTGTAAAAGGTTATCGATAATTACAAATCAAAACCACATTATTGCTTATAACTACGTTTACGAATAAACTTATTGGAAATTTTTATCAATCACCCTTAAGTTTTAAAGCACTGTCCTTCCCAATATTTGACAACCTCGTGAGCACCATGATAATCGCGAACAGGTTACAATCCCTGGCCTAGATAACCAATAGATAACTAAATGAAACTATTGGAAGTGGAAACAACACATTTAAGTAGTACAGCAGTATGTTTTGGAGAGTAAAAGAGAGAAATTAATATTAGTGGGACATTTGAGAATAAAACTTACTCGGCCAAAGCAGCAGGATTCCACGAAGATGGAACTTCATTTTTTATGTTCTCCTGCAACAATATGTGTGATTTTGATATCTCAACACTGTATAGTGTTATGAACCATCCATCAAAGGCAAGCTTCTTTGTTGAAGAAGCATCAGCTCGCCAACAGCCCCGATACATGAACATAGAATTGAATATGCCTGGAGGTATCTTCCCTGATAATGCAAGTTCCAGATTAAAATGCTCTGACATCTGGAAGAGAAAAAAGAATAATTTAGGATGAATGGGGGTGAAAAGCTGCAGTCAAATTTTCGGTTTATCTTGTTGTAGAAGCTTTATATCTTGAACATCATGTTGGAGTTGTTTTACTGTTCAATTTTCAAATCTCTATTTGGGATTTTTCTTACTTCTTGTTCATAAAAAGAAAGATTTATCCTACTATGGGCAGTTTATCAGCGAGAGGTTTCTTGTATATCACAAACAGTAACCCATTTGTAGCGCCATAACTAATTTGATTCCAAGGGATTCTTTTCCGTACTCTTTTCCGTATAATTACAATCCACCTCTATTATTGATACCTTCATTTAACAGCTGAATCGAAATTCAAAAAGCATTTTTTTAGTCAGAAAAGAGGGAAACAAACTATGGTGCCGGCCCAAATATATTAAAAGAAACAGCTGCTTACAAAAGCCAGTGCTCGAGGAGAGTCTTGGCAACATGAGTAGCATTCTCTAATCTCTATATAGAAACGCTATGCATGGAAAATGACACCATTATGACTAAGCCATACCACCCAAACTATCGCAACAGGCAACGAAAGCTCACAAATGGGCCAGAACCGAGTGTCAGAAAGGGAGTCCCATAACGCGGTTTGATTGGAGGAATCAAACCATTCAGGACCGAGCTCATTCCAAACATCATTCTCCTTGTCACAAGAGAAGAAAAGATGATCTCCCGATTCTACATCCGCCCCACAAAAAGAGCAGCTACTGTCATTACCCAAGCATAATCTTGACCATATTGGTAAGAATTCTTCCTCGTTGAAACAACCAAATGGAGACTTTGATTCGTAAAAAAAAATGTGCAGCTGCAGCACCCATATGAATCTACAACTATGGACTAGCATCTCAGGATTGGGGTCACATGGTCTAGCCAAGGCCACATAGGCATGCTTGACCGTGAAAGATCCATTTCTCCAAATCCAGTGATCACATTTGTTGGAAGAAATGAAAGAGAGGACTTGTTTATTCCAGGGAACCCTAGGCTCTCTTATATAGAGGAAGCCTATAGGTAAATTACATAAGATGGAACAATGAAAATAAGCATGACACATAAGTACATAAATACTAGAAATATCTCTACACTCCCCCTCAAGATGGAGCATAGATGTCAATTATGCTCAGCTTGGAAGAACATTTCAGAAACGGCCCTCAGAACCACAGCTTAGTAAAAATATCTGCAGTCTGCTCTCCTAAACTAACATGGGAAGTAGAAATCAACCCCATCTGAATCATATCCCTGGTATAGTGGCAGTCTACCTCAATATACTTCGTCCTTTCATGAAATGCGGGATTATTAGCAATAAATAATGCTGCTTGATTATCACATCGTAACTCCATGGGTAATGGTACATCTATATGCAGATCTGCTAATACGGCTCGAACCCACATCATCTCCGTACTTGCATGTGCCATGGCTCTGTATTCAGTTTCAGCATTAGATCTAGCCACCACTGTAAGTTTCTTGCTTTTCCAAGAAATTAAGGAACTGCCAACAAACACTGCAAAACCTGAGGTAGATTTCCGATCTCTAGGACATCCTGCATAATCCGCATCAGCACAAGCAGAGATAGAAAGATTTGTCTCTTTCATGAACGACAATCCTGCACCCGGAGACGACTTTAGATATCTTAGTATCATATATGCAGCATCCATGTGTATCTGTCTGGGTTGTTCTATGAACTGACTCACCCGACTAACTGCAAAAGCAATGTTAGGTCTGGTGATAGTAATATAGAGAAGTTTTCCCACCATTTCTCTATATCTTCTTTTGTCAACTTCCTCTGTATCATCTCCATATAGCTTCATACTAGGATCCATTGTAGTAGTAGAGGGTCGACACCCGATCATACCTGTCTCAACAAGCATATATGTAATGTATTTCCTTTGGGTCATCACAAGACCATGCGCATTCCTCGCAAACTCCAAACCCGGAAAGTATCGTAGAGTACCAAGATCCTTCGTCACAAACTGATGGCCTAAAAATGCTTTCGTTATCTTTATCCCATGCATGTCATCTCCCGTAACAAGTATATCATCAACATATACCATAATAACAACAGTACCTCTGGGAGTCTTCTGGACAAACAAAGAGTATTCGGCATTTGATCTTATAAACCCTTGCTTCTGGATGAGATCCGAAAGCTTCCGAAACCATGCTCGCGGACTTTGTTTAAGACCATATATGACCTTGTGAAGTCTACACACCATATGACACTCCCCCTCAACAATAAACCCCGGAGGCTGCTGCATGTAGACTTCTTCCTGCAGATCTCCGTATAAAAAGGCATTTTTAACATCAAACTAGAATAAGGGCCAATCACGTACCACGGCGACTGACAGAAGAACACGTAGAGTTGAATGACGAGCCACCGGGGAAAAGGTGTCCATATAATCCATGCCATCGGTCTGAGTGAATCCACGGGCCACTAGTCTTGCTTTGTAGCGATCAAGGCTGCCATCCGCATTATATTTGACAATAAAGACCCATTTACAACTGACCACAGAAGCTCCAGGGGGAACATCAACCAACCTCCATGTACCACAAGATCACAATGCAACCATTTCCTCTTCCATGGCTAACCGTCAGCTGTTGTCTTTCAAGGCATCCTGATAGTTCCGTGGTATCTTTATGGTAGATAGGGCAATAGCAAATCTCTGGAAATCATAAGTGAGGCGATGGAATGAAACCTGTGAAGCAGGCGGATAAGACGTACACGTCTGCTTGGATTTTCTCAAGGCAATAAGTACATCCAAATCATCAGCAGTGTCCACCTGTACATCATTGTCCTGCACTTATGCATTGTCAGTCCCATCATTACTAATATCACCTGGACGTACATGGGGCGTGGTGGATGAATGACAGACTCCATGAGTAGGATTCGGACGACGAGTATAAAATTTCGGTAGAGATGGTACTGGTGGTGGTGGAGGTGGTGGTGGTGATAGTGGTGGTGATGATGGTGACGGTGGTGGCACAGCAGGATTAGGTATGTGATCGGACTGACATACAGGAGGAGGTGGCACATAAATGTCATCATCAGTAGTGGAAGGAGTCATCCTGTCACCTGTAGGCGAGAAATACATGACATTTTCAAAGAAGGTGACATCAGCACTGACATAATATCTGTTATTCACAAGATCATAGCATCGATAGCCCTTTTGAGTACGAGAGTACCCCAGAAACACACACTTAACAGCCCTAGGTGAGAGCTTGTCAATCCCTGGAGTGAGGTGATGGACAAACGCAACTGAACCAAAAAAACACGAGGAGTTAGTGAGAACAATTCCCTGTCAAGAAAGACAACAGAAAGAGGAACTTTCTCACCCAACACAGAGGATGGTATACGATTGATCAGATAACCTGCCATAAGAACAGCATCACCCCAAAAAGACAGAAGAGCACAACTATGACTGAGTAAAGTCCGAGCCACATCAAGGAGATGACGATGTTTTCTGTCCGCAACAACGTTCTGTTGAGACATGTAGGCACAAGTTGTTTGATGAATAATGCCACAAGACAAAAAGAAATGGGACAGAGCACGAGTGCAAAATTCTAATGCATTATCTATGCGCACAATCTTCACATTAGAAGAAAAACTTTCTGAATTTCATTGATAAGATTTTTTATTACATCTCCCGCTTCAGATTTATTTTTCAATAAAAAGACCCAAGACAATTTAGAGAAATCATCGACGACCACTAGGTAAAATCTGTGTCCCTAGTGATCAGGTACACGACTCGGACCCCAAATGTCAACATGCAATAACTCAAAAAGGGAGCGACTGCTCCTAAACTCATGAAGAGGGAAAGTAGACCTGTGATGCTTTCCCAACTGACATGCTTCACACTGGAAAGAAGACTTCGGTGCAGCTTCTGAAGAGGAAGATGACCAAAACACAGATGCCAGGTAAAGGGAGAAGCAGAACCACTGGACTGAGATGAGACACCAGCATAGGAGGTGCGAACCAACTGACAAAGACAATCCTGCTCACAGCCACAACCAATCACCCTACCCGTTAGAATGTCCTGAAAAATAAGAGATGATGGGTCAAATATAGCTCGACAATGCAAATCCTTTTTAAGCTGACTAATAGAAAGTAAGTTCATCAAGAAATCTGTAGTATGCAAAACATTCAACAGACAAATGGAGGGTGTCAAACTGATCTCCCCTTGTCCAATGATGGGGGAATGAGTACCATCTGCTATTACTACCGATCTCCCTGGGGAAACCTCCCTATATGATGTAAACTTATCTCTGTCCCGACAGAGATGATGTGTCGCACCGGAGTCCATGATCCATTCCGAAACATCAGAACTGTGACATGATGTAAAGGCATATATGCTACCTGATGTGCTTGTCGTGGCTGACGTGGTGGCAGAGGCTGAAGCTGCGATGTCTGAGCGTCCTCCTGGTGAATCAGTAGTGGCAGGAGGCATGATATCCCGTAGTCTGGCGACAAGATCCTCAAACCGTTGGTCTGAAGTACATGGCGGTGTGGGCACAGCATGCTCGGCTACACGGGCAGATGCAGGAAAACCATGCTTAGAATAGCATGTATCTTCTGCATGACCGGGGCGATGACAGAAGATGCATGGCTGACGGAAGCGACCACCTCGACCACGAGGTCCACGACCATGAAAAGAGGAGGGGACACCTCCGCCTCGGGAAGCAGTCATCGTTGAAGGACGTGGCGTAGACGCTGGAGAAGAAATCAAAATTCGGCTGAGTCGTCGACACACTTCCTCTACTGAAGTAATAGTAGCATCGGCCAGTATCTGCGAGCGAGTCGCATCATACTCCGGGTCTAGTGTTGCTAGTAAGACCCCCACCATTGTAGTATTCCGAAACGTCTCCTGCTGCTCAGGGGTCGCCGTCAGTGGAATGATACTATAAAGCTTCTCAAACATCCCCCGTAGCGAAGTATACAACGAATGCAGTGGTTGGCCATTCTGCTTGACCGTAAAGATGTCATGCTGAAGTTGGAGGATATTGGTCTCGTTCCTCATCTGCGAGTACGTCGTAGTAAGAATATCCTACATGGCCTTAGCCGTGGGCTGATGTAGGACATCATTGGCAATCTCCATTGTCAGAGTGCCAGAAAGCAAGACCTTGGCATACGAATCATCAGCCTCCCATGATGCGTAAATCCCCGTCTTCTCCGTCAGCTCATCTTCGGTAAGAATGTGCTTCTTACCGTTGGACTCATGAGGCTCATGAACTGCATCGCCCAGAGCTTGTAATTCGTCCCATCCATCTTGAGCATGGGCGCTGGACCTTTGAAGGCGCCAATGGAGGGCATATCAACCTTGTTTTCTGACATAATTGGCTAAGAGGAAGAACTAGGGTTTGTAGACCAATGAAGAATCGTCTACATAAACATGTGGGGATATGAGTGCATATGTAGACTTATGCACTCATACCTATGAAGAGAAGGGGAGGCACCGAGTTGGGCTTAGGGGCCGCGCACAGTGCCCTTGGTGAGGAGGAGAGGCGGTGGGGTGGAGAGGCGGCGGGGTGGTGGGGAGGAGGGGCGGCGGGTAGGAGTGGGCGGCGAGGATGGGGTGGGCGGCGGGTATGAGAGGGGCGGCTAGGGTTTAAGGTGGAGGCTCTGATACCATGTTGGAAGAAATGAAAGAGATGACTTGTTTATTCCAGGGAACCCTAGGCTCTCTTATATCGAGGAAGCCTATAGGTAAATTACATAAGATGGAACAACGAAAATAAGCATGACACATAAGTACATAAATACTAGAAATATCTCTACAACATTGTCCATATAGTCCATTAATGGAGATAATGGCCTCAGAAAGCTACAGGTACTCCTGAAACCATTGTTAAGAAAAATATGAGTGTAATACCGAGGTACAAGTACCATCCACCCAAACTTAGGAGACCATCATTCCTCAATCAGAAGACAAAGCAAACAGGAGCGAGAAGTGGTCTTCTAGTGCCCCCTCACCACACCAATCATCAGTCCATATTTCGAAAAGACCCCCATCTCCCAGACTTGGGCGGAAAAGATTAGAGAGCGGTGGGAGAACGAAACATGTCCCTTTGCAGAAGGCAGAGGAGCAATCTTTTGGACAAGGAATTATAGACTGTTGAGCATAAATATCGTAAATATCATGAATCATATTAAAATAAATCGTCACCATCTCGCCACAAGCACGCCAGCCACTTAAGCAATAGGGTTTGTTAGGAAGGAGCCTTTACTACCACCAGATGCTCACCCTTGATAGGAAGGAGCCTTCCAAGCGGAGAATTTCTGCTTCAACTTTCTCAATAGCCAGTAACCGCTCTGCAAGACTAATGCCACCATAATCAGAGGTAGACCCAAGTATCGAAGCAAAAGTACATATAGAGCAGTGCCCAGTTCCACCCCACATTCATCTACCTCTGCATCCAAGAGATTAAATAGGATCACCAGGTATTTGTTTCCATTAATCTTCAACCTGGACAACTCTCCTAAAATATCAAAGATAGGAGTCATTCCCCTAGCCTCCTCCTTGCAACCTTCATTGCAAAAGATTACCTCGTGTGTGTCAGGAAAGGAGGAAATTACTTGTCTTATTCCAATGGGTCTAGGGGTCCATATATAGGACAAACCTAGAAACCCTAGAGAGTACAAGAGGGAGAAAAATACAAAAATACCCTTACATGGGTTTTAGAGAGATCTGCTACATATATATATATATATCTAACACTCCCCCTCAAGTTGGAGCATATTTATCAGTCATGCCCAACTTGGAAATAATCCACAGTAGTCGTTTCTTGGGTAAGGCCTTTGTGAAGATATCTGCTAGCTGAAGATCAGTGCTAATATGTGGAGTAGCAATTCTTCCAGTTTTGACAGCATCCCGTACGAAGTGGCAGTCTATCTCTATGTGCTTGGTTCGTTCATGGAACACTGGATTCGTGGCTATGTAGGTTGCAGATTTATTGTCACAATATAGAGGAATAGGAGTAGTGACATTAATACCAAGTTCCTGAAGGAAAGCCAATAGCCATGTGATCTCACATGTAGCTTGAGCCATTGCCCTATATTCTGCCTCTGCACTGGATCTGTTGGATCTGGATACAACGGTATGTTTCTTGCTCCTCCATGTAACAGTATTTCCTCAAACCATAATCGCATAGCCTATAGTAGAGCGTCGATCTTCTGGGGAACCAGCATAATCAGCATCCGCATATGCAATAACATCCATGTGCCCATTTGCCCCATAAAAGAGACCACGTCCTGGAGATTCCTTCAAGTATCGTAAAATTTGTAGGACATCTTGCCAGTGGTTGTAACTCGGTCGTTCCATGTGCTGACTAGCTCTGCTAACTGCATAGGAGATATCTGGTCTGGTGGCAGTAAGGTAGAGGAGTTTACTCACAAGGCTTCTATATCGAGTGACAACATCAAAGGTAGAGTCAGACAGGCTGGCGTGCTTCTTTGGGTCTGCAGGGATACCAGCGGGCTTGCATCCGAGAACACCTGCTTCAGTAAGAATGTCCAGACAATATTTCCTCTGTGAGAGGTGAAGTCCTTCAGTATTGCGAAGTACTTCTATGCCCAAGAAGTAGCGTAGATGACCAAGGTCTTTAGTAACAAATACCTTTTGAAGGAAGGCCTTGGTTTCTGATATCCCATTGTAATCATCACCTGTGAGAACCATATCATCAACATAAACGGCAAGTGTAACAATACCAGTTGCTCTTATCTGACAAATACTGAGTAATCAGATTTTGTTCTCTGGAATCCAAGAGTGCTAATTTCTGTGGTAAGTCTGACAAACCATGCCCTTGGGCTTTGCTTGAGACCATATATTGCTTTGTGAAGTCGACATACATACTCCCTCTCGACTTCATAACCAGGAGGTTGCATCATGTATACCTCCTCATTAAGTCGTCATAGAGAAAAGCATTTTTCAACATGTAACTGAAAGATAGGCCAAGATTTATTTGTTGCTACCGAAATAATAGTCCTTATAGACCCCATACGTGCAACCGGTGAGAACGTCTCAAAATAGTCTACACCATAGGTTTGTGTAAAACCCTTAGCCACAAGGCGAACTTTTAACCTGTCAATTGAGCCGTCCGGCGATTGTTTGGTCGTAAAGACCCATTTCCATGCCACCGATCTAGTGCCCTTTCGGACATTGAACAAGATCCCACGTGCCTCTGGATATAAGTGCATTCATTTCTTCATTCATTGCATCTCGCCAACCAGAGTCCTGTAAGGCACTGATGTGATCTCGTGGAATGGAAATAGTCATTAGAGCATCTGTAAACCGTCTGTCATAGTCAGATAAATTAGCGATAGAGGTGTAGTGAGACATCGGGTAGGAAAGTACAATGTCTCTTACTCTTCCGTAGAGCAATTGGAAGCTCGAGGGGATCATCCGGGACATCCTTGGGGAGGATACTTGGAGAGGGCATATCATCCTGGTAAACCGAGACGGGTAAAGGACTTCTGATGGTGCAGATACTCTTCTTCGTTTGTAGATGATGGGTGGGGGTGGAAGTTCAAGGGGAATATCAGTGATAGTATGGGAGAAGAAGCTTGTGTTCTCAAAAAATGTAACATATGCCGAGATGTAGTAGCGATGAACCATGAGGATCATAGCACCTGTAAGCTTTTTTGAGTGCGAGAGTACCCCAGAAAAATGCATTTAATCGCACGTGGCGAGAGTTTATCTGTATTTTGGAATTTATGAACGAATGACACACAACCAAAGTCCCGTAGAGGTAGGGAAAGGAGGCTCTGTGGGGTAGAGTAAAGAGAATGGAGTAGACCCATTTAGAGAAGCCGAAGGGACTCTGTTGGTAAGATGAAAAGCAGTTAATATAGCATCACCCCAGTAGATTTTGGGAACTTTCATCTGAGAGAGAAGAGACCGGGCAATGTTTAGGAGGTGTCGTAATTTTCTTTCTGCTATCCCATTTTGTTGGGATGTATAGGGATAGGAGGTTTGATGTATAGTCCTTGAGAAGCAAAAATGTGGCAAGGTCATTTGGGTGAATTCCAAAGCATTACCCGAACGAAAAGTTTGTATAGTAGTGAAAAAAATATTTTTGACATAGTGAAAGAAATTTTTGATGATAATATTAATTTCCGAACGTTCTTTTTAGTAGATAAACCCAGGACAGTCTGCTGAAATCATCAATAAAAACAACAAAATACTTATGGCCACAGAGAGTACGAACCGGACAAGGTCCCCAAATATCACAATGAACAAGAGCGAAAGGTATAGAACGACGGGGCTCACTTCGAGCAGGAAAGGATGCTCGATGATGTTTTCTAAACTGACACGCCTCACACTCAAAGGGTTTTAGCGACGAAAGTTCAAGGGAACATCATGGAGAGGGTTTTGGCAGATGGATGACCAAGACCAAGGCCTTAAATGTCGGTTTTGGTCACCATTTCGGTATCGACCAAAACAGAATTTCGATGGAATTTCGGTGGAATTTCACCGAAATTTTGGTCATTTCGGTCATTTTTTGTACTAGGACCCCCATATTTCGGTCATTTCGGTCATTTCGATCGAATTTCGTTTCGACTGGATATCGATATTCGACAGAAATTCGACCGATTTTCGCTGAAATTTGAGGCCCATGACCAAGACGAAGATGCCATAGCAGTGGATCAGTGGAAATAGACGCAGCACCCGTAAAATTGGAATCAGTAGGAATGTCAAGATAATACAGCCCATTCTTCTCATATCCCCCACCAAAGATCTGCTTCGTCCGGATGTCCTAAAAGTAACAGCAAAATTTATCAAATATCACTTGACAGTTAAGCTCAGTGCAAATTTATGAACAGAAATAAGCTGAGAGGAAATGTTGGAGCGTAGTGCACATTTGTGAGCCTGAGTGAGGGAGAAAATTCCATAGTGCCCACACTAGTAATGGGCGAGTGCGCTCCATTGGCAACACGTACAGTTTTCACAACTGAAGACGATCGGGAGGAAGTAAGAATACTACCTTCCCCTGTTAGATGCATCGAGGCTCCAGAGTCGATGTCCATGTAGGATTTGATGTAGTAGTTGTGCTGGCGACTGTACCCACAGTTGTGGCAAGACTGGCTGTTGAAGTAGAGTTGATGACGTTAGTTTGAGAGTTCAGTAGTAGTTGACGGAGACTAGCATAATCAGAGGCAGTAAAAGAATGCGACTAGCATTCGCAGGTTTGTCTTGGCTAGGGACAGCGATCTCATAATCAGTAGCAGAGGGAGTAATTTCATACCAGTGTTGGCATTAGAATGCATTCCAAATTGGCCCAGCAACGTTCCGATGGGTGATTTAGGCACCACAATGAGTACACGGAGGGAAGCGAGCAGTAGGATGATCATGCCCTTGGGCCCGTGACGATTCGCGACCTCGCCCAAAAGCACGACCACGTCCTCGACCACAGTCATGTCCCCGTCCCCCGTAATGGATTGATCATCCCCTTACAAAGTGAGCCGATATTTCAGCAGATGGAGGGGGGTGAGGAGACTCAATTTCCTGAAGGCGGCCAAAGATGGTTTCAAGAGTAGGTAATGCACCGGCAGTCAGAAACTGGTCCTTCACGGATTTATATCGAGGGTGTAAACCTGATAGAAATCGATATACTTGCCATTCTACCCGTTCCCCAACCTGTTTATCACAACACGCCGGTTGAAAAATGAGAAGCTCCTCAAATAAACTAGGCAGCAGCCTGTAATATTCAATCAAGGATGTATTTCCTTGATTTGTAGACCAAATCCTAGTATATATATCTGAAAGCCTGGATTTGGTAGTTTTCTGCGAGTAGGTATTCTCAAGACTCTCCCACATGGCTTTCGCAGTTTCTTTATATAGGAGATTGGATGCAATAGATGGATCAACGATGTTTGTCATCCAGGTGATGACCTGACAATTATCAACAAATCACGTATCAAAGTCTTTGTTTGTCTCTGTGGGCGGAATTTTGGTAAGGACATAGGACTTCCGTTGGCCGCCAATAAATATTTTAAAGGACCGAGACCAAAGAACATAGTTCTCGGATCCTTTGAGTTTTATAGTAGTGCCCTGAACCATCATAGACGTAGATTGGTACAGGGACTTGGAGTCCACAGATGTGGGAGTAGATGTCATGGCGGCCACACAAAGCAAGTAGCAAAGAATTAGATAATGTTGATAATTTCAGAGAACATGAAGGTGTAGTGGAATATCAGCGGATGATATTGCTGGAGTCGTTGGAGTAAGGGGGCCGCAAACTTTGAAGGACTGAAGAGTGTCAAAAGACGCCGATTGCAGAATTCAAGTGCTGGAGCAGGGGGTCCATGCGTCAGTCGGAGGGAGCAGGGGCTCCTTCTGGAGTGCGTGGTTACGCTGGAGTCGCTGGAAACGCTGGAGCAGCACCGTCAGAGGTGCCTGGTGGCGGAGACGCCTGCTCGCCTGGAGAAGAGATTAGGGCAACTGTGAAGCGATGGGTCTGTTCGCCTGGGGAGCCGCCTGCTCGCCTGTGCGGCTGTGCGGTCGGCCTGGAGAGCCGCCTGCTCGCCTGTGCGATGGAGGTTTGGGGAGGAGCGCGATTGGAGGGGGCGATGGGGAGTTATCGCGCGATGGGGGGGCGATGGGGGGTCGGGATGGAGAGGCCTGCGATGGGGGTGCGATGGGGGGTATCGCACGATGGGGCGATGGGGAGGTATCGCGCGATGGGGAGGGGGGCCGTGAACGGGAGTGATGGGTGCGATTTTGAGAGAGGAGGCGATGGGGGTCGGGATGGAGAGGCGTTGGGCGTTGGGGAAGAGACTAGGGATCGGGAGGGGACTAGGGATCGGGAGGGAGGCGGAGAGAGGGAGGGCTACGACAAGGCTCTGATACCATGTCAGGAAAGGAGGAAATTACTTGTCTTATTCCAATAGGTCTAGGGGTCCATATATAGGACAAACCTAGAAACCCTAGAGAGTACAAGAGGGAGAAAATACAAAAATACCCTTACATGGGTTTTAGAGAGATCTGCTACATATATATATTTCTAACAGTGTGCATATTGAAGGAAAGGAATGGATGGGATCACTGAGAGCGCAGCCTACAGAGAATATATGATGTACCACATGCTTCATCATGCAAGCAAGAACATCTATGGTGCGAGGACAAAGAGCAAATGTGCCAAAGGACATCCTAGCGAACACCCCACTACGGTTGAAAGAATCTACCTTCTGATCTCCCATTTACCAACATTGCATATGATGTCGTTGTAACATATCTCCTCGTCCAAGAGATCTGCACGTCTCGGAGGCCTCTTCTAGTCAAAGCTAACAAAAGATAGCGACATTTGAGAGGGTCGTGTGCCTTGGAGAAATCCATCTTCCAAAGCACTCCTCTGATCAAACATCTCTTCTGATTTACAACCATCTCAGTTTCCATTGTTATACTATCTGCAATATGTATCTCCCGTATGAAAACAAATTAAACATGCAAGATAATATCATCATAGACACCTCTTAACCTATTGGTCAAAACCTTAACCACCATGAGATAAAGAGCATTAGACAGGGATATAGGGTGAAAATCATCCACCCATTTCGAGAGCTCCTTTTTCGACCTAAGGAACAAAAGAGCCTTATTAAATATCTCAAAACATGTTTTTTCATGCACAAACTCATCCATCAACTCTACCACATCATCTCCTATAATATCGCAGAATTCTCGATAGAAAAACAGTTGGGAACCATCGAGCCCCGGAGCTCCATCTGCATTCAACTCTAACATCCTTGTCTTTCACCTCCTTCCCAAAATCATAACAAATATTCTCTAAGTACCCTCATTCCATTCACAAATATGCACCAAGGACCCTCACAAACAGCATAATTCACATCTCAACAAATATGCTCCAAGTACCCTCAAAGTTTTTCTAGCAACTATTCCAAGTGCATCAATCAAAATCCGCATTTCCGATTAGATTTTTTAAAACCCAACTAGATTTTTTTTTCAAACTCAACTACAATCCGGCAACTCAAAATTAAACTTCTGAATCATCATAGAGTGTCAGCAAGCATGTAGGCACATGCTGGGACGGGCACCTGTGCATGTTTCCCCCTCTTGTTAAAAAAAAAAACCATGTAGGCACATGCTTAAAGAAACATCTGCTCTTTTGCGTAGCTGAAAACCAACATGCTAGTATCAAAACAAAATTCAGCTACTAGTCATGTTTTAACAGCATTCCAAATCAACAAAGTCCACTTAGGCTGTTTGGATTGCCATGATGTAAAAGGATTCCACGGAATCAGATTTTAATTATTCCACCGTACGTAGACTGGTTATAATCAAAAAGCTTTTTGTTAGGTCGTTTTACGAATTGACTAATTAGATGAAAATTAGTATCTCGATATTTTTTGTCCGTTATTAATTACTGAGCACTATCCGTAATGTGCACTTAAGCAATTAGATTACATTAGGGTAATCCAAACATGGACTTAGATCAGTTCAGTTCCAAACTATTCACGCAGTTCCACATAACCAATCCTTCGAGCAACAGAAAGCGCTACCTGATGGAAGGAGATAACATCCGATCGAAACCTCGTTCTCTCACCCTTATCACACCGGATGCAGCTGGGCACCCCCTCGACTACGATCCCGCCGGGAACCACGAGGTCATGACGAGAGTCGCCTTGGTCGAGGTCGATGAGCCTGGATCCAGCAGGGCCTTGCTTGCACCGGGAGAGGCGGAGGTCATTGGTGAGGTCGAAGCCGCAGCCGATGGCGGCGACGGCCTTCTGGGCGGCGGATTGGGGGGAGAGGGGAAGGGCGTGCGGCGGAGGAGGGATCATGGCCCGGCGGGATAGGGTTTGGGGTAGCGGCAAGGAGAAAGCGTGCGTGGAATGAGAGGGACAGCCGCATATTGGTGGAAAAGTGGGGAGGGGGGAGTGGAATTGACTGCGATTTCGGGACGGAGGGGAGACTCGGCAGTGGGTGATTGAGGAGACGAGGTCGCTCGCTGGTGGGTCAACCACAAGTGGAACGTTTTCCTTCTCTCTCTCTCTCTCTCTCTCTCTCTCTCTCTCTCTCTACTTTTCCTTCTATTTTACTTTAGAGCATGTTCAGTATGGGAATAAGGGGGTGGAATCGCCCGCGAGAGGGCTGGAGCTTGTACGGCTATTCCGTACCCTTGCGCCCCTGATGGTTATTCGTCTTGGGGCTTATTCCTGTCCTCCCCGTACCCCTCCCTCGCCCGCCCCTCCCGCGCCCCTCTCTCCTGCCATCTCCTCGACGCTTCCCCATCATTGTTGCCGGTCCTCTGGGTCCCGCCTTCCTCTTAGCGACTGCTGATAGGTGGCTTTATGGTTGATCCACCTACGTGCCTCATCCGTGATTTAGTCCCGAGGTATGTAAGCTTTCACTGTTGATTGGAGTGTGATGGGTCATCCGTGTGCTGTTGCTTTTGACCGTAAAATCGGCCACTGTGGCCTTGATATCTCTGCAGGAACCATGGATTCCATGGAGTCTAGGGTTTCGAATCACTATAAATTTGGGTGGAGGTGGAAGTCCAAGGGCTCCTCTGTTGCTACTGCTGTGCATTTTGCACTTGGATTGTGGATTCACATTTCTTCTAGCATTTGCTGGAACACGAGGTACATTCTAAACACTTATTTTCCTCTTGATTCTGTAATGAACTTGCTGCCTTGTTACATATTGCTATATGTTGCTCTATGATGCATGATTTGTTATGTGCTTCACGACATGTCGGTGGTTTATGATCTCCTATCTGGTAGATGGTTGTCAGTGATGCATGAGTCTCCAAAATCATTGATGTGAATTTGTTTGCGTTTGGGCTGAGAGCAACCTATTTGGTGCTCTTGGATGTCACTTTCTTGGCTGAGCAACCAAAACGGTTGGTTGATAGCTGTCGATCACCTCATGGTTGTTGTATGATGCTCTGTGATGCTTGACTGATTATGATTGCTTCCCTTTAAACCATGGCTGCTATATGTTGAAGAGAAGTCTAGTTTGTGCTTCTTTATGATTGGTTTCCTTTAACCCATGGCTGCTATATGTTGATCTACGATGAATGAATTGTTATGGGTCTAGAATACCCATAAGTTGCTTGTTTGTGATCTCGTAGGTGGTTGATGGCTCTTACTGATTCTTGACTCCAGTACATCATTGAGGCAAATTTGTTTGCCAATAGGCTGAGAGCAACCTATTTGGTGCTCGAGGATGTCATTTTGTTGGTTGAAAGCACCTTTGTTGGTGCTCTCTGGTGTCATAATTTGTTTCCTTTACCTTATGGTTGTTGTATGTTGCTATATGATGCATGACTTGATATTGATTTCATTTAACTCATGGTTGATTGTTCTTACTGATTCTTGACTCTAGTGCATCATTGAGGCAAATTTGTTTGCGAATGGGCTGAGAGCAACCTATTTGGTGCTCTATGATGTCATTTTGTTGGTTGAGAACACCTTAGTTGGTTCGCGATGGTGTCATAATTTGTTGAGGAAAGGGAGCTTACTTTGTGAAGTTGGTAACCTTACCTACTTCACATCCAATTTTTGTAATTTTCTTTTTGAAAAATACCACCGTGGATGTTCATAATTATATCCCTCTAATATGTCATTCAAATTTCATCAAAAACGGAGACTCCTACGGCCTTCATCCAGAACATGTAAAATACAACAAATCTGTGACCGTTAAAAAATGACTGTTTGGATGGAGGCTATAGGAGTCTCTGTTTCTGACGGAATTTGAATGACATATTAGAGGGATATAATTATGAAAACCCACGGTGGTATTTTTGAAAAAAAAATAAAAAAATTTGCAAAAAATGAAATGTGAAGTAGGTAAGTTACCTACTTCACAAAGTAGGCTCCCTTTCCTCTAATTTGTTTCCTTTACCTCATGGTTGTTGTATGTTGCTCTATGATGCATGAGTTGATGTTGATTTCATTTAACCCATGGCTGATGGTTCTTATTGATTCTTGACTCTAGTACATCATTGAGGTAAATTTGTTTGCGAATAGGCTGAGAGGAACCTATTTCGTGCTCGAGGATGTCATTTTGTTGGTTGAGAGCACCTTTGTTGGTGCTCTCTGGTGTCATAATTTATTTCCTTTACCTCATGGATGTTGTATGTTGCTCTATGATGCATGAGTTGATATTGGTTTCATTTAACTCATGGCTGATGGGTCTTACTGATTCTTGACTCTAGTACATCATTGAGGCAAATTTGTTTGCGAATGGCTGAGAGCAACCTTTTGGTGCTCGAGGATGTCATTTTATTGGTCGAGAGCACCTTAGTTGGTGCTCGATGGTGTCATAATTTGTTTCCTCTACCTCATGGCTGCAGTATGTTGCTCTATGATGCATGACTTGATATTGGTTTCATTTAACCCATGGTTGATGGTTCTTATACTGATTCATGACTCTACCATGTCATTGATGCAAATTTGTTTGCGAATGGGCTGAGAGCAACCTTTTTGGTGCTCGAGGATGTTATTTTGTTGGTTGAGAGCAACTTAGTTGGTTCTCGATGGTGTCATAATTTGTTTCCTCTACCTCATGGCTGCAGTATGTTGCTCTATGATGCATGAGTGATATTGGTTTCGGTTACCTCATGGTTGATGGTTCTTACTGATTCATGACTCTACTACGTCATTGACGCAAATTTGTTTGCGAATGGGCTGAGAGCAACCTATTTGGTGCTCGAGGATGTCATTTTGTTGGCCGAGAGCACCTTAGTTGGTGCTCGATGGTGTCATCATTTGTTTCATCTACCTCATGGTTGCAGTTTGTTGCTCTGTGATGCATTAGTTGATGTTGGTTTCATTTACCTCATGGTTGATTGTTCTTACTGATTCATTACTCTAGTACATCATTGAGGCAAATTTGTTTGGAATGGCTTGAGAGCAACCTATTTGGTGCTCGAGGATGTCATTTCGTTGGATGGGAGCAACCTAGTTGGTGCTCGAGGATGTCATAATTGGTTTCCTTTACCTCATGGGTGTTGTACGATGCTCTATGATGCAGGAGTTGATATTGGTTTCACACAGTTTTTTTATGCATAAGTTGTTAACAACCCTTACTTGTTGATGCTTTGTTGTTGTTGCTGTACTATGCGATTTTCTTGGCACACGGTTTACATTTTCTGATCTTCTCTGAAATGGTTTGGACGTCATGCTACCAACCTGAGACCCACTTCACGGAGGTCATAGTTGGAAAATGGTTTTTTTGTGTTACATTTGCGTGGAAAATCTGATTTGTACATAATTGTAGTTGACATCTTCTGACTTAAAAGTCGTAATACTACAGGATGTTCACTGCCGGTGCGGGCTCGTCTGGGGTTCACAATAGGGAAGATGAATCCTCAGTCCAGCGTGTGAAGTGGACACGTGTTATGGATGAATGTCTTCTTCAGTTGTTCAAACATCACTTTGATGTTGGCGACTGGTTGGAGGATTTTTCACATCACCAGCCTGGCACAGTATAATTGAGAAGTTTACAATGCACACTGGGGAAAAGCTGAGATAAGGCGAAGCTCCACAATCGATGGAAAACCGTCAAGAAGGATTACACCGCATCTGTATACCTGGTGACGAAGAGCGGTTGGGGATGGGACCCACTGACCTGTACCGTTGTCGCACCTGATGAGGAGGCATGGCTCATGGTGAGTAACTGCATATGCACGTACTTTATCTCGGTATAAAATTTCGTAGCCTCTCATCAATTTATATTGCACTCAGATTGACAAGGCATACAAGCCATACCGGAGGAAGTCTTTCCCCCACTTCTGTCTTGTGGATGCAATGATCGAAGACTACACTGCGAAGGGTACATTTGCCTTCTCTTCACAGACAGCACCCACTGGTTCATTTGCTGCATTTTTTGAGGGTGATACTGGTACGCAACAAGCCTTTTAGGACGACCTCGAAGGGGACCCCGATGCCCCTAAGGTGCCGAAATCAGGAATAGTTGGAGGCCCAAGTACCCAACAAAGTCAGAGGAGAAGACGTCGGGATTCAGGCGCTCAAGCATCAAGCACAAAGCGTTCACGCAGTGACGGTGTCCCCTTACCCTCACAGCTGGTGGGAGAGGACGTCGTGCGTCTGACGACGCAAATGTTGGAGCTGCAAAGGGAGCAGATCCAAGCATGGACTCCGAAAGATCCCCACCAGGGGGTGGAGGAGCTTCTTGATGAGCTTGAGTCCCTAGTTCCGGGCCTACCTGCCGAGGCACAAATTCGTCTTGCCCATAGCCTTCGGGACCCGTACAAACGTATCATCTTTAATCGGGCCAAGTCTGTGCCTGCGAAGTTGGATGCGCGGGTAAGCCTCCAGTTAGGCAAGGACTAGTTTATGATCACCTTGTCTGTCCCCGACTAGTTGGAACGGTAGTTTTTATTCTTTTTTAGTTGTCTACTTGGTATGTTGAACATTAATTCCTTCTCTTAACTTAAGATGGCATGTAATAACTAACTAGCTTGACAGACAGTTCTCGTTTGCAATAGGATAACTTCGTAACTTCCGTACAAGTGATGTACATAAATCCCATGTGAATGCTGCTGGCCTCGTATGATTGAAACTCATTATGAAATTGTAGGTTCTCTACAGGACCAATGGAGGGAATAGCGGCAATCAGCGCGATGAGATATAATTTGGTAATGTTGAATATGACATACCTGCATGCAGTCCTAGAGGATGACGAGGACAACCAGAACAACGGAGCCAGTTACATCCCCAGAGTGCCACAGCACACGTCAGTGCGTATAGGTCATGTCTGGATTCGGGAGATGCTAAATGGACACGTTGCCCGATCGTATGCTATTTTTCGAATGTACCCCGATACCATACTACGATTATGCACCCTATTAAAGGATCGAGCTGGCCTAAAGAATTTGAGGCACCTCAAGGTTGAGGAATCCCTCTGCATTTTCTTGTATTATCGCGACCACAATGCAAAGAATCGTGTACTTTCTGAACATTTCCAACACTCTGGTGATACAATTTCCAATCACCTCAACGACATCCTCATACGCATCGTCTCTCTCAGAAATCAGTTCATCCGATTCCCAGCTGATGATTGTCCGACACCAGATGTTATTCTGAACAATAGGAACTTCTATCCTTATTTCAAGGTACTCTTGCATGCTGGATTTTTCATGCAACATAACACCTTCTCAATTTAATTAAGAATATGTATTTTAATTAACGATTTTACAGTATGTCATCGGTGCAATCGATGGCACGCTTATCCCGGCAAATGTCCCTGCGAATATCGCTCCAAAGTTTCAGAGCAGGCACCAAACCCTAGCACAGAATGTCATGGCGTGTGTGGACTTCAGTTACAAATTTATATACGTCGTCGCCGGATGGGAGGGGATAGCCGCTGATATGAAGGTGCTTAGGCAGGCAATAGACGATAGAGGTTTTCATGTACCTCCGGGAAGGAAGTTCCTACTCGACTGTGGATATGCAAACACAAAGACCTTCCTCACCCCATACCGTGGCGTTATTGCACACCTACCCCAATTTAGGGCACGAAGGGGACACAGATATCACCGGCCTAAGGAGCTATACAATCACATGCACTCACAGCTTCGGTCCTACGTCGAACGAACATTTGGGATCATGAAGGCTCGCTTCAAGGTAATAACTGAGCGACCATTCTACAGCTTTGAGAAGCAAGTTTTGGTTGTCATGGCGTGTTGCATCATCAACAACTTCATCCGTGATGTCCAGGGCGAGGATCAGATATCCAGTGCATTTACTCTTGAAGAGCACAACGTGGGTCGTCTGTAAAGCCTAGTCCGAATGACGAAGAATTTGACAACACCTCCACAGGGAGCGACGTGAGGGTTTCAGAACATGAGATCCGAGCTGGAGAGTTGTTACGTGATGATTTGGTAGCGGCCATGTGGGAGAATACACAGCGTTAATGTTGTTTAAATTACATGTATCTTTTCTTACCAATATTCCGCATCCACCGACTATTTCGTAATACGTTCAGGTTATCTCCATATTGCATCGTGCAGTACTGTACACCGAACGCATTCGATGGATCGCAACCATGATTTCTTACCCACGTACATCTTTAATTTATGCAACGTCCCTATGATGATTACACCGTTATAAATTAAGATTTAATGATGCGGTGTCGATCATGGCTGAGCAGCCACAGTAGTAGCGTGGCTTAACCAACGTCACTGTCAATGTTATTTTCGATGTGGAAATTCAATTCTGAGGGAAATCAAATCTATAATGTCTTTGTCATTTTCTGATGTTGTAGTTTGCATATTATCAGGTCTATTTCCTTCTTCCTTATTTCAACCGCTTTCGTCGCCATCACGACGTTGACGATCGTTTGCAGTACATTTGCCGTAACAGGGTAAACACCTTTCATTAATTTAATCTACCTAGTAATTATGGATCACAATATCAATGACTAATAAATCATGTAATTGGTGCAGATTTCAAGTGGATACAAGGTCAACGAGTCGGACTTGACAACTGCAGAGTCAGTATGAGATTCAACGATAGTTCAGTCGTACGACACTCGGATCATCCTCTACAACTACCGTTGAAGATGAACCATTCTATGATAAGCATGTAATAATACAATAAGCACTTTACTTCATTGTATTAAACATTTTAAATTTTGCATTTCACCACATATCGGCCGGTAATTGACAAGTATATGCCACCTATAGTGAGACACTATTATATCTCACCAAATCAAATAACAACCAACAGCTTTACCTAACTTTCAAACTTTATTCCTTATCCCCCAATACCCAGCCGAACAGAGAGTAACCCTTATTACAGCTTATTCTCCTTATTCCTATACTCAGGCCGAACGGAGAATAGACCCTTATTCCCCTCATTCTCCATCCTTATTCCTGCTTATTCTCCTACGGAACGGGCCCTTAGAGATTATGGATGTCTTCTTCTGAAATATCTGTAGTAACCATAGATAATTAACTAAACTATCCAAGTGATCTTTATTTAGAGAGCGTTTAGTTAGAACATTATCACCGAGTTTTGGAAGGATTATCTGATGGGTAATTTTTTTTGTTTGTTTTGATGTTTGGAAGAAAGATTTGTTGTTGAAAGTGTGTTGTAATGTGATTTTTTTCAAGTTTGAAAATTGAGAAAATATTGAGTATTTTGTATAAGCTGGTACAGTATTTTTTTTTGTTTAAATGAAAAAAGAGCGAAGAGAATGTACGGATTAGATGTATTAAATAAGAGATTGAGAGGCGGTTCCTACAAGAGAGAGAGTGATGGATGGTCAGTGGCCCCCACGAGGTAGAAGATGAGATATTAGGATGGAAATTTGATAGAAAAGCATTTTTTGTGAGGAACTCCAGATTTTCATTGGATTTCCTACCAAATGAACACATTATTTAATGATTTAAGCATATTCTACTACTTTATGAAAGAGAGTCGAACACGAGTAACAATTTAGATGTTGACCGCATTCCGCTATTTATAACTTTGCCTATTTTGACAAATCAACCTTTATCCTCCGTTTATCAATCATCTCATTCATATTTCCATGCCATTCTCATCTAAATTAACTCTATTTTAGCTTACTAATCTAATATATTACTTTGATGATTTTAAGCTCCTTCCTTGCTCTCCACCATGTTTTTCTATAAGATTGTGTTTTTTATTCTTTTAAAAAATGTAATGTAAATAAATCAAATCACATGCCTGATTACCTTCATACATTTACATTACAATATTTTTTGCCAATTGTATTGAGAAGAAAATTATTGATGATTTAGTGTATGCACTACAAAAAAATTGAGCTATAGTGACGGTTTTGAAAAAATCCGTCACTAAATTAGCCATTGTTAAATATATAATGACGATATTATTCGTTGCGAAATGAGTTTTCGTAATCAAAATTAGCAACGAATATCATATCTGTCATTATATCATTAGCAACGGTCCACATAGCGGCGCTTATCCGTTGCTAATTTTCAAAATATCAACTAATCGTGGCTATTTTCTTAGTTCAAAATTTAGCAACGGTTAATTAAAATTTTGAAAAATAACAACGGATAAGCGTCGCTATGTAGACCGTTGCTAATGATATAATGATAGATATGATATTCGTTGCTAATTTTGAGTACGAAAACTCATTTCGCAACGAATAATATCGTCATTATATATTTAACAACGGCTAATTTAGGGACGAATTTTTTCAAAACCGTCATTATAGCTCATTTTTTTGTAGTGATAGTATATCATCAATTGATAAAATATACATAGTCCAAAAACTACATTTAAGCGTTGCGAAAATTTACATGGCAACTTCCTCCTTGGAGATCTTTGCGCTCCTCCTAATTCGTCTCGCTATTTGCTCTCTTTAAGTTTGCATGGGTTAGTGTACTTCGCTTTAGTTTTAATTTCTAAGCAGGTTTGAAATGGTATGGTGCTTGTGATGATCATGATACATTTTGATGGCCTTCTATTTGCATGTCTTCTTAATTGTATGGTATAGCTTAAATAGGGTTTACAAGTTGGATTTAGAGGGAAGTAAATAAACTTTTACCCAATTATTTAAATCACCTCATACTGCCTCCAAACTCTTTGCTGCATCAAATCAAGCATGCTAACATGCAGTTATCTCAAATAATATGTGGCTTTTCTTTTAGCAATAAGAGACTTTACATGTTAAACATCAAAACAGAGAAAAGAACATGCATAAGGTTTTCGTGATTTGTAACAAGCCATTGGTGTATTTGATATTAGATTTATTAAATGGATGTTAAAGCTAGTGGACAGAAAAAGTATCTTTTAATGAAGAACCAGCATAGTGATTTCCAATAGAAGTTACCATTTCTCTCCCCCACGTTCAATATTACATTCTAGAATAAATTACAAAAAAGTCTTTGAACCATATAATTGATTTCAATGTCATAGCTGAACTTTTAAAAGTAACATTGTGGTACCTCAACTTTTAAATTTATCTTAATGTGGTCCTTCACCATAGAAATTTAGTTGATTATCTCGTCTTTTTAATTTTAAATTTCAATATTGAAATCAGGTATATAGTTCAGGAACTTTTTTGTAATTTACTCTATATTTTTTAATTTTACTTGGGCTCCATCTTTCCAAGAGTTGGCGCCACCTAAAAAGATTTCTAAGATAAGTGCACGTGTTCTAAAAATACACTAATGGAAATCACGTTTGGAGATTCTTACTTAAATTAACGTTTAACAAATAAAAAATGACAACTCAGAGAATGATCCAAGTCAATTTTTTTCCAAATAATAGCTAACCCTAATCTGTTCTCTCGTTTCCTTACTCATCAGCTAGCCTTCCCATCTCCATCCCTGATGTCTACCATGACCATCTTTTCATCATTTCCTATGGAGCTTTCTTAGCAATCATGTCAATCTAAAGGTAATGGTATCATCTTTTTACTCCTTTTTAAAATGTCTCATAGATGGAAATAATAGAGATTTTTTTTATAAATATAGGTTATTATAGAGATTTTTTATGATTTTGGAGAATATAGGTTATTATATGAGAGAAATGATCGTGGGAAATATAGGCTATCCTAGAGATATGGTTTCTTTGGGGAAATTTAGGTTTTCACGAAGTCATTGGCATTTCTCATGGAGTCTTCATTTTGTGTGGTAGTTTTTTATAAGTCAAGTTGTACGTAGAGGGAAAGACTATGGTTAAACATACGCAATCATACCTTAGCAACTAGGGATGAAAACGACTATGAATAGATTCGTATATGATCCTCTATCATATTCATTTTATACATGCTTTGACATTCGTATTTCTTTTAAAATGAATGTGGATATGAATATCACTTTGACATTCGCTAATATTCACATCGAATTCGTATAATGCCAGGGGGACAAAGGGAAAGAGTGACGACTAAGTAGGCGTCGAAGGGATCAGGGAGGGAAGGAAGCAACTGACAGAGAGGTCTAATGCTAAGTGGAAAGCGGTAGTCAAGAGGAAGGTAGCAGACCCCGCTCACATCCGAACAATAATAATGATAACAGCTCAGACTGAGCTCGAAATGCTCACTTCTCTTCGTGCACTGGAGACTTTCTTTATTCTCATAGATCATTATTCTTTACACGACTTCGGAAGGTGGAAGCGGGATCAGCTGATAGGTGAGTGAAAAGGCTATGATATATTCAGTGAGTTAAGAAGAAGCGAGCGAGCTTATTACGTATAAAGTCTAGTCGCGGGCTAGCTTTTTTTTCTGTTTTCTTACATAAGTATAGTAATAGATCTATTTATAACCATGTGTAATACGATTTTATAATTGCATTCATCAATGTTGATATAATTGTTATGAACTGAATATATCTGATATATTTATTTATGCGTAAACCATCCTAAACATGTGCATTTTAGTTAATATATTAATTCGTATCTAATTCGTATTCATTATACATTCATATTCATTTTTATAGATATGGTAACACAATTCCATATCGTCAATATCCGTATCCGCATTTGTATTCATATTTTAAACTGGATAAGGATATAATTATACATATATTCGTATATGTATTCGACCGTTTTCATCTCTATTAGCAACCCATTGCCATGGTGGAGTTTTAGAGTTTTTCATGTTATTGTATCAAACATGAAGCATATAATGACAGTAGAAAAATCAGAACAAAATCTTATAGTAAACTACACAAAAGCTCATGAATTGTACATCCCAATTCAATGTCATACATGAACTTTAAAAGGTAACAATATGATACCTGATTTTTAATATTTCTCTCAATGTGATTTTCAGTTGTTGTGATTTAAGGTTAGAAAGATAAAACAATCCAATGGCCATATTGAGACAAATCTTAATGATTGGGTACCACATTTTTATTATTAAAATTCACGTACGACATTTGAAATCGAGGTAAAATATGACCATTTTCTTATATACTTTGCGTTTGAGATCAGTTGGTGATATACCTTCACAAAAACGAAGTGATTTTTTTGGTTTCCTGTTTCTTCACCATTTTTTTGTAAATCACTCTTATTCAGTCCAAAAATTTTGCATAGAACTGTTTTATTATTATATATTGTATTGATTGAAATTGACAACTAAGGGGCCTTACATAGTTCCATTTTTTGTGATTTTAAAATTATAAATAAACTATGGTAGCCAAGTGTTTTAATATCGATGCATAAAAATATTTTTTTCCTATTTCCGTTAATATCATCCGATCTTCGTTTTGACGGCCTCATACAACCTGAAATGATGTTTATGACACTTCTGTAATGAATTGTCAAAGAATATAGAATATAAGAATCATTTTAAGAGTTTTTATCAGTTGTGTTTCTCTAAGATATTGCAATATCAATTATACCCGTTTCTTTCTGAGAATATCAGTTGTGCCTTTAATTCTTGCAAAATTCACAGTTCTACCTTTCTGTTAAGGTAAAGTATGGGCATAACGGATGTTACATAAGGACAGAACTGTGAATTTTGCAAGAACACAAGGACATAACAGATATTCTAAAAAAATAGAGGAGCATAACTGACATTGCAATATCTCAAAGGGGTAGAATTGATAAAACTCTTATTTTAATGGGTAAAGTTTGAATCTTAGCCTATATTATCCAAGTCCAACTGCTAGAATATCATGCTAAGAGGAGGCAGTATTAGATGTTTGACGTAAGGTGTTATTTATTATTACTTGTCTTTGTAATTAAATAGATGTTTATGAAGGATTTGGCTTCGTCATTACTTATTTGTTAAAATTATAGATACGACATTGAGCTTCAGAGAAGTAGTAATAATACCAACAATAAGGGCGCATTCTGTTCAGAAATAAAGAGGAATAATGATGTGGAATAAGGAGAATAATGATATGTTCGATAATGATAGGAATAAGGAGAATAATGTATAATAAAATTAGGTAAGGTGGAACAATTTAAAGCCGACTCCTTCATTCGGAAGGGATAAGATAGCGGTATTGAACCGTTGATCTTAGTTTGCTGGAAAAATAGACCTTGATGCCACTTGTTTTTATTTTAATTTGTAGGGAGAACAATAAGAATAAGTTGTCTTTAATCAATTTCTGGTTGTTAATACATATAATTTTCCTATTAGATTTTTTCTACTTCCATGTAAGATATAGAGCAATGGATGAAAATATTTTGTACTCTGATGACCTTACTCCTTAGTTCGAAGCATGTAACACATATTTTTTTTCATAATTTAAAGATTTATTTTTTTTTCGAAAACATGAAGATAACAAATTGACCTTTTTATTCATCGCTGGAGCTCCATTATTTCCAAATATGTCCAGAACAATCTATCCGAGATTGAACATTTAAAAAGGTAATATTTGAAGCATTTCATGGAAGGTATTATTTCGTTTTCTTTCGCATGATCCCTAACTTATAGGCATAGTATATAAGTCTCATAATAAGAGTATCGTTGATAAATAAATTTGTTAAGTGGAATTAAAATATGTAATTGTTTCGTGACGTAAATAGCAGTCATACTTTATTAGATTAAAAAAATGCATTTTTTTTCTAAAGTATAAATATGATGTGCATTATATTGCCTTCAACAAATTATACTAGTAAAGTATAACAATCTTTGATCGTCATTCTTTATAGATTGATAGTGTATGAAGATTGAGTTAAATTCTTTTCATTCATTTTGCGTTCACACACCTAAAATGACTTTTCTAAGGAACTCTTCCATGTCCTTGTGTGATTGTTTTCACTCACGTCTTCTTTCTAATGAAAAAAATTTACACAATCTCGAGAGGTTTCGTGGCAAATTATAAAAGTTGGGATCAACATGGGGAATTACCTAACTACCTAACAGAATGAGATCTGCAAATATCATCAATACATCTGATTTTACTGAAGATAGCGTGCATGAATGTTACAAGATACGCTTGCAGTAGGTGTATCAGAAGATCCTTTAGTTGATAACGAACCCGATGAGCCTAATATTTCTACGAGACAAAGGATTTTGGATAGTTTCATTAGTTATTAGTCAAATTGGATGACATTATACAATGATTGTGAAAAAATCTCAAGTTTATCATTTTCGGTACAACTATATCAGTCGAAGCGTCTAAATGGATATCCACAAGGTGAAGAACGAAATCCTTTAAGTGAATCAACCAGTCCACATGCTTCTTGATTTATTAAGGGAATCATTTCCACGAGATTAAGGAGAAATCCCAAAGAGCATTTATGAGGCAAAGAAAATTATTAGTGCAATTAGTTTTAATTATCAAAAACTTCATACTTGTCCCATTGATTGCATGTTGTTTTGGAAAGACAATTTCGATGAAGAAGTTTGTGATAGATGTAATTCCCCTACATGACAAAATTCAGCAATATCTATGGAAACTATTACACTGGCAAACACCTAAACAAGGAAAAGGCTCGACAAAGTTTTTACACTATTTCCTCTTACATCAAGGTTTAAGAGGTTCAATATGACATCAAATATTGCAAAAGAAATAGTATATCACCATGAAAAAAGAGTAAACGATGGGACACTATGTCATCCATCTAATTCAAAGGCATGGGGTGGTTTGGATAATATGTTTCCTAAATTCATTAGTGATCCGCACAATATTAGATTTGGCTTAGCAAGTGACATTTTTAATCCTTTTGGTTCAACAAATTCAAATTATGGTGTATGACGCGTGATACTTATTCCATGTAACTTACAACCTTGGATGTGTATGAACCAAACAAACTTATAATGTCATTACTTATCCGTGAAAAAGAAGCACCTGAAAATGACATAGATGTATATCTTGAGCCCTTAATTGAAGATCTACACATATATGGGATATAGGTGTAAGAACTTTTGATGCATCTACAACTACAAGTCATTAGTTCACTCTCTACAAGCAATCACATGGAATATAAATGACTTTCCTCCTTTCGTAAATATATCAGATTGGAGCACTCAAGGAAAATTTTTCACATCCACTGGGTTCAAATACTCAGCAATACACAACCAAGCATACGATTCTACATTCGAAATACCAAGCTGTATAATACATGCAGGAGAGTAGTAAAGAAAGAATAACCAACTACATTTTCCATTTGCGTCAATGTCCACAAAAGATGTACAATGTATCAATATATATAGCAACATGTACATGTTGGACATGCGAGCCCACGGCGAGCCATTATGCAATAAATGTTATTGCACGTATCATTCCCTGATCTGAAATGAAGAAAGAATAATTTGCATAATAGGTCCCTCTGTACAATTAGGGTTATGTACCATGGCCATCTTAATGATCATACAGCTGTTGATTCATTAAATGAATCATAGAGGCTAGTGTTTGGATGAATATCTAATGGGTTAGATAGAGGACTCATCAAGCACCGTCAAATGATTATTAAGAGATGATCTCCAGCCTGAGTAGGAGATGGCAATCCTTTCTCACATAGGTCGATATCTGACCGACCTCTCGATGCATGTCCTCTGCATGGGAATAGTGATTCGGAGGTGTCAGATTAGTTAGGTCAATGGGTTGACTTAGTGAGATCGAGATAACCTAGGTCCTGTGTTGAATGTTGTCACAGCATAGGCACACATCCTCTGACCGGAGACAGATGTGTTACTATATGTCTGAGTGTGTACATTTGGCAGACCAGTAGGTTGATGACGTAACCAAGGTCTATATACCGGTGAGCTGGTGTGCATAAAGGGCATATGAGTAATACGATCTCTCAAAGGGATCATACAGGTTCACTTATGAACCGGAAGACATGAGCTCACTCATGAGGTATTGGGACCGATCAAATTCCATGCATGGTCGTCGTGCTTTGGAAGCATAACAAGAATTTGAAGGTATGATATATGCTTTGGGAAAGCATATGATCGATACCATATCCCAAATGACCAAGATTGAGAAACTTGGTGATCAAACCCTGAAGAAGACAGTATAAAATAGATCTTCATCTTCAAGTTGATCATTGGTCTTCCAGTATGCAGGATGTGCAGGTATTGGGAATACCTGAGGGTGATGTGATCATAAACGATTATATAACCATGACACTTCCAGTCCGAGGGAGTGATGAAATAGGTCCGGATTTTAGTGACTCCTCTCAAGAGAGAAGTAACTTGATCTTAGTCCAAGTGTTGGACATTGATCTGAATGTGATTCAGATGCAATGAGAAGATTAAGTATACGGACTTGATTTAATTAAGCATCTATGAGAGGTCCGTTAGATCTGGATTTGAGATGAGATCTCAACATCCAAGTCACTATACGTGGAACAGTACAATCACCATGTCCTTATCTCCAAGTATCTACGGAGAAGGCACATTATTCTTGAAGGAGTTCAAGAATAATAACTATGATGAATTTAGTATCCAAGCAAGAAGGTTTTGATAATTAAATGAGATTTATTTATCAAAGTATAATATGAATAAGATTCATATTGTGAGAATGTGTCCAAGATAATTAAATGAGATTTAATTATCAAGTATAATATGAATAAGATTCATATTGTGAGAATGATTATCCAAGATAATTATATAGGATTTAATTATCAAGGATAAGCAGATCATGGATAGTGCTGTCCATAATATCTGTGTATATTATAAATGGGATTTATAATATATCAGAGAGAGTGAGAGAGAGAGAGATATCGTAAATAGCATTTGTTAATTATTAATGTGGATTGGATCCACATTAGTTAATTAACTAGAAATGTAATTTACAGATTAGTTTGGGATGTGAATATGATTCACATATTTTTTCAATGGCATGATTGAAATATTCACAAATTAATTTGGAATTAATTTGGTGGATATTATTGCAATAATAGTTATTGCAATTAATTAAGAAATAATGAGATAAAATAAAAGGAGACAAAATACCACCAAATTATAAGGTGGCGTCTCCTATGACTTAGTCATAGGTGACGCCCCCTATAATTTAGGGTGGTTTGTTGTCTCTCCTTTTTTGTTATCATATTATCTCTTAGTAATTAATTTATGTTAATTAAATTATGTTGATAATAATTCAACATATATTTAATTTAATATAAATTAATGTTGTTGGTTTTTAACCAACAACAATCATAGCCATTGGATGGCTCTTGGATTACAATGACCGTTGGATCCATGAGAGCTATGGATTGAGATCCATTGGATCCCAAACTAATATATAAAGAGGGTAGCCTTAGCCCTTGAAAGCTATACAAAAGTAGACGCCTACTCTACTTCTCTCTCTCCCTCTCATTCTCGTGCTCTCTGTCTCTCCATAGGGTGGTCGACCACCATTGTTGAGAAAGGAGAGAAGTTCTCGCCTTCGCCTTCGACGACTCGAGGATCTCCTTCTTCTTCATGGCTACTCGCTATAGAGGAAGACGACGGATTTCGCTTGACGAAATCAGGGGATCTATTGCTTGGATCTTCATCGAGGATTGCGGGAGGAACGCGACTCATCATCGTGCCCGCAAGTGCGTTCTTCGTGGATCGGACTTGAGACAGGAGGATCTCTTGTTTGGGATCTCGCGATCACAACCATGCTTCAAAGATATTCCTTATACTATGTGATTTGATGAAACGATCCGAGAAGTGTTCTCGTGATCATGTAGTTTCATCGTTTGATTTGAAATTTTAAATTCCGCTGAACCTTGCGACTAGTACGACTAGTCGCCCCGATCGTATTCGATACGATCGTCACGCTTCCGTGATGCGCTTGAGGATTCTCAATATCCTTCAAGTGGTATCAGAGCCTAAGGTTGAAAAAGGTTTTGGATATGATCCATGAACTATGGACGACTTGGGTTTGAAATGGTCGCGAAAGTTTTGGCGCATTTGAATTTTCGCAACTCTGCTAATTGATTTTTTCGACACTGTTTAAATTGTTTAAACACAAAATATTCAATTGGATTTTGTTCCCCATTAAACAAGGAAATCATAGGACTTGAGTTTACTAAATTTGGATTTAATTTGCTCAAGATATGACCTTTTGAATATGCATGTATTCACAGTTGCGGGAACTGCAGAATAGAACGTGATTAATTTGTTAATTACGATTTTGTTACGCCTCGAAATACGTGAAATATCACTTAGGTTCTGTTATAAATCAAGTTGGAAATCTTAGGTTACTAATTTTGCGAAATTTGGATTTAAATTGATCAAGATAAGTTAATTTTAGTGATAAGGGGTCACTGCTGGAAATTGACATTTTTTGATCATGAACCTTGTGATAGTCATTCAAATAAATGTTGATGAAAATTAATTGTTAATTTTCTGAAATTAGTTATTGATAAATATTTGTGAAATATTTAAAGATGATAATCAATTCCTTGAATGACATCCCACTAAACTAAAAAGATAAGATAGTTGATCTTGATCATTGATTCATTTGAAATCATCAACAAACATTGTTTTCATGCAAAACCCTAGGTCATCCTACAATAGTTGTAGGACAACTTTTACATACAAAACCTCTTGCTTGATTAGGATTGGGGATTTGTTTAGCAAATCTCCTTATAATATAATCAAAAATATTTTGATGTATATTATATGGTATAATTTCGGTTGAAAGACCGATGAACATCTCAAAGTACATGATGATCTATCTGGCATTATCCTTTCTTGAGATGGATATGGTGTCTAGTAGGAGATCGCTGGGGTAGCGGGTTGCAACGTATGTGGTCCGTCCCACTCTCGCAGGTACTGGTCATGACAGCGGGTAGGGATTGGATAATGCCGGAGAAATCAAAGTGTATTTCTAATTATTAAAATTCGAAATAATACGTACTTTGAGATTATACCTACTATTCAAATAAAGAATTCAAAGTTTGTTGATTGATAATAGGATTAATGATTGATTTAATGTGATTAAATTAATTATATCCTATTAAACACTCTATTATGAATAGATGTGTATTTCCCTTGGAAGAATTAATTATGTGAATATGATTCATGATAATTAATTATTTCAATTTGAATAAGAGGTGGAGGATCACATAAGTGACATCCATGGTCTCCCGTCAAGGCAAAGAATTTCGTCGCCAAAAGTTGTATATGGGAGACGCTTGTCCGAAGTGACAGATCCTATATACAATTATTTAGATCGGGTTCTTTGCTTCTCGAAAGAGTAAGGCCGTATACGTAGTGACCATAATATCGGGTCCTCATATTATTGGGGCGATATTGGATTGCGTATAGCGAGTTTTAAGCCTGTTGACGGTTGGTTCAATTAGCAACGGGTCAACATCATCTTAGGGGTGGTGGGTCCGGGTGTTAAAGACCGAATTGGGAAATGCAAGTTGGACTTGCAAAGCGGAATGTGTTCCCGCTTCTCTTTATTTGAGTCACAGGTTCTCATATTATTGGGATGTGATAAAGATAGAGAGGAGATCCCAGATCTTGCTTGAGATATAGCGGTAAGTATATCTCTTACTTTGAAAGACGATTAGGGAATAATCTTTCATAGTAGATATAGCAAGACAGATTTGATTTAAAATTCCTAAATCAAAGTAATATATATATAATATACCCTTATGCAAATTTCTTATTTCAGATAATCCTTCATAAAAGCCACTCAATATTATACTCAATAATAACCGGTAAAATATCATGGATTGGACTCATGATCCAGATATTGTACTTGTAATTGGACACATAATGTATATGGTTGCAATGTGCAAGTTTCCTCAACATAATGAGAATGACTATTAAATAAGACAATAAGACATCATCTTAGAGTTTGTATGTATCTATAGTCTTGATCTTTCATCGAGTGTACTTTGGAAGTGACATGTCGATGATGATCGTAATTGTCAAATAATCCTTATAAAATCGAAGAAGATGTTATGGCATACATATGTGCTCTAGACATTTAATCATGAATGATATGGTTCTCTACATTATGCAGAATGGTGGCTCGAAAGAGATGATGTATTCAAAATATTTGAATACCTACCTGAACCAATGTTTTAGGAGTCTAGATGGATGTAGACATGATGAGTGTCATCATTCTACATTCTATACTCTAGTCATTCATGAAGCTTCATAATATTCATATTGTATGAATTTAATGAAGCATGTATAAATGTTGAAATGCTCTTACATTGAATTCTTTTGAATTTAACATAAGAGATCCTTAGTCTTGAACAATGGTTGTTTATAGATGAAGAGAGCACAGTGGAAGCGTGGGTCGGACCCATGTGAGAAGGAAAGTCAAAGAGTTGATTGTACTTCTGTGACTTCCATATGACATCCAAAGAGTTGGATGAATGCCTATACTGCAATAACTTGATGTGTTGATAGTATGACTATCAAGTCTATCTAGAATCCTTAGAGAAGGACTCAGATAATGCATCATAATAATCTGTATCTACATTTGATCATTGAAATTGATTTGCTTATTTGATAAGATAAAGTCTAATAATTGTATCTCAATCTTCTAACAACACTTGCAATGTGTTGCACATGTTTTAGAAGACTGGAAAATTTTGATCTTAAGGTTTAAAGTTATCCACATGGATATTGATGCAATTGTTGCAACAATCGCTGTTGGATTGATAGACTTCTTAATTTCAGTGGGAGAGCCTTAGTCTTAGAGAATACCTCTATGACCTAGATATTAGAATACACTCATTGTTTAATTCTAAATATTGAAAATAAACATGAATTCTGGAATAAACCTGTCATAAAGAGTTATGATGGATATATTTCAGATAATAATCTAGCATCTGGTGGACTCTACTAAATTAGAAATTTAATGAATGGTTCATTGAGATTTCGAATACTGAAAGTTAAACCTTATAAGATCAATAGGAGGATAAAGATCATTTGGCAATGATTTAGCATCAAGTTTTGGACATATGCATGTTGATTTGATCAATAGACAAGTAAGAGATGAAACTTTAGAATGTCTAAAATTTCAAATCTTGCATACTTATGAATATTGTATTCAAAGTAAAATGTCCAATACACCCTTCTTTTGGTAAAGGTGTAAGATGTCAAGGTATTCGAGATCTCATACATATTGATGTTTGTGAGTCATCTATATCGTAGTAAACATTATGGATATGTGATATCTATTGATGATTATGTATGATATATGAGATTTCTTCTCTTCACATGAGAAACCTTTGAAATAATCAAAGATTTCGTAATTTTGGTTTAGAACCAAAGTTTGAAGGAAGATTAAATGAATTTGATCTAACCAATGTAGCAAGTACCTATTAGATGAATTCAAAGAATATCTTATGGAGATATGAATATCATTTCTATCTCAATCCTCCTGACACACCTAAACTCAATGGAGTTGTAGGAAGATACAATTAGATCATGTGTGACATGATTTGATCAATAGTGAATTTTAGCATAATTATCCCTTAGTTTCTAGGTATATATGTGTAGTAGAGACTACAATATATATCCTTAATAAGGTTCCATGCATGTAAGCTGGAATCTAGCACTTGAGAGTGCTACTTCATTAGGAAAATAAAGGATGGTATTGGATACCTACTTTATGACCTTGAGATTCTTAAAATATCTCATCTTTGAGAATATGATTCTTATAGGATGACTCTCTTGAGAATCAAGATGAAAATGAAGTAAAGGAACTCATTTAATCTTGAGAAGATAATGAGGCTCTAGAAATCGGAAACTAAAAGGGACAATTAAAGACGAAACACTAATACTTCTTCAAATGAGTTTGAAGATGTATTCCATGTGTCAGTTAAGTCTGACAATGATCGGACTTCATGTGATGAAGCTCCTGAGGATCATGACATGGAAAGATGGATATTAACAATAAAGGTCTAAGGTAGACTTCATATACAAGTGTTGTATATGGACCCTCGAGGATCCACCTATAAGGTTAGACCCATTAAGGTGTAAATGGATCTTCAATAGAAAGAGGGAACCTGATGAGAAGGTAGAGACCTTCAAAGCACGGTTCGTAGCCATGAGCTACACACCGAAGAGAAGACATCGATTGCGACGTGGCTTGCTTTTCAGTGATCATGCTTAAACCCATCAGAATATTTCTAACCCTAGCTACACAATTTGACTATGGCATCTTCAAGATGTGAGTTAAGATTGTATTCCTCTATGAATACCTCTTTGAGGATATTCACATGAAGTAGCCCCAGGGCTTCATGGTTGAGGAATGCAAGATGTGCTGGCTAAAGAACTCCATCTTTGGACTCAAATAAGCTTATTGCCATTGGAACATAAGATTTGACGAAATTATAATTGTTATAATTTCAAATAGAATCTTGATGAACCATGTGAAGCTTAGTGGGAGTGCCATTGTGTTCATCATGCTAAATGTAGATAATATCCTAATCATTTGGAATGATATAAGGATGATAATAAGTGTTTTATGACCTGGCTATTCCATACCTTGAGATATGATCTCAAAAGATGCCTCTTGGATCTTAGTTCTGAAGGTGTTCAGAAGCAAAGAAAAGAGGGTATTGGGACTATCACATTTGTAGTACACCTTGGACATGTTCCATTTTCTGGAAATTCCAAGAAAGGCTTTCTTACCTTAAGATTTGGTACTGACCTATCTAAAGGGATAACACCTCAAAGAGTTGAGGAAGTGAATGCTAAAAACTGGTTGCCCTTTTGTGCATCAGTTACGAGAAGCTGAAAGTATGCTAAATGTGTACAAAAGCCAGATATATGCCATGCAGTGGGAGTAGTAAACTTCTACTAATCCTACTATGGAGATAGAACACTTAATTGCAGTAATAACAATATCTTCAAAGATGATAAGGCTTTAGAGATAGTGATCTCTAAGTCTTATCTTCAAGAAATTAAGACTTTTAGATGGAGATCTAAAAGGTCTTAACTGCGAATACCTTAGGAGATAGAGATCTCCAGGGATAAGGGCATTCTGATAAGGATAATAGAAATTACATACTTGTTATAATAATATTTCTTTGAGTTGTAGTATCAAGGATACTATGACTGACAAGATTGAGTATTGGTTGCATTAGATGCAACATGTGCATTAGATGTGAGCACTGCTACTGGGGATATGCAAGTATTGTAAAAGGATTTGACGTAGTCTTGCGGGAACAGAGTGACTGATCAGCTTACCTAGCTATTTTCTAAATAGCCTATGATTGTCACATGAGTGCGGATTTAAATGATTAGCCCATTAATGGCTCTTTGGGCTAGTGGGAGATTGTTGGACATGCGAGCCCACGTCGAGCTATTATGCAATAAATGTTATTGCACGTATCATTCCCTGATCTGAAATGAAGAATAAATAATTTGCATAATAGGTCCCTCTGTACAATTAGGGTTATGTACCATGGCCATCTTAATGATCATACAACTGTTGATTCATTAAATGAATCATAGAGGCTGGTGCTTGGATGAATATCTAATGGGTTAGATAGAGGACTCATCAAGCACCGTCAAATGATTATTAAGAGATGATCTCCAGCCTGAGTAGGAGATGGCAATCCTTTCTCACATAGGTTGATATCTGACCGACCTCTTGATGCAGGTCCTCTGCATGGGAATAGTGATTCGGAGGTGTCAGATTAGTTAGGTCAATGGGTTGACTTAGTGAGATCGAGATAACCTGTCCTATGTTGAATGCTGTCACAGTATAGGCACACATCCTCTGACCGGAGACAGATGTGTTACTATATGTCTGAGTGTGTACATTTGGCAGACCAGTAGGTTCATGACCTGACCAAGGTCTATATACCGGCGAGCTGGTGTAAATATAAGGGCATATGAGTAATACGATCTCTCAAAGGGATCATACAGGTTCACTTATGAACCGGAAGACATGAGCTCACTCATGAGGTATTGGGACCGATCAAATTCCATGCATGGTCGTCGTGCTTTGGAAGCATGATAAGAATTTGAAGGTATGATATATGATTTGGGAAAACATATGATCGATACCGAATCCCAAATGACCAAGATTGAGAAACTTGGTGATCAAACCCTGAAGAAGACAATATAAAATAGATCTTCATCTTCAGGTTGATCATTGGTCTTCCAGTATGCAGGATGTGCAGGTATTGGGAATACCTGAGGGTGATGTGATCATAAACGATTGTAAACCATGACGCTTCCAGTCCGAGGGAGTGATGAAACAGGTCTGGATTTTAGTGATTCCTCTCAAGAGAGAAGTAACTTGATCTTAGTCCAAGTGTTGGACATTGATCTGAATGTGATTCAGATGCAATGAGAATATTAAGTATACAGACTTGATTTAATCAAGCATCTATGAGAGGTCCGTTAGATCTGGATTTGAGATGAGATCTCAACATCCAAGTCACTATACGTGGAACAATACAATCACCCTGTCCTTATCTCCAAGTATCTACGGAGAAGGCACATTATTCTTGAAGGAGTTCAAGAATAATTCCTATAATGAATTTAGTATCCAAGCAAGAAGGTTTTGATAATTAAATGAGATTTATTTATCAAAGTATAATATGAATAAGATTCATATTGTGAGAATGTGTCCAAGATAATTAAATGAGATTTAATTATCAAGTATAATATGAATAAGATTCATATTGTGAGAATGATTATCCAAGATAATTATATAGGATTTAATTATCAAGGATAAGCAGATCATGAATAGTGCTATCCAGAATATCTGTGTATATTATAAATGGGATTTATAATATATCAGAGAGAGGGAAATATTGTAAATAGCATTTGTTAATTATTAATGTGGATTGGATCCACATTAGTTAATTAACTAGAAATTAAATTACAAATTAGTTTGGGATGTGAATATAATTCACATATTTTTTCAATGGCATGATTGAAATGTTCACAAATTAATTTGAAATTAATTTGGTGGATATTATTGCAATAATAGTTATTGCAATTAATTAAGAAATAATGAGATAAAATAAAAGGAGATAAAATACCACCAAATTATAAGGTGGTGTCACCTATGACTTAGTCATAGGTGACGCCCCCTATAATTTAGGGTGGTCTGTTGTCTCTCCTTTTTTGTTATCATATTATCTCTTAGTAATTAATTTATGTTAATTAAATTGTGTTGATAATAATTCAACATATATTTAATTTAATATAAATTAATGTTGGTTTTTAACCAACAACAATCATAGCCATTGGATGGCTCTTGGATTACAATGACCGTTGGATCCATGAGAGCCATGGATTGAGATCCATTGGATCCCAAACTAATATATAAAGAGGATAGCCTTAGCCCTTGAAAGCTACACAAAAGTAGACGCCTACTCTACTTCTCTCTCTCCCTCTCATTCCCGTGCTCTCTCTCTCTCCATAGGGTGGCCGACCACCATTGTTGAGAAAGGAGAGAAGTTCTCGCCTTCACCTTCGACGACTCGAGGATCTCCTTCTTCTTCATGGCTACTCGCTATAGAGGAAGACGATGGATTTCGCTTGACAAAATCAGGGGATCTATTGCTTGGATCTTCATCGAGGATTGCGGGAGGAACGTGACTCATCATCGTGCCCGCAAGTGCGTTCTTCGTGGATCGGACTTGAGACAGGAGATCTCTTGTTTGGGATCTCGCGATCACAACCACGCTTGAAAGGTATTCCTTATACTTTATGGTTTGATAAAACGATCCGAGAAGTGTTCTCGTGATCATGTGGTTTCATCGTTTGATTTAAAATTTTAAATTCCGCTGCACCTTACGACTAGTACGACTAGTCACCCCGATCGTATTCGATACGATCGTCACGCTTCCGTGATGCGCTTGAGGATTCTCAATATCCTTCAGTACATATACATCATATCTCTCAAAAACATGTACAAGTATAAGCAACAAAAAAAAACAGAAAACTATTGCACTAATAGTCTTAGATATCAACATACAAACCACATGTTGTTGTGGTTGCTTCTCCTGCAAACCTTCTGATTTCATGCAAATAGGTTTATGAGCAAAGCACCCGGTACGGATGTAAAACAATAATTAAAAGGATAAAAAGTGTGTGCAGGAAACGATGGCTATAAGGAAAGCAACTACCGATAAGAAATGTGACAACTAATAAGTACTTAACGAGAAGTGAACAGTAGGTTGTAAGGTAGCTCTAACATTAAAGTTATCACATTTAAAATATATAAGAACCATTATTATTTTTATTTAATGTATCCTACCTAAGTTCCATCTGTTATATAAGAGATAAGATATTTGATTTCAATAATGATCTAATAAGATCCACTACTCATAAATAAGAATCAATGACGGTAGGACATAAGGTAAAGTACAAGATTTAATTATAGAACATGATTCACCACTCATCACTGTAGTCGGAAAGACTTACAACCACCTTCTGTTTTTCTTTGGTTACGGGACAAACCGATAAAACATCTCCTTCACTAAACACATCTCAGAACTCCCTTCATAGAACCAATACAAGAAATCAACTCAAGTGATCAGCTCTAATTGATCTCTCGTATTAATCATATGACCGAATGCGAAGACAAGACTGCCAGCCACGTATCATCGACGTCGTTACGCAACCACTGGAACTGCATCAGGGCACAATCGGACTACATGTCTCCCAACCAACGCATTGGGATCGTGACCATCTAATCATCTACCCTGGAGATCTAAGGATGCATGCGCATCCTTTGTGGTCGCTATCTCCAACTATCCAAGGTAACACGAAAACTATATCCGTATGCGAAATCTCAAGACGAAAAAGGATATCCATGGAGACACACAAATTAGGCATTGGGGACTATATCCGCAACTTGGCATTCGCATTAGATATGTAGAGGCCAAATCCCCAATAAAAAAATTATCTGCATTTCTTATTTCTCATTCCAGTAGGGCACCAAAATTAGTTCTAACCAACCCTATTGTACATGTATGTGGTTTAATTTATAAACTCTTTGCCACGTGCATATGTGCGTACATGCAGACACATACACGATGCTCCAGTGAGTTTTTTCCCTGACAGGGCATCCCCAATATCCAAATGCCCTGTCAGGGTATCTGATCTCAGTATTTTCCTGTCTGGTTGGCGAACCGTTTGCCGATTGTGCATAAAAATAATATATAATATTTTTTCGGAAAACTTTTTGAATATTATATTATTAAAAATAATATATAAAAACATTTGGAATTGTGAATCGGCAAACCATTTGCCGATTCACAATTCCAAATGTTTTTATATATTATTTTTAATAATATTAAATTGAAAACTTTTCCGGAATGAGCTTCGATCGGCAAACGATTTGCCGATCGGCGAATCGTTCGTCGATCGATGCCCTGACAGGGAAATAATGTGGTCAGATGTCCTGACAGGGCATTTGGATGATGGGGATGCCCTGTCAGGGAAAAAACTCTGCTCCAGTCCCCGTCCTCATGGCAACACACCTGTATGTGTATACGCAAAATCACGAAATCTTGGCCTTCTCTGCCATCGAACTTACGTGTGCGTCTGATACAAAGCATGTGCATGACGTCTACACCAATCTCGTCGACCCACTAGCGTAAATTTGCAAATTTAACATGATCCGACCACAATACCAAAAATCTAACTCGTAAAAATAAAGCTTAGAAAATTACAGCAACGAGGGGAGATTCGTACCTCGCAATCTTGAGAAATGAGCTCTCCACAGCGAGCTCTTCATGTTATGCACTCAACATTGTGATTGGACTACTCCGATCGGCTCCGGCAATGACACAGTGGCTCTTCGGCGAGCTCTGTGGCAGAGCTCCGACGAACCAAGCTTTCAGAATAAGGTTTGATCTATGGTGACCTGAGTTTAGCCCTTTATATACCCTGGTTAGTTTAACCCTATCTGATTTCGGATCCGGTTCATGCTCAGATTCGTTTACCGATCTACGATCATAAAACGAGATGGCCTCCTTTGTCCGATGTCGGATTTCAATGTTGTTGATGTCGTTGGAAAGGTCTTGACGAGTACTATACAATATAGATAGTTTGCTAAATTTGGATACGATTAAAAAGAAGAGAACGAAAGTGTTTGAGAGTATGATTAAAAATCGTATCTCGAACCATATCAAAATTGGATTTGTATGAGCATCCGATACCTATCTCATACCTTGTATTTTAATACATCTATGAATCTCAGTGTCTCACAAATTTAGCATGCCCACTACAAAAAAGTGAGCTATAATGACGGGTTTTTTTCAAAATCCGTCACTAAATCAACCGTTGTTAAATATATAATGACGATATTATTCGTTGAGAAATATTTTTTCGTACTCAAAATTAACAACAAATATCATATATCGTTATATCATTAGCAATGATTCATATAACGATGCTTATACATTGCTATTTTTCAAACTTCTAATTAATCATCACTAAATAATAATAATAACAACAACAACAACAATAACGCCTCCCATATACTCATTCTCGAGAGCGCTTGCAGAGTTTGCTTCTTTTCCTTTAATGGCATTTTAGGTAAATTTGTATAACGCCCCCATATACTCATTCTATTTTATTTCCCATATCTAAAGTTTCCAATTTTGTAGAGCACACCGTCACAAACATAGCAATTTTGACAGAATCAGTGGCAGGAATAAAGAGTATTTCAGCTGCAACTATATTTTGGATTTCATTTTAAGTACGTAGTTGCACTGCATGTACCTAACTTGATTTGAAAAATAATTAGATTTAATCTTAAATGTATTCATGTCTGATTTAACTGCATTTTTTGATCAAATAATTAAATATAAAACAGTAAATATCAAATTGTATCACTTGTTCGTTAGGACCTTCAGTTGCAAATATGTAGAGTACACGAGATATTTGTATTAGAAACAAAGATGTTTTTACAAATTCCTGACCAAAGCTAGACCACTCAATATACTTATATACAGCCTTGTTTCATTGCATCATTCAGATATCTAGTATCCCTCTCCTGTGTAGGCTTGTCGAAAGGATCATAAACGCATACAAACATATAATCATACTTTAAAAATTATACAAGACAATCAATTGACATTGAAAATGGAGATGCTCATCAATCACATTTAGATACAGTTCTTACTGACAAAATCAAATCTCAATCGTTTCCTGCAAATTCACAAAAGAATAACAGAGATACAGAGAGCCACACAACTACTGTAATAAGCCTACCACCGAAGGATCTGTGCTTTTGATTTGTATACCTACGAAGACATATGTACAGGGGAAAGGGGAAAAGCAAAGAAAACCTCAATCGACATCAGACGACGCTCAATTTTATCACGAGTGATCTAATCAAGAATGAATTTAAAAGAATGGATGGGCTCTTCCCTGTATACGTAACCTATCGCAAACTGCAAGGTTTGCGGTGAATGCTTTAGATAGGAATGTGCCTCGAGCATGTTAGAGGTCATCAAAACTTGGGGGAGACAATGGTGGAACAGCTGAAGGGTGCCCGCTTTCAGCCCATAAGACTCTCCTGGACGCCGCTTGGATTTCATTCTTTCCAAGCTTTCTATTTGTTATGCGGGGTGTGGTGATCAACAATGGAGAATCTGCACCAGTGCTGTTCCCGAGGAACCCAGGAGGAGTCTTTCCCAGTGAAGGTGCTTTGGCAGATGCTATAGCAGAACTGAATATGCCAGATTCTCTCAAGTTGTCAATGATAGTCTGAAAGCAACCAAAGTCCCACAAAAAAAGGTGTTAATTGAGCACGGAAATTGATCTGGCAAATGCTTCCTGAACATAAAAGGTTAGCATCCAGGTGATTAATATACCATCGGGGCATATATACGAGTTAGAATGCCCTTCTTAAGAAGCTTTATCTTTAGTTGTTGATCTGTCCACACCACACGTTCACGATACCTGTGCAAAATGGGAAAGGTAAATTAATACAGGCCCTGAAAATCATTACAACAGGGAACGATAAACTATTGGAAAAATCAAATACAACCTCAGTTATCTAATTTTAAAAAAGTCTAACAGCCAAATATATGCCCTTGTGTAAACAAAGTTTAGCTTCTCCATCAATGGTATTATGAACAAGAATATAATTTTTCTGTTTCCCCTCATTCCAACAACATTCCTCACAAACCAAAGTCCTTTCCTCCAACTCTAAAAAAAGATCAAGCAATGTTTCTGTGTGAAAATAACTTTTTTGGGGAAAAGCCAAAGAATAATCATCCATAGTAGATGCCAAATATCAATTTACTAAATATTTTAGAACAACAAATCCTTTTCCCACATTAAGTAGATCCAAAATCAAAGGCTACATGGATTCTTTGCCTCCATTCAGATCTATCTTGGGTCAATCGTGGACTTAGATCCAAAAAACTAAGATCCCTTCATATAGTCTTGGGACTTCCTCGCCCTTTCTTAGCCAGCTCAACATCCCAAAACTCGCCATCTCCTAACCGGTTCATCAACGGACCTCCTTTGCAAATGGCCAAACCACCTTAAGCTATTTTCTCACATCTTATCCTCGATCAGAGCTACACCAACTTTCCTTCTGATTGCATCATTCCGAATCCGATCTTTACATGTGTGCGTATCCACACATCCATCTTAGCATTTTCTTTGCTATTAGCAATCTCTGCACATGTCTATGGTTCACAAGCCAACATTCAGATCCATAAAGCATAGGAGGTCTCACGACTGCTTTGTAAAACTTTCCTTTGATTTTCAAAGGAATTTTCTTATTGCAGAGAACAATAGAGGCTCCTCTCCACTTTAGTCAACTTGCATTTATTCAAGAGTAAATTACAAAAAAGGCTCTGAACTATACACCTAATTCAATGTCATACCTAAACTTTAAAAAGTAACAATGTGGTACACAAACTTTCAAATTTGTCTCAATGCAGTACCTGACTATTAAAATTTAAGATTAAAATGACAAAATAATCAACTAAATTTCTATGGTGAAGGACCACATTGAGACAAATTTGGAAGTTGGGGTACCACATTGTTACTTTTTAAAGTTTAGGTATGACATTGAAATCATGCGTATAGTTCATGGACTTTTTTGTAATTTACTCTTTATTATTCAATTAGTAACATCTTCATCAATTTCCCCATCATGTTGAAAAATAGACCACATGTATTAAAAAGAATCTCTCTTATGAATGTTATCGTCACCAGCCTCAATTCCTTCACCATTGTTTCAATCAAAAGTACACTCTATATATTCTGTCTTAGCCATACTTATACGAAATCCTTTAGTCTTCAATGCATGTCTCCAGACCTCAAGCTTCTCATTTACTCCATCTCTAGTCGCATCAATCAATACAATATCATCAGCGAATAACATATACCAAGATATCTCATCCTTAATGTGACTTGTCAACTCTTCCATAATCAAAGTAGAAAGGAATGGACTAAAAAAAGAGCCTTGATCAGACCAGTGTTGATGTCAAAATAATTAGTATTCCAAGACTGGATCCTTACATAAGATGAAACCTTATCATACATATGTTTTATAAGGTTAATGTATACTACATGTACTTGTCTCTTCTTCAAAACTCTCCACAATATCTTTCATGGGACAAAATCATAAGCCTTCTCAAAATCAATAAAAATCATATGGAGGTTCTTCCTTTTAGCTCTATAAATCTTCATCGTTCTCCTCGGTAAGTGGATGACTTTAATAGTTGAGCGACCTGACATGAATCCGAATTGATTTTCTTTTACTTTGAAAACTTGCGCCAACCTTCTTCCGATCACATGTTTCCAAATTTTTATACTCATCAACTTGATATCTTTGTAATTTGAACAATTTTGAATGTTCCTTTGCTCTTATAAAGAAGCAACACGATGCTTCTCCAATCTTCAGGTATTTTCTTACTTCGACAAATAACATTGAATAAATTTGTAAGCCAAGTCAAACCATACTCACCTAAAGCTATCCATACTTCTATAGGAATGTTATCATGTCTTACACCTTTCCCAGGTCTTACAACCCTCAAAGCCTTCTCTACTTCCTTTATATCCATCTATAACTTGCATAATTCAAGTAACTTTCACTACTAGCTAGATCTCCCAAATTGACCTCTCTATTTCCTTGAATCCTTCCACAATGAAAAGCTTATGAAAATATTGCTTCCATCTAGTCTCTATATCCTTCCGAGCAACAAGCACATGACCTTCCTCATTCTTAATAAATCGCACTTGAGAAAGTTCTTCGGTCTTTCTTCTCTTACTTTAGCCAACCTGAATATATGCTTATGACACTTCTTAGAATCGATATTTTTGTACAAAAGTTCATATGCTTTTGACTTAGCTTTGCTTACAACATTTTCTATTTCCTTCTTCGCTATTTTGTAATTTGTGATACTTTTATATGTTCTATCCTTGAACATTTTTAGAATAAGTTTGTATAAAATTTAAACTTTTGAAGCATTTTGGGTAGCAATGTCTCAGTTTTGAAATAGATTTATAAAATATATGTGGTCAAAGTGGGATTTCAAAGGCAGTGGTGGAACCATTTTTGGACTGCAATCACTATTTGTTTCTCCTTTTTGATAATAAATTCTTCTCCTTTTGGATGGGACTGGTGTATGGGGACCGAGAAAAACTTTGTTTTTGTTGTGTAAAGCTGGTGGATATAAATACACTGGAATCACCAGCATTTCTCGAACACCATCCCCAAAAAGAGAAACAAGTCTAGCATATCACATCAGTTGAAGACAATTGATATTTACCACTGAAACATTTCCTGCTCCGTGACTGTTGAAGCAATAATGAAGGCCTGGACAAATATTGAGATCAAATGTCAGAGCAAGCAGATAGCATCACCTATCTACAATACAATGTGATGCACGTCAGGCAATAAACCAGTGATGGTCCTGATGATTATGGTCTATTGCGTTAAAATAACAGACTGTCAACAAGTGATAAGAGCAGATCGGCTATATAAACAAACTTACATTTTTGTCAAAATCCAACATGAAACATCTCTTGGTATCTTCCTTTGTTGGTTTACAGCCACACCGATCACGCCTTGACGTCAAATCAGAGAATTTGGTGTATGTAAAGTGTAAAACAGCAGCCTCTTCCAACTTCACCTCACTACCAGAAAGTATAATAAAATCATGAATTTCTCCATACACCAAAAATATCTGAGCCAGAGATTCTTGTGTGACTGGTTAAAAATGGGATATGCAAAGAAAGATGCATTCATTCCATCATTCAGACAAAGTACCAATAATCAAAATCAACACAATGAGGAATCGTACTTTGGTGTTTTCATATAATTGTGCCATCTATGAGCACCATTGGGACGGAGATGACTTTGAACTCGTGCAGCTGATTTTCCATTTCCATATGTCAAAAAATAATTAGGATTACCACGAGTAGCTTCCTTGTAATTGCCGAAGTAAGTTTCCTTTAACAGATGATCATAATTTTTCTTAAACAGGGAAACCTGTTCGAAAAGGAACTTGTTATCAAACTGGATATTAAAGAGCATAAAGGGGCTCAAAAGGCACACGCAATGCTTGTGATTTATCTGCAAAAATGCTTGAATAAAAAATATTTTTTAATCAACCATTGCAGCCAAATAATGGATATCGTTACTAGGAAGGTGTTCGGATCACGACAGGAAAATTTGTTGAAAATATTATGCCTCGATGCACATAAAAAAAATCTATAACTATGTTACTACTGCCATAGTGAATGACAATCCTCTGTTGAATACCTAGCATTAAGGCCATTTGCAACTTTAAACTCGATAGGCAAACATAATTAGATTCCTACAGATATACAGAGGCCCAACTCGAGCAAAGGCCTTGTTTTTGGTTCCTTGCTAACTGCCCCACAGGAAAAGAACATGTTCAAACATTGGCTTTAGAGGACAGGTTGAGCAATGTCTTAATGATCTTATACTGGCATGACAGTTATGAAGAACCCACCATCTTGCTTGCATTGCTGTTTTTGTAAGGAGATATCCAGTTCCTTCCTCCCAGATAGGCCTCCTACCCGGGATGTGTTGGTGGCAGACTCCTCTTTTATGTCTGTTTATCCTTAAGAGTATGATTCGTTTAAAGGGGGAAACAATAGTCTTCACAATCAAATTAGGTGAAACCTAATTTATTGTCCAGTTTTTTTTCAAATAAAAAAGGAGCAAATATGTTAAAAGATGAGATGGTATTGTCCAGTTAAACAACTCGTAACAGAAAATCAACTCGCATCAATCAATCGAATTTGTAGAATAAATGATCATAATCATATATTCAGATATGATTAATAATATACTATTTTAATGTAGAATAAAATTCTTTATTCTTTTTTATTATTATTCATTCCATTATTAGTTTTAATAAATTATAATATTATTAATTTTGATATTCAGTAATTTTAATTAGATTAACATGTACGGCTAGCATTACCATGTTATTTCATTGTAACAAAAAATAAAGTTGTTGGTCCTTTTTCGGGAAAATATATTTCTAAAAATACTCCTATAAACCACTTATATGTCTGGTATCTATAATATATAATTCATTTACTACTGATTATTATCAAATTATTTCATTAGCAAAACTGAAATTTATTGTTCCAATGTCACATTCAGTAGTGAAGGAACTGGATCGGGAAAAAGAGGAATTATAGATTTCTAGTTGTAAGATATCTAATGAAACTATAGCTGGAATTGAGATCTCATTCAAAGAGAATATATGCAAATTCCTCTTTGGCTGATAAGTACAGTAACCAGTATTCTTGTCATAGGTGTTTCTACTAATCCTCAATCCTAAAAAGACATCGGTAGACATATTGAACCATTCATCACACCAGGTCCAATATAGTTTAAACTACCATCACCCGAATACAGGATTTGCAAGTATGCCTAACTGAATATTCATTATTAAGATATCTGTGCAACGAGGCCAACCAGCATGATGGCCAGAAGTAGACAAGATCCAGAAAGGTGAGGTCTTCAATAACTAAGAAAAATTTTAGTTAGAGAATAACACGAACTTGTTTACGGTGTCACTTACCTCACTAAATGGATCCTTTATGTCATCACGCTCAATACAACTCTCCTGAAATCAGAAGACCAGGTAAAAAAATTCTTATGTAGGAAGCCAGAAGAAACCTTGCTGAGTTTACTCACATAGTTTGGAAATATAACTATATCAACATTCTCAGGGACTTCTGACAGCAACTGTCTAACAGAGTAATCTCGAGCACCTGCTGGATGCATAAGCTCATCCGTATCCAGATGAATAATCCAGTCCATTCCAGCATCCTATAAAAAAATGAGTAGAAAGGCATACACTGGAAAGCAATTCTTTGTAAAGAAGCATTTAGTAATATATGATGCCAATCGGCACAAGTTCAGTATAAGAAAGTGTTAACATATGGTGACATCAAATTAAGATTCTAAATGCAGTTTTCTTATATATTTACCCGTGCCATAACAATAGCCATCTCCATGTTGAGTGTCTGCTTCACGAACAGTTCATAGTTGCATGGCTTGTAGAAGAAGTTTGCAAGCCAAGTTTCATTCCATATTCGGCTGAGAACACAAAAGAGAAAAGAAAGCTCATTACTTAAACAAAAAAGGAGAAAAGAAAGCTCATTGTAAAAGGGAGCTTCATATACGATACAAGACCGCTGTTTTGTTTATTAAAGTTCACATGGAGTGAAAAGCTAAGAGCTACTTATTAGGATTGAATGTTAAGAAAAACTACTTCAGCTTTGATTGTCATAGAATAATAAAACAGGACTAGTTAAAAACATGTTCTTTTCTAAAATAATCAAACTCCTTGATTTTAAGAGGAAATCAAACTTCATATCATTTCCACATGCCAGTTGCTGCCTACCAGTCTAGGGTTAAGAAATATGTATACACATGACAAGTTGAATTTTAACCCCTATACAAGACCGATGTTTCGTTTATTAAATTTCACATGGAGTGAAAAGTTAAGAGATGCTTATTTGGATTGGATGTTAAGAAAAACTACTTCATCTTTGATTGTCATAGAATAATAAAACAGGACTAGTAAAAGCAACATGTTTTTTTCTAAAATAATCAAACTCCTTGATTTTTAGAGGAAATCAAACTTCATATCATTTCCACATGATAGTTGCTGCCTACCAGTCCTGGGTTAACGAATATGTATACACATGACAAGTTGAATTTTAACTCCTACACTTTTCAGCTAATATAGTCTGTTGAATAGAAGGGCACTATTTCCATATTTAAACACAATATTCAGTAAATGGAAAGCAAATGTTTAAAAAACATAAAAGCATGACTCTTCAAGGGATTTGTGCTCTATATTCTCGATTATTGATTGACTTGTCAAAGACTGATGATATGCCTTAAATCCTACCCATCTGACCCAGATTGAAGAACCCTATATGCACCCCCTCCTGTCGTACCATATACCCCAACAAGACGGGGATCTCGCTTGTTTTTCAGGGACCCTTCTGTACATGAGTACTATATAAAGTCCCTAGGGTGTGGGCTCTTTGTGTCATGTGTATTTTTATTCTTTCTCCACATAGTGAAAATCGATCGCCGCCGCCCAAGGACATAGCCCAGTTATGGGTGAACCTTGTAAATCCGTGTGTTTGCGTCTTGCTTGTTGATCGTGTTTGTGTGTGGTTGCTTCCACGATCCGCAACAAAGCCCAAGAAAGAAATGCAACTCTATCTTCTCACGTCACCTCAATCTTTGTAATCATATCAGCTTAATAGATTGAACCAGTGCCTAATTTCTTGCACCTACTGTAAAAATGTTGATATAAATATTGCAATTACGTGCTTCGAGGCGGTCAAGAGAGACATTCTACTCCATAGGTGAAGTGGCCATATAGGCATGTTATCTCACTGATTTTACTCATTGAATCTCGTAGAACAAGAACCTACAGATATATGTCCCACTTACACCTAACTCTCACACTAGGCAATATGAGACTCTATAAATGACTCCACTCCCCAGTCTTTTCACAAGATCCAATCACCCAATTAATTAAACGCTTCACTATCCTCAATACTCTCAACACTGCCCCTTAAGCTAGATCATGATATTTTCAACTTGGACAAATTGGAATCTCTAACACACTCACCCATTGAATACATGACGAACATACCATCTCAACACAAAATACTCAGGTTGTTGATGACAGCCATGATGCCTTTCAGGTCATGCTATTAAGTAGGAAAACTGAAGGGTTGGAGTACGAAAAGATTCTGTTGAGCAACTGGGTAGAATAAGATGCTCCTGTACTCCACAATCTTGTATTAATACGAGTAAATGCCACTGGAATAAGTATCAAGAGATATTCGGAACTGCTTTGCAGAGCTAAGGCATGTCCATGTATCTTAAGCATATAAAGTCATGGGAATGCCTGTGTGAATTAATAAAAAATTGGGCTTCTCTAACAAGGACCTCAAAATGGGCCTTTTCTACATAGAGAACACGTATTTATCATATGAAAACCTAAAAATAGACTCTCTTAGGAATTTCAAAATAATATCATGCGAACCCATAGATAAAAGAGGATGGAGCATTGAGTCCATTCACGAAAATGAACAAGAGTCTCTCTCTTCGGTACTCACTCAAAAGTTCAATTCAAATTCTAGACTCATTCTCCGTTTCCTTATCTACCCTCCCTTCTTATGGAAAAGATGAGAAACCAAACACCAACACAACATGATGGGACAGCTAGAGGAATTGGACACCTCTTTCTAATAAGGACTAGTCTTTTCACAAGGATATCTCGGTGAATTTGGTGTCTTTTTTGTAGTCATATGTTTCTTAGTTGCTCACTTCAAACAAATTAAGATGGGCATGCATGAGATTATGTACAACAACGATCCTATCCCTCTTCACAATCCTTCCTGAAAATGACCATTCACATAGTGAAACTAATTAAAACCATAGTTTTTCATCCAACATGATTAAAAGATTTTCTTAGCCCTTAACTATAGTCTCATTAAAAGCAGAAACTCATCCATAGGCATGAGCTCATAAAAATCATGCATGAAACACAAAAATATCTTCATGAGAAGACAATCATATTCACCTATAAATATCTATCAATCTATCAATTTGAGAGTCTTGCGAATAAGTTTTACCCTCTCATATAGCCTCTAAGGTTCCCTTTTGTAGAAAATTCACCACAATAGCTGGCTCAAAGATATTAATAAGCCAATTTATTGCACGACGTAGATCTTACTTTCTAACGTCAATTTTTCTACTGGTTTTCTTAAGAGTCTGGATATATAGTTACTTCAAACCATCAATAAAAACATTGAAGACCCTTGACTAGAAGACATAGTCGGATAGTCCATGACCACCTTCAATTTGATAGACGATGTGCAGAGAACAATAAGTGGAGACAAAAGGCTTGGCATCCTGAGAGATGGAGGAAGTTTCTTGACTTGCCAAGGTGAATGCAAAGTTGAGTTGAGACAGACAAATAAGAACTGGAAGAAGCACACAATCTGAAGTTGTTCACATGTGGTAGGAGAACCTATTGGGCACCAGTATATGCCATACCAAGAACGAGATTCAGAGACAAGAATTGCACGCACAAGCATGGAGGGATTGCATACAATCCAAGGACTGAGTGTAAAACAAATCACTGCAATAGGACACCAAGATGGTTAGGCAGTGGAAGAAAGGTGGTGACGATCAATCAACCACCAGGAACTGTTGCAGCCTATCAACAGTCTGAGGCCTGAGGTGGCGATCAACCTAAAGCAGCTGCAAGTAGCAGAGATAACCAATATCTCGTAATGATGGCTTGCTAGCACAAATGAGTAGAATATGCACATGGAAGAATCAAGTTGAATCACATGCAGAAGCGTGCAGGAGAAGATTGTTCTCCTCTTTGATGAAAGATTCAGGGTGCAAATTGTCGGTGCATATTTGGCACGATACCAAAATGTTTATATAAAATTGTTTCTTTAATACTGTGTGAAGAAACTGGGAAACGATATAGGTCAAGGAACCCTAAATCTCTTTATAGAAGAAAATGAGTCTTTGGTTGAAGGAAAAATTACACAAGGGACCCGATAAAAAACAAAATAGACTAGCTTTTACACTCGTCATATGCTAGAGAGGCGCATGCGTTGCTGCCCAGTTTTGCAAGGGTTGGAGGCAACACACTCCGACTCAATAAATGGGATTCATTTAGCATTCCAGATATCAATTAATACGCTGCAGTCTCTATGCCCAACTATAGCTGTGCAACTTTCTTCTGATTCTTAGAACCAGCCTTTACATTTACACAAGTAGGTGGAACTGGTTTAGGAAATTAAGGGAAAGAGTTCTTGGGACTAATCAGCTAGATAATGTAGCAGCATGGCCTATCTGGGATCTGCATCATTTTTGCAAGAATGGAGGATATATGGGGGTCATATCGCCATACAATATGACCCCAAAGCAAGATGATGTAATTCAAGTATGGAGAAGTTAATAAGAGGAGAAGAAAAAGGATGTCTCGTCAATAAAATTCCAATGAAATATGCAACGCTAATACTGTGTAACCTCTTAGCTTGCTGTTCTTCGAGATCCTTGGTTCTGTATACTACCTTGACACCCTGAAAATCAGCATAAGATACAATGCCTTAGAATTCACAATATTAAGAATAGGAATGAGAAGAAAAAATAAATAATCATTACAGGTATAGTCTCCAGCACAGCCACATTTTGCAGTTGTGCAGCTTTTCCCTCAACGAATAAGAAGAAGGTTCTAACACCAAGAACTTTGTGGTAAAAGATCCATGGTAAAGTCTGCTCCAGACCAGCTGATGTGCTCGTCGTAATAACTATCTGTATAATACGAAATTAACATCACCGCCGTGTATACCTTTCGTAAAACTTTTGTGACATAACCGACGGCTCTTTTCAAAACCATTAAAAGTTTTCCCAGTTCATGAAGAAACCAAAAAAGAGCTTCCATCTAAAGGGCAACTTCTGCATTAACTAATGCCACTTTAGAATCATATGCAGTTCTGTCATTGAAACTCCCATTATGATTAAAATTAAAACATGTTGCTCTACTAAATATAGATATAAAACAACCCTACAGCCGTAAAAAAAGCATACAAGGTCCTCAAGATAAAACCACAGTCATGCTATCAACTTAGTCCTGATTCAGTGGCAACCTAAAAATCATATCATAGCAGCCTCTCCCAGGCCTAGACTCAGTTTGAAATCAAAAACAACACAACATAGTATAAACCTAATTCAGTGCCAACCTAAAAATCACACCATATAGGCCTCTCAAATGACATAATCAGCTTGAAATTCAAAATAACACAACTCATAATAAAATCAAGAGTTGGTTGGTATCAATACTACCAGAAACCTCATGTTCACAAAAAACCAGCCCACAGCTTAATGATCTCCAACACTTACAGTAATTTAATATTCACTTTTTCTACCAAGGAACATAGACCAACGGACCCTATGCCAACTACTTAATAAGGCAAACCAGTCGGCAGCGGAGTCTGCTAAGTTTGACAGGATGAGAGATCTACGATTAACCCTTAAGCTCGATCTTTGGCTTTTTTTGACTATATAAGCCTTCGCGGTCGCTGGCCACTCCCCATTCCATTCCTCAACTGGAACCATGATCACGCCCCTCGCACGTGTGCTTCCTATCTTGTCCTAGGGGATGGAAGCGTGTAATCAGACTCCCTTCCCTCTTCTAGTCCCCAACCTGAAATTCTATTTATTTATTAGTTGTCACACATTCCAGACAACTTTGTCAAGAAACAAACGCCCAATTTGCCCACCGAGGGCTGACCAATCAACCCCTGTATGCTGCTTTAATGGCACCAGCAGGTCCGCTACTCAGCAACCCTCTATTTGAATACTACAGAACACCATCGCCACTCTTCTTATACTTCAAGAAGATGATCATCACATATACGCGAAAATCACTCTAGTTCAAGATCTAAGTCGGGTGTGATTTAATTCGAGATCACACCCTCTTTTCATCCAAATAAAAAAGTCGGGTGTGATCTATATACAACAGTTATAGTTATCTCCCAAGTCGAATACTTCAACCACTGGGACGTCTATCCAATAAGTTAAAGGGATCCTAACCATCTCTTCTAACAGAAAAAAGGAAGCTTTGCCAATTGCTTCTAAAAAACAATGCACGGAGATCTCCAAAAAAGCAACTTTGCGCTTAAAACCACTCATTTCACGAATCTCGAGGCGTCCGCGCCGCAACCGACCCCCCAAAACCCTCGAAACAACCAGATCGCTCGTTCGAACAGAGAGCATACACACACCTTAGGGCTAAGATCGTCGCGGTCGTCGTGGAGGTTCCTGGTGCGGAAGTAGGGGAAGGATGGGGAGGGGAGGGGGAGGAGGATCTGGGAGCAGTCAACGGAGGAAGATGGGGGGAGAACGGGTGTGGAACCGGCAGGGCTGATGGTGGAGGAATCGACGCCGGGGAAGGTCTGGTGGTCGAGGGGCCACGGGGAAGAGGGGTCGCGGAGGCCACCGCGCCACTGGAGGAGGAACGCCAGCGAGGCTAGAGCCATGGGCAACGCCGTGAGCAAGAGCACAAGCTTCTGCGCGGCGGGGGACGGCGGCGGCGCCAGGCGGAGGCCGGTTCCCGCCATTGGTGGAGAGAGAGAGGGGGCAGGGAGGGAGGTTAGGTTTGTTGTGGAAGTAGACAGAGAAGGGAGGTGGAGAGGCTCTGTTTACGACTCTGTGTGCATGGAAGCCACAGAGAAGCAATGAGAGAGAGAGAGAGAGGAGAGAGAGAGATTTGAAAATGGGAGCTGTTTTGACGTGTGTAAGAGTAGGGGATATGCTGTGGGATATGGGAGGATGTTAAACTTTTGGGATATTTATCCAGCAGACCCTGAAATCTTTCTAAATTACCTCTACGACCTTTGAAACATCGATATTCCTCCCTCGACCCTGTAATCTTGCTCCGTTTTATCTCATGAACCCTACCGTTAAATTGAGACATCTTGAACTAACTTGAGTGAGCTAAAACCGAGTTAATCAAACCATACAAAATCTAACGGTTGAAATTCTTCTTCTCTTCGCAGGGCTTCATCGATGGTGATCTACAGTGGGAGGAAGAAGAAAATGGAACGCGCCAACATTGCTTCTCACATGTTATTTCTGGAAATGTAATTCTGCAAAGTTCTCCGCATCTACGGGCTGTTCCTCCTCGAAGAAATGCCGGCATGCAGCTCCTTATCATCTCCAAGCCGCAGGCTGCTCTCCTCCTAGTCTCCAAGCACCAGGCGCACCTCCTCCAACTCGCACAGCAAGGCCACCCCTCCCTTGGTGGCATACCATGGCGGCGCTCCAGGCCGTAGAAGAAGATGTTGGAGAAGACTCCCGGACCTGGCAGCACCCCTACAGAATCCACGCGAAGCACGCGCCAACTCTCAGACATAATGGCGGCTATGACGAGATCTTCTCCAGGATGGCAACGGCGGCAACTTTATAGTTGCGACGCAAAACGGTGCACCCTCCAGCAGCAGATCATCGTTTGTAATCACCGTCGGAGCGATGGGGTGCTCCCTCCATCCAAACTCCAGGCGGCGGCGGCACCTCCACCTTCTCCCTGAACGGCGGTTGTGATGGGTTCTTCTCCCCTTTATTTTTTTATATACGATCTTTGTGATCGGGTTGCGTGATGTCGGCAAGGGTTCTCCACTGGAACCTGATGAATCTCGTATTCATCATGCTAAAAAGTCCTTATTAAAATCCCTGCTTAAACAAACCAATAAAAATCACCTCTAAAACTCTATTTTTATCATGTATTATATTGTCTATATTTAACCTTAATTATTGTGTATTTAATTGTCCTTATTTTTCTGTAATTATTTTATCACTCAAAAACCCCTAAAAATTAGGTAGATAAGTTGTCTATAATTCACTGACCTTTAAAACCACAAAAATACAAAAACAACTCAAAACCACAAAATCGGTGTTTTTATCCCCTTAAAAATGCCCCCAAAAATAGCTTTTGTACAGATGACCTCTTTTGGCTTTTTGCCCAACATGAAAGTTGTAGATCTCGTCGAGACGAGCAACTTTCATGTTTTGACTTTTTCCAAATTCGGCCTCTAACTATTTCTTTTCTATTTTTCTTTGATTTTACTTTTGAATTGCTCTGATTGGGCCACGTGGCGCCCTCTGGGCCGCCCACGTGGCCCGCTCTCCTTCCCGCCACCTGGCGCCCCTCCTGGGCCGTTGGATCTGCTCTGCCCAGCCTCCATCCTCGCCGTTCACTCCGCTCCAATCCTCAGTCGTTGGATCCGACCTTCAGATCAGATCTCAACCGCTTCCTTGCGTCGCGTCTTCAGCCGTTAGATCGATCTCCCATCCAATGACCAACCATCGGCCACGTCTCCCCTCACCACAACCCTTCGATTCCCTCTCCATCCAACGCTCCCCCGCAATCCACGTCACCCAAACTTTCCCGACCATCCGATCTTCTCCAACTCTCCATCAAAACCGCTCCTTCGCGCTCAACCCTCAGCCATCCGATCAGATCTATTGATCTGATCGCAACCCTCCATCAGCGCCGTTGCCCTGACCGTTGGATCGCAAGATCCAACGGTTCAAACACCTTCGTCAACCTCCGTAACCTCCCTTGCCTCCAGCCGTTTCATCTCGCAGACCCCCGCCCCCTTCCTTTTTTGGGCCGACGCTCCAGCCACTCCTCCACCACCTAACGGCCGCTCCACGTAGCCCATTCATCCGCCTCCCTCGCGCCACCACCATCAATTACCATCTTCACTCCCACGCCATCAAAACCTCCCCCGCTCCAAAACGGCCATCCACCACCGTAACCTCCGACCTTCTCCTCCTATATAAGCCCATCCCCCTCCACCAAGCCAACCATCCACCATTTGGGGGCTTCGGCCCGAGCCCCTGGCTCTCCGGTGACAGCGGAGGAGCCCTTGCAAGGGGGCGTCGACGGCCGAAGCCCCGGTGAGATCCATGGCTATTCCGCCATGTGCGCTCCACCTCCTTGGTGGTAGCTAAGCTCCTTGGAAGGGTCGTCCAGGTCGAGCCATGACCCGAGCACCCCCGTGCTCATCCCAGACCACCTCCTCCGCCAGGGTTCCCCTCCCCGATGAGGTCTTCTTCCTCCTTCTCTTTCTTTCATTTTCCCCGATTTATTGCGCCCTCCTCAGCCACCGGCTCCCTCTTCAGACCAATCCATCATCTTCGCCACGCCACCAGCAACCTCGCCGACCCTCTTCCCCGTCTCCAAAACCTCCCCCGCTCCGATTCCCCTCTCCTCCAGCTCCGCCGTAGGAGATGATCTCCGGCCACCATTCCCGACGCCTCCACGGCCGGCCACTCACCTCACCTCTCACCCGCACGCATTCGCACGAGCCTCGGCTATCACTAACACTTGCAGGTATCTTGATTGGCCGGATCTCGCGCCGGGGCTACTTCAAGCCTCGATCCTCCGGCGGAGCTCCATCGACAGCCCACGCCAACCACCTCTGGAGCATCGCTGCACCTCCAGCTCCTTCGCGAGAACCTCAACATTCTTATCCGATCTTCGGAGGGACTCGCGGAGCCTGGCGGAGCACTAGGGGGCACACCGGAGCCCCGCCTTCTCCGGTGTCCCGCGGCGGAGGACGAAGAACAGTTACCGTCCGATCATCTGGATCGGACGGTTCTGTCACTGACACGTGGCGGTCCAGACCTCCAAACGAAGCTACAGGCTTGGGTCATCCGAGCCTCCTGACAGACCTCCAGACAGCTGCCACGTGGCCCGAGCCAAAGGTGTCGTCCCGAGCCTGAGTCCTCACGTGCCCCGCACGTGAGGGCTTGGGTAAATTACATGAAAGACCCTGGGAGAGCTGGAATTTGCAGATTGGTCCCCAGGCACGTGCCTCACGTGCGTGCCTGGGTATTTTACAGGGACGCCCTCGAGCTTTTGAAGAATTGCAAATACACCCCTGCGCGTAAATGGACAAATTACAATTGGGCCCAGGCGGTTTTTGATATTTACATTTAGGTCCTTCCAGGGACCTAAATGTAATATTTATCCTTTACTTTCCTCGCATTTTTATTACATTTATGCCCTTGCACTATTTTTAGCATAACTTGAGCATCGTAGGTCCAAATTGCATGATTTTAGTGTCGTTTTGATCCTTGTTTTGTCCTCTACAATCTAGCATACTTATTTATCTCATTTGACACTGTTTTAAATTAAGTGAATTTTTATGTCAAAAATGGGACCATGCTCTATCTGTCTTGCTGGGTTTGATGACCGATTTTTAATGATGTGTTCAATTAGACTCTAATTTCATTCTACATTGCAATGCTCACATTTTAGGGTATAATTGTAGCATTTTATTCTTCATGCATATTTCTTAGCATTATTTGCCCATGCATCACTTTAACTTGCATAAAAATATCTAAAAAAAATTACATGCATCATGGCATTGCCTTGTAAATATCATCGTGCATCATAAATTGCATATGGACCTAAAATTGAGATTACTTGACGTTGAACTTCAAGAATCAATATTCAAAAGCTATAATTAAGCAGCTGTATCCCTGTGTTCGACCTTGGTACACTTGCCAAGTATAAATACTCCACAGCATTCAAAGTCTGTGGTTTTTGCTGAACAAAATTCGCCTCCTATGCTACAGCGTAATTCATCAATATTATCGAGGCGAATTTCGCGCTCATCAATTCGCCTCGATAATTTCTCCAACTCTCCATCAAAACCGCACAGGGATAATATTGATGAATTACGCTGTAGCATAGGAGGCGAATTTTGTTCAGCAAAAACCACAGACTTTGAATGCTGTGGAGTATTTATACTTGGCAAGTGTACCAAGGTCGAACACAGGGATACAGCTGCTTAATTATAGCTTTTGAATATTGATTCTTGAAGTTCAAAGTCAAGTAATCTCAATTTTAGGTCCATATGCAATTTATGATGCACGATGATATTTACAAGGCAATGCCATGATGCATGTAATTTTTTTTAGATATTTTTATGCAAGTTAAAGTGATGCATGGGCAAATAATGCTAAGAAATATGCATGAAGAATAAAATGCTACAATTATACCCTAAAATGTGAGCATTGCAATGTAGAATGAAATTAGAGTCTAATTGAACACATCATTAAAAATTGGTCATCAAACCCAGCAAGACAGATAGAGCATGGTCCCATTTTTGACATAAAAATTCACTTAATTTAAAACAGTGTCAAATGAGACAAATAAGTATGCTAGATTGTAGAGGACAAAACAAGGATCAAAACGACACTAAAATCATGCAATTTGGACCTACGATGCTCAAGTTATGCTAAAAATAGTGCAAGGGCATAAATGTAATAAAAATGCGAGGAAAGTAAAGGATAAATATTACATTTAGGTCCCTTGAAGGACCTAAATGTAAATATCAAAAACCGCCTGGGCCCAATTGTAATTTGTCCATTTACGCGCAGGGGTGTATTTGCAATTCTTCAAAAGCTCGAGGGCGTCCCTGTAAAATACCCAGGCACGCACGTGAGGCACGTGCCTGGGGACCAATCTGCAAATTCCAGCTCTCCCAGGGTCTTTCATGTAATTTACCCAAGCCCTCACGTGCGGGGCACGTGAGGACTCAGGCTCGGGACGACACCTTTGGCTCGGGCCACGTGGCAGCTGTCTGGAGGTCTGTCAGGAGGCTCGGATGACCCAAGCCTGTAGCTTCGTTTGGAGGTCTGGACCGCCACGTGATAGTGACAGAACCGTCCGATCCAGATGATCGGACGGTAACTGTTCTTCGTCCTCCGCCGCGGGACACCGGAGAAGGCGGGGCTCCGGTGTGCCCCCTAGTGCTCCGCCAGGCTCCGCGAGTCCCTCCGAAGATCGGATAAGAATGTTGAGGTTCTCGCGAAGGAGCTGGAGGTGCAGCGATGCTCCAGAGGTGGTTGGCGTGGGCTGTCGATGGAGCTCCGCCGGAGGATCGAGGCTTGAAGTAGCCCCGGCGCGAGATCCGACCAATCAAGATACCTGCAAGTGTTAGTGATAGCCGAGGCTCGTGCGAATGCGTGCGGGTGAGAGGTGAGGTGAGTGACCGGCCGTGGAGGCGTCGGGAATGGTGGCCGGAGATCATCTCCTACGGCGGAGCTGGAGGAGAGGGGAATCGGAGCGGGGGAGGTTTTGGAGACGGGGAAGAGGGTCGGCGAGGTTGCTGGTGGCGTGGCGAAGATGATGGATTGGTCTGAAGAGGGAGCCGGTGGCTGAGGAGGGCGCAATAAATCGGGGAAAATGAAAGAAAGAGAAGGAGGAAGAAGACCTCATCGGGGAGGGGAACCCTGGCGGAGGAGGTGGTCTGGGATGAGCACCGGGGGTGCTCGGGTCATGGCTCGACCTGGACGACCCTTCCAAGGAGCTTAGCTACCACCAAGGAGGTGGAGCGCACATGGCGGAATAGCCATGGATCTCACCGGGGCTTCGGCCGTCGACGCCCCCTTGCAAGGGCTCCTCCGCTGTCACCGGAGAGCCAGGGGCTCGGGCCGAAGCCCCCAAATGGTGGATGGTTGGCTTGGTGGCGGGGGATGGGCTTATATAGGAGGAGAAGGTCGGAGGTTACGGTGGTGGATGGCCGTTTTGGAGCGGGGGAGGTTTTGATGGCGTGGGAGTGAAGATGGTAATTGATGGTGGTGGCGCGAGGGAGGCGGATGAATGGGCTACGTGGAGCGGCCGTTAGGTGGTGGAGGAGTGGCTGGAGCGTCCGCCCAAAAAAGGAAGGGGGCGGGGGTCTGCGAGATGAAACGGCTGGAGGCAAGGGAGGTTACGGAGGTTGACGAAGGTGTTTGAACCGTTGGATCTTGCGATCCAACGGTCAGGGCAACGGCGCTGATGGAGGGTTGCAATCAGATCAATAAATCTGATCGGATGGCTGAGGGTTGAGCGCGAAGGAGCGGTTTTGATGGAGAGTTGGAGAAGATCGGATGGTCGGGAAAGTTTGGGTGACGTGGATTGCGGGGGAGCGTTGGATGGAGAGGGAATCGAAGGGTTGTGGTGAGGGGAGACGTGGCCGGTGGTTGGTCATTGGATGGGAGATCGATCTAACGGCTGAAGACGCGGCGCAAGGAAGCGGTTGAGATCTGATCTGAAGGTCGGATCCAACGACTGAGGATTGGAGTGGAGTGAACGGCGAGGATGGAGGCTGGGCAGAGCAGATCCAACGGCCCAGGAGGGGCGCCAGGTGGCGGGAAGGAGAGCGGGCCACGTGGGCGGCCCAGAGGGCGCCACGTGGCCCAATCAGAGCAATTCAAAAGTAAAATCAAAGAAAAATAGAAAAGAAATAGTTAGAGGCCGAATTTGGAAAAAGTCAAAACATGAAAGTTGCTCGTCTCGACGAGATCTACAACTTTCATGTTGGGCAAAAAGCCAAAAGAGGTCATCTGTACAAAAGCTATTTTTGGGGGCATTTTTAAGGGGATAAAAACACCGATTTTGTGGTTTTGAGTTGTTTTTGTATTTTTGTGGTTTTAAAGGTCAGTGAATTATAGACAACTTATCTACCTAATTTTTAGGGGTTTTTGAGTGATAAAATAATTACAGAAAAATAAGGACAATTAAATACACAATAATTAAGGTTAAATATAGACAATATAATACATGATAAAAATAGAGTTTTAGAGGTGATTTTTATTGGTTTGTTTAAGCAGGGATTTTAATAAGGACTTTTTAGCATGATGAATACGAGATTCATCAGAACCCTATCTCTTATGTAGAGAAGCCCCCTGTGGGCCCTCTTCTCCGCCCACACGCACAATCGCCCAGCCACTCATCTGGAGAAGCTAACTCGGGAAGAACCAGACGCACCTCCAAGCGGTGCCCCCACCGCACCTACAGGCAGTGCGCACCCTCCAAGTGGAACCCTCACAACACCTCCTCTCGCGTATGAGCAACTCCAGCCCAGGCCTTGACATCGCCGCCAACCTCACGGCGCCGCCAGACTCGCGATAATCCTCCAAAACCTATTTGGCTGTAGGAGATGGTCTTCGAGCTGCCAGGCAGGGGGCCGACGGGGAAGGGGGGCAGGTCTTCGGGCGGGGGACGGGAAGGGGGTTGCGGTTCGATCGGGTGGGGGGTTCTGAGCACGCTGCCTGGAGACGTGATCGGGAGGGTCCAGTGGACCTACCCTGGAAGGATGTTGCGCTGCTGGAGACGTGATCGGGAGGGCAGTGAAGGTGGGGCTACGACCGGCGACAGCTGAGCAGGGGAAGGTCCGTGTGTGTGGGGGTGTGGGAGCTTCGCAGGTGGTCGAGGGTGCGGCTTTGAGCAGGAGAGGTAACGGGGGGGGTCGCCCGCGAGGGGTGCGGGAGGAGCTTCGACCGACGGTCGGGGAGGTCCGACCTGGAGAGGGGCGGGGGGCTTCGGGCCGGAATTGTTCACCTGGAGGTGGAGGGTGGGAGGGAATGGCACTTGCCGTAAATTTGATAAATAAATTGGGTATCATGTAAAGAAGATAACGGAATCTGGTCACTTTTAATGGGGCAAATGGATGGGAGTTAACCACAGGGTCTGTGGGATAAGGGTTAGCAAGATTACGAGGTCGAGGGAGGAATATCGATGTTTCAAAGGTCGTAGAGGTAATTTAGAAAGATTTCAGGGTCTGCTGGGTAAATATCCCTAAACTATTTGAGGTATATTTCACATAGGCTCGTGAATTTATTAAACAAAAGGTACTGCCATGAAATGCTTTTGTGCAAGATGAGCAAATATATCATACGGAAAAAAAGTTATCCTAAGCTTATGATATTAGTATTTTAGAAAAGAGAAAAGGGAGGCTGTTGCGTGTAGCATTCTCCTCCAAAATTTTTTTATTTTTTTGCAAAATTTCGCCATGTATATTCATCTATATATCCCTCCTACATGTCATTCAAATTTCGCGAGAAACAAAGACTCCTAAACCGTCCATCTAGACCGGGTAATTTTTAACGGTCTGAAATTTGTTGTAATCTACCCCTTCTAGATGGACGGCTTAGGAATCTTTGTTTCTCGCGAAATTTGAATGACATGTAGGAGGGATATATAGATGAATATACATAGTGAAATTTCGCAAAAAAATTAAAAAATTTGGGGGAGAATGCTACATGTAGCAGCTAGCTTGGCTGCTACATGCAGCAGCCTCCCGGTTCTCTTTAGAAAATATCTTAAAACTAAGGAAATTGTGTTTAAATATCGTAAAATTATGTCTAAAAATAATGTAGTTATAAATATTCCGTTTTAAGTGAAATTATTAAATTTACTAAAATATGTAATAAATTTTATGATATGTTAGATATAATGCATGTTTTCTTATATGTTTTATATTAATATTTTATTATTATTTTATATTTCGATAACAGAGCTTTCAAAAACATAATCATGTCATAATTTGCGGATATGACTACAGCAGAATTAATTTATAATGAGGAATAATTTATTTGCACTGCTAATATTTTTTTATAGATAAATGTATAACATGGAATATTAGCCGTTGCAGAAGCATGTTTCATTTTTTATGTTCACAACCAAAATCCTATTTAATGCAATGTTGCTAGCATCATATAACAACAATTATCTATTGATTTTTTTAATCATGGTTAAATCAGCAACGATTTATACAAAAATTAATGAAAAATAGATTGATAAGTATAATAATTTAATACTAGTTGACAAATCTTTTGTAGTTAAATGTACAGCAACAATAATGTGTTGTAAAATCATATCTGATTGTTTAAATTTCGCAACAAAATCTGTGTCCTTCGCTATAATGTTAGTAGTGAATCATATAACAATTATCTATTAAAATTTTCTTCTGTTCACTTTTAAACTAACAATGATCAGAGCATTTGTTTTGAAAAAGTGAACAAAATTTCTTCATTGTTTTATGAACTTTTCGTAACAAATATGATATTCATTGTGAATTATTATTTAACATCCATTGATTAGAATAAAAACGTACGTATATATATAATAATTGAATTTATTTGTTGTCAAAGTATATCTCATTCTTCACATACGTATGAAAAATCATATCAATTGTTGTATTGCTAGCAACCGGTCATATAACAACTGCTATCGGTTATTATTGTCTTTTAATCGTTGTTAGATTAACATGATTACTATCAAACTTTAAGGAAAACGTCAATGGATAATCATTATTTTGTGAACATTTATTAATGATGTGGCATTCATTGTGAATTAAAATAAGTTAATCTTCATTGCCATATGTTTGGTAGTTAACTTACATATATAGTAATAAATATCATTCCTTGTAATAAAATATCTAATGCTTTAAATTCATAAGAAAAAACATCCTTGTTTTTATATTCTATAACGGCTATCCTTCAATTTGTTCTTCTACTTGTTGCTAAATTAACAACAATTGGTATACATTTTCAAAAAAAAAAATGTCAAAGGATATTCATTGGAATTTAAAGCACTCATTTTTTGGTTAGTTAATTATATAACAAAAAAATATGTAAATTACAAAAAAGGTTCAAAGTTCAAACTACGCATCAAAATCCCTATTACAGGCCTTGTATTTCAAATATAACAAAGAAGGATTCAGTCTTTTTTTGTCTCAAATATAGGATTCCGTAAGAATTCTGTGATCCTTTTAAAGTTGCATGTTTAGTACCATTTTTGTTGCATTTAAAGTCTTTTTGTCTCTAATATAGGCTAATTTGAATTTGATATGTTATTGATACAAGTTGATTGATCAATGATCATCCAAAAGGGTTCAATTCTAGGAGCAAAAGTTAGTTGATCGGGATCATCAAGTTGATCGTTAGGTTGTAGTAGGTTGATCGATTAGGTTTAGTCTAGTAGTAAAAGTTGATCAATCAAGAGATCATGATTAGTTGATCAATTCTAGTAAAATTGCAAATAACGCTTGAACGTACATACATTTAGAAGGCATCTTCTTCATCCTTGAGTATCAGGAAAACTCGAGTTCAATAAGCTCAGCTTGTTAGGTCAATCTGATAAAAAAATAAGCTACACATCTAGCTCGACAAGATTGTTGGGTCAAGTTTGAGTTTAATTGTGATCAGCTTGACAGCTCAACTCGCTAACTAGCTCTGCTCAACAAACAAGCTAGACTCGATAACTTGGCTCGATTAATCAGTTCGATAGTTTTGCTCAATTCAACAGCTTGACACGATAATTAACTAGCTTGATTTGATTGCTCATTAACTTGTGAGTCGACTGTTCACAAGGCTCTTTGAGTTAGCTCGAGCTATCTCACATGAGCTCAAAAGCCAAATCAAGCCCAGAACTCACCATAGAGCTTGAGCGAAGCTTGGCTCGATGGACATCATGTAACATGCTATCTGCAGTCCACCACCTTAACCAAATAATTTATTGCGTTACATAATAAGATCATTACAATTCGTCGATTTTCGTGGTTTATCTGTAGAAATTTCCATCAAGAGGAACGATTTATCAATGACAAATTCTACCACTTAAGATAAAGCAATTCATTGAATGATCTTTCTGTTTACATCATCAATTTCATTGTAATGTGATGGAGAAATTGTCTAAAATCAACAAAATTTATGTCAGTGGGAGTGGATGGTGACATGGAATCAGCTTCTAAAACCAGCAGATCAAGAGCCCTCGCAGAATGGTTTTCCAATAAACAATGTCAGAATATTAATGTCATCTGCCTAATGAAATCAGTCGATTCGTCATGTGAGATTTAATGGGTCTTGTCATATATGGTAACATTGGAACAAAGAGAAAACTGAGAAAAAATAAAACAAAATCTATTTCCACACTTTCCATCCAATTCTGAGAATGGGAAGGTCGGAAATGAAGAGAAGAATTTTTAAATGGTTAAAATGCCAACACCTAAGATCCTGTTTGGAACTATCTAGTTATTTTTCCAATGAACAATCGGAAAGCCAACAGAAAGCTCTCAGTTGGACTCCATTCATTGTAAGGACTGATTTTTCATTAAAAAAAGGCATCTCTAACCATTACACTTTAATCTTTGAAAACAAACAAGTTGGAGGAAAAAACAAAATGATGCAATCAAAATGGAAGAGAAGCTTAATACACATCTTGTAAAAGGAAGAGACTTGCCCAAGATGCACACAATGTAGTCATAAAAGCTTTCCTGAATTTGAAGCCATAGAATAATCACTATTAAGACTTCTACAAGAAATTCGTCTCAAGAAAACAGCGACTATAAGAGTTTTCATCCTATACAAACCAAACACACAACTTACCCAGACCTCAGAACGGACTTTGATATGCTGAATGACAGAAACTATCCACCGATCACCGGGACAGCTTCATAACCACCACCCTTCCTGAATCTTAGCGGATGAATCGCACGGCCACCGAATTTCTGCTGCAAAAAGACGACAGTCGCCAGGACAAGCCCGAACAAAGGAATAAATATATCCCATCCTGTAGAAAACAGGCCCTCTTTTGGGCTGGCATAGAGATACGTAGGCCCAAACTGGCCAATGCGACTGTGAGCCCTATAAACATCATATATGTGAGGCACAGCCCGAACCGCGGTTGTTCCAAAATAATATGCAGGTGCTAAAGACTTCTCTTTAGAATCCCAAAAAACATTAAAGAATATTTGAGGCAGTAGAAATCCATCAAGCACCAAGCCACAAAAAACCATAATATCTCCCCATAACAAATCACGGTTACGAGCTCCTCGAAAAGCTATCGGTGATTTGGACTTGTAAAAGCCAAGGTTGAAAAGCCATGCAATTATAATACCAATGAAATACAAAGGCAAACAGATCTGTATCGACCTCCTCTCTGCAGTCCACAACCCTTCTTTGCGCTCCTCTGTTGATCTTGCAGACCAAGTCAGTTGAAGAAGGCGAAATTGCAGCAAGAAAGCCACCATAGTTACAATCCTAACAATCACCTCGTTTGCCTCAAGCCAACCCCCAGTAAGTATAGTACTTTGTTTGCTATGATTCATAACAAACAATGCATCAAAGTTCAGCACAAGTGGAACCATGTGCCCAAGAGTGAGAATGATAAGCATCATGAGAGAGATAGAAGAGAGAACTAAGGGGTTCTTTTTAACATAGAAGAGCTGTGAACCAATGAAGATGCATTGTAAAGTAAGAGATATGAGTACCATAGTCATTTCCATGTCCATTCTCCAGATCATTTCCACAGCATCATTATGGTACATGACATAAGACGAAATTTCCAAACTATTGAAGTAAAGAGGGTCTTTCTTTTGTCTTGTGCTCCTGATCGAACCATTAATTTTTGCCTCGCCTATCCGATTCACAGCAGGAAGTTGAACGTTGATAAGCATTTCACAATCTGTCGAACTAACCCCTTTTCTTTGCTTTTCTAATAACGCACGACAACCCACCAAGCACGCTACTCCATTTTGAGGGCTGTACACACCTTCGGCAGAGATATCAGTCAGTTCCTCTGGCAACGGTGATGATCCCCAATATGGGAAGGTTATTTTATAGCTCACACTCCAGGAGGTTTTGTTCATCTCAGATAGCATAGCTGAAGGAAGGGTTCCATCTTCCGAGAAAAAACGATCATAAATGGTCTCTCCAATCGAATAAAGCGACATAGAGCCTCGAAAATAACCCCCTTGGAATCTTTCACAGAAAAATGAAACGTCAGATCTCTGAAGGTCAATCTATCAGGATACATATTTCCTACAGAGTTGTTTAAATTGCTAATTGTGCAAGCTCGCTGAAGATAGTTTTTCTTCGTGAAATTATACTTCAAACCAGGAATCACACCCATATAATAATCTGAACCGCGAATTACTATCTTCTCAAAGTAGTCGGGATCATTCTTGCTTTTGTTGCTCCATATCTGACCAAAAAGGAGATTCCTATTCTCAATGGTAAGAGACTTGGGAAACCACAAGCTAACCCCAATTTCACAATCCCTAATGGCACTACCGGTCAACATTATCTCAGTCAAACTCCTTAAACAACAAGCCGCAATGGCGAACCTACTCCTCTCCTGATCCCAAAAACCCTCGCCAAGTAACATCTTCGTAGGATCCAGCTGCCGACTACTGTAACTGCCGTTCGAAAACAACATATAGAAATGCAACTTCCCATCCAAATCACACTGGATATCTCTCAAAGACACCATATTCAATGCACCCACCATACCGGGGGGATTGCAATTCAACTTCCCGCAGTTCGCCCCGTACTCCAACTCCATTCCACCAGCATCAGCGACTGATTTCATCAGAAGACAGACCTTATTGTTTGCTCCAAACGCCAAAGGATCACCAACAACGCCCAGTTCTGCATTCATCTTCTCAACCAGAGGGATCAAACTATACTCATAGTCTCTTCTAACATACATCAACATGTGAATTGGACTAAAATATCCAGAACTACCAACACCTTCCAAACTCTCCACACTTCCGACAACCACAGCATTCGTGATATCGGATTTCCGCGTGTAATTTAGCTTGAACACAGCCGAAACCCCACTGCTCTGACCTTCGCCGGTACCCCCGAATCCACTCCCCACCATGCACAACTTCCCGCTGGAGTCCGACCAGAACCCCGAAAGCTCCAGTTTTATGAATCCCCACGGCTGCCGCCGCTTCGGCAGCGACACTACGCGTCTCAGTGACCTCCCACCGGGCCTCCTAGACCCGCCGAAGCCGATTGCGGAGACCCGGAAGTTCAGGGTACCCTCGACCATGAGGGTGCCGGGGATCGCCGTGCTGTAAAGCTTCTTGGGGTAAAAAGATACGATCTTTGAGCCGGGCCCGCCGCGTTTGGCGGCGAGGAACTCGTCGGCGCCGGTGATGTAAGCGGAATTGAAGAAGAAGGAGTTGTTGGTATTGGGGATTTGGGCGGTGGGGGAAGATTGCGGGACGATGGAGCTGCATAGATGAGTATATAGGATCGGAGGAGAGGAGATTACCGTGGTTGAGAGGATCGACAGGAGGACAATGAGGAGGATATAGATTGGGGAGGCCATGAAGGAGACCCTAACCTCAACGATTGGGGATTTCTGGAGAGGTGAAGAGCAGAGTTTTCTCGCAGTGGGATTTATTTTTAGGGTTTTTTATCATTTGTACACTTCTTAACTTCTGCAATTACAGATATACCCCCTTTTTTTGAAATATCAGTTGTACCTCTAACTTTTTGTAGTTTTACCACTTGTGCCCTCGGAATATTTGTGTCCATCCATGTCACAAACAAACGTTAACTTTGGTGACATAAGGGTCATTAGGTTGAATAGCTTCATCTTCCTCAGTCCCCTACTATGGTAATGACAAGGTTCCGCAATATATGCTTCTTGATTAGGGCTCAAGACCTGGTGAGAGGTCGTGTATGCTAGAGATTGTGGATCACGGGGTCTGAATGGGTTCAATAATAGGCAGAAGAAGTAGATGAAGAGGAAGGAGGTGAGAAAGAGGGAACGGAGAAAGTAGAAGAGGAGCATGGGAGAAGAAGAAAGAGACGAAGAAGAGGAAGATACCTAAGAAACAAGAGTGTTTGCATATGCTTTGGCCACTCGGAGAGCTGTCAGGTTGATGATATCCTCCAGGGTATCGGTAATGGGTCCTTGAAGCTCTTTACATGGGATGAGTGGCAGAAGAAGATGGGGGTGGAGGAGGAAGGAGGAGGGACGTGGAGGAAGGGACTGGAGATGGAGGGGGTATAGGAAGGGGCTACATGGGGAGGGGGCAGAGGAGGGGGATGGAGGAAGATGGTCTGATCGGGTCGAGTACTCGAGTTCATGATCTGATTTCCAACATTAGCTTAAGGGATATCGAGACCATCATGATACTGAGGTTGCAACTGATTCACCACCGTGAGATTGAGCACCACTACAGTCGAGGGCATCATTTATGGTGATCGGCCTCTACCTGAAGCTTCATCAGCTTCCTCATCAGATAAGATCCAGTGAAAAATTAGTTGTGCCCCTAACTTCTTGTAGCTTTACCACTTGTGCCCCCGGGATAGCTACGTCCATCAATGTCACAAACGGACGTTAACTTTGGTGACACAAGGGTCATTAGATTGGATAGCTAGTGTAGGTATGCATTTTTCTTATTCATCTTCCTTTGTCCCCTACTATGATAATGACAAGGTCCAGCAATATATGCTTCTCGATTAGGGCTCAAGACCTAGGGAGAGGTCGTGTGCGATAGAAGAAGAATTGTGAAATAAGAGAGCAGTGCTGGCGATTGTGGATCACGTGGTCTGAATGGGTCCAACAATTGGAAGAAGAAGTAGATGAAGATGACGAAGGAGTCGAAAAAGAGAGAATGAAGACACAAACATAGAAAGTATAAGAGTAGCATGTGTGAAGAAGAAAGAGATGAAGAAGAGAAAGATACCTAAGAAAGAAGAGGGGATGTAGATTCTTTGGCCATTCAGAGAGCTGTCAGATTGATGATATCCTCCAGAGTACCGGTAATGGGTCCTTGAAGCTCTTTAGATGGGATGAGAGGTAGATGAAGATGGGGGTTTAGGAGGGAGGAGGAGGATGAGGGACGTGGAGGAAGGGACTACCGGGGGAGGGGGGACCGAGGAGGGAGGCCGAAGGAAGATGTTTTGATCGAGTCTAGTACTCGAGGTGAAGGCTGCTAGATCGTATCTAATGAGGAAGCTGATGAATCTCCAGGTAGAGGCTGATCTCCAGAAATGTTGGCCTCGGTTGCAGTGGTGCTCGATCTCACGGTGGTGAATTAATTGCAACCTCAGTACCATGATGGTCTTGATATCCCTTAAGGTGATGCTGGAAATCAAATTATGAACTCAAATCGCATGTTGGATACTCGATATCGAGGTGTATGTATCATCTTTAGAAATATGCTACTGATGCTCAGCTGATTTTGAGAATTGAGGTGGATGCTTTGAAGCTAATCTGATGATCAAAACAACATACAAATGCTCAAACGATACTCAATTAGGGGTTGCTCCTTGTGAAGCTACAGAGGATGTATTCTATCTCCAAGAAATATTCAAAGTCTAGGTGGAAGCTCTCAGAGGGCTGGAGGAGAGGGATATGGAAGAGGGAGACAGAAGAAAAGGCCGGATGAGGTTGTGGTATGACAGTTTTGCCCTTCTTAACACACCTTGGTTTGAAAAAATAATAGTTTAGTCTAACTCATTGACGACCAAAGTAACGAAAGGGTAGAAGTCAGAGGCAAACCTACGTATAAGCCAAGGGTGGCACGTGCCCCCCTAAATTTTAGATACCCCATCATATATTAGATCATGCCTTGTTCTTGAAAAAAATCCCATTGAAATGGACCCCTGTGTCCCAATTACATCATCCAAAATAAAAAAACCTACCATTGAAAATCTTTCATGTGCCCCCTTCCCCCGTCGTCGACATTCTCCGGTGAAGCCCTCGTGCTGCACCTAGTGGCACACCATTGCCGCTCACCCACAATCAAACCGAGTAGGATGTCGGGAAGGTCTTTGTCTCATGTTGACGTGCGCATCTCGGGATGTTACATACCTCTCCAGGTGTTGTCGTTCCAGACTCACCAACATCACGAAATCTCCGCCATCACCAACCCCTTTGCTTAATGACCTGATCTTGATGTCGCTCAGTACACTATCGTGGAAGCCTACTGTGCCTCCGCTTCCCTTACATGCATATGGTAATTTCTTGGTGTGCCAAGTCCTACATTGCAACCCCGATCCCAACAATCGTCTCTCACGACGAGGAACAAGAATATTGTGCAGTGCATCTCCCATTCCTTGTGGAACCACCACTCTCACTGTCAAGGCTGCCACGTTGACTTCCATCGTTCATTACCTTCATCTTCTCATGTGGAGTAAGGATATTTAATCCTATCAATTTTTCCTAGCAATTTATTGATTATATATCTTAATAATTGTTTGAATTTTTCAATATTATATCAATACACGAATGCTCGGATTGGAGAGCCATGTGGAGCTGGCACGCTAGGTTATGAGCAATGAGTTGTTATTTTTAAATTTTATTTCTATATTTTGTTTTGAAACTAAATCCACGTAAAATCTTCTTTTGACAATTTTTAAAATAGATTCACAATCATGGAGTAAAAAGATCACAACATTCTCTCATGACATGAAAATTGGATGAATTAAAATGCAACATGAAGATAATTTTAATATCCACAAATAATTTCTTTTAACAATTAGCCAAGTCCATCAAAAAATATTACCATATAGATGTTACAAGATGTAGCAATAGATGAAAAGCCTATATTGATGAGGACTCCAGAGCCTTAGAGGTTATTGAAGTTCTCTTGTAATTCTATTAAAGTTTCTTTATTTTATATAATTCTTAGTAGCAGAATATTTCTTTTATTAAATAAAGTTAAGCTATTTTGGTGTATTTCCCTGTACAATCATTAGAATTAGAATTAGTTTGCTTTTAAATTCTTAAGCCATATCTATAAAATAGATTTAATTTATATTCTTTAGATAGATTTGTGAGATTTATCTATATTATAGGTTTTTAATTAAGGCATCCGTATAATACAACTTAATCTTCATCTTATTTTTAAATTTATCTTATATTTCATGTTTTCAAAATATGAACATGAGGTGAGGATAACTTTAAATACATGTATGGATTTTTTCAATTTACTATATATGCAAAATACTTCTTTATAAATTGTATGCATATAAATGTTTATAATGACTACAAATTTTTGGAAGATTCTAATCCTATTTATTTTCTTAATCGGTGTGCCCTACTTAGTATATATTCCAGGGTTCCACATGGGGTATATTTATACGTATATTCATCTATGTTTTTGGCTATTTTATTTTTATTTTGTATATTTTATTTTATTATTTTATTCTCTTATTTATATATTTATAACTTATTTTTAAGTATATAAATATATTTTTATTATATTTTTATGATGTTATTTGCATCTTTAAATAAATGATATATAAATTGTATATGTATAGTTATAGGTATTTCATCTATGTATTATATACATTATTTTATTTTGATGTATTTTCTTGGGTTTTATTTTAGCTTTATATTTTACTAGAATATAAATAATATTTATAAGAGTAGAAAAAAATATAAAATAACAAATAATAAAAGAATAAGATCCATTTTTATTTATTTACAAGTAGTAACATAGGTATTTTTATCTATATTTTTATAAGCTTATTTTATTTTAATGTTTTATTGGTGATTTTATTCTAGTTTTAATGTGTACATATATTATAAATAATATTTAAAAATTATAAAAATATAAAGTTGTAAAAAAACAAAGAATGAATAGATTGAATATTTTATTCGGATACATTATATAATAAGGGTCCAAAACCTAACTTTCACACCCTAACTCCAAAAAAATTGAAACACCTCCATTAAATAGCATATTAAAAGTTACATACAATTAGAGTGATTTTAATATATTTTTGAGCTTTTATTTGGAAGATATGGGTCTATAAAGTTGGGATTTTGGCCTTTTATTTTGTGTGTAAAAAGTATATTGTGTATTATTTTGTACGAACAATATTTTGTATTTTTATTCTTATTATTATCTACAACTTTTATGTATAAAATTGATTTATTTGGTGTATAAATAATAAAGAATAAAATGGGTGTCAAAAAATGTTTTATTGAAAGAATAAAAGAATTAGGTTTTTATTGTATTGTTGGCACTTATCTCCCCCTACTTTATTCCTTGTCGATCAATTCAATTCTTGACTTGGTCTCAGGGTTTAGGGTCATAAAATACCTTTGTTATTTTATTCTTTTTCTTTTCTTCTCTTTATTCTATAATTTTCGCATTAAAATAATATTATTTACACAATAAATGTAATAAATAATGAATGCCAGTATGTACAAAATAATGCTATTTGCATGCATTAGCTAGGGTTTTTAAGGCCAAAATTATATAATAAAGCGAATGAAATGGAGCTTCCCCCTACACACACCTCCGATCAGATCCTCCCCATGCACGCATCTCCGCCTGCCTACCCCCGTCGCTGTCCGCTGCCCTCCGTCATCGTGAAAGACCCCACCGCCTGCTGTAAGCTCGAACTCACCTCCTCCTCTTCTTTCTTTTTTATTAATCTCAGTCGTTAGATCACTGATTGGTTAGATTAACTCAACCATCTGGTTGAGTTAATGGATTAAACTAACGGAAGGTTATGGGTGTAAAATGGAGCGGTTATTCAGGGTCTTGGGTGTAATACGTGATTATCGAGGGCTCCTGGGGTAATTACGAAATTACTTAGGGTTATGGGTTTAAATACCACTAAAAATAACGTATTTTGTATTTTGCAAAATTTTTATCATTTTTAAATAAGGTAAAAATCAAAACAAAATCATGAAAAATATATAATAATTATTTACACACTAATCTATTTTTTGGATTTTTATTAGTTTAGATAATAATGAAATAACATAAAAAGGACATATATACAGACTCAGATTGACTTGTTTTATTTGATTTTTGCTTCAATTATTATTTGGATTTTTTTGCATATTTTATTAAAACATAAATCAAAGAAAATAAATAAAAAGGAAATAAATCTAAAAGAATTATTTTTATACATAAAATAAGGTCAAAATAGGCAAAATATATAATATACAATGAGGGCCTAAAATCCAAGTTACACATATGAATTATGATTCTCTTGAATTTATTCTTGTTTTGTAGATAATTGAATATATTAATTCAAAAGTGAGTAGGTGTCCATATGAGACTATATGAAGGAGATATTCACATTTATGCCTTTTTGTCTCGAGACTAGGGTTCGGATTTTATTGGCAAATATACAGGTTAGTATTTTTTTGATTTATTTCCTTGATTAATGTTAGGAATATGTACGCAATAAAGTTAATTTTATGTTGTTTAGTGAAAATAATTTAAAATCATGGAAATTATGGTAATATACATTTGATAATTTACAAAATTTTTGGCTTATTATTTAATGCAATTATGCATGCTAAAATGTGAATCTTATTTACATATGCATGAATGATAATAACGCAATATAGATGATTAAATGCAATTAATTACTTGGAAACAGAGCTCTATTTTCATCTTTTAGAGTGATGAATCATAGATTCACCCCCCATGCTCTATTAAATTTATAAATAAATGGCTTGCATCCCTCCTCTTCCTGTCTCCCCATCTCCCTCCTTATTGCATAGCCATCCTCTCCCCCTCTTATCTCCATTATTTAGCACCCCCAACTCCAGCCTCGATAACAAGACCCCCGCCCTTCTCCTCTAGCCCCTCTTCCGCTACCACGTACTTGAGCACCCTACCTCTCCCCAACCCCTTCCTCGATGATCATGTCTTCCTCCTCATGTACTCCTCCCTAGAGGTCGTATGCTTCTCTTTCAATGCCTCAAATCCACTGCTCTCGGTGTCTCTTTTCTCATCAGTCGACCCATGCCCTACTAGGGCTTAAGGTTGATGGTCGGTGCAGGTACACAACATGTAGCGATGACGAGCATGGTCATTGGTCAGATTTTAGGGCTCGTGTTCAGAAGCGGTGATGAGTTGCTACTATAAGAAGATATTCGACGGAATGGGTAGCACAAGCCATGAGGGAAAGCACACATGACACTCCTAAGAAGTCATGAGGTCACTACAACCTAATCTTCATTGGGAGGAACCTCAAAGAAAAAGAGTAAGGATTTTTCTCGTTTTCTCAAACTAATTATAATAAATAATAACACAACTATATTAACTAATTAGCTATGTTCTTGATTTCTTTTTTGAATTTGAGCATCCTCCTCACCCACGTTTATCTGAAAACTCCTCTCCTTCTGGAATTTTTATCTTATTGTCCTAAGGCATGCATCTTGGGCTTAGTTGTGCCTAGTTTTAGAAGTTTACGAGGGGTCAGCTAGAGATTTCGGTAGTAGCTAGATCACTTCAATCTTCGAATGCATGAAATGAGACCTCTCATATGAAAAAATCGGAAGATGGGAAAGAATACTAAAGATGAGATCTGAGGGTAGAAGCGGTTGATGGGCATCACTATAGGTGGCATCTATCCACATCGATTCTTTCTCAGAAAATTGCATCTACCCCATTATTTGTTTGGAGGATCCAATTTTGAGATTAGGTTGTCTTTGTTGCATATTTTTTCTCCTTTATCTTGTCTAGACTCTCTTGTGATCCCTTGGTTAGTTTTTTGCTCTTGCTTATCATAGTTGGGACTATGCGAAAATGGTGATGAGTAGATAGTGTTGCAAGCGATTGTGATGGAAATGTCATGGTGGCGCTCGTGAGGGACTCAATCTTGGTATCTTGAGATGGAGGATGGCATGTTGGTATGAATCTGATCAAGTACTACACAAATAGGATAACAATCAATGAGAAAAATCACACACAATTCATCACACCAATTCTTTATATTGGTTCCACAATGTGTCTGCTCCACTTCCTCACGCAAGACTCTATATTATTTCTTGAATGATTTTGAGATACAATAAGTGGTGACCCCAAGGTACCTTTATATCACAACAAAAAATACCAAAGTACTCAACAATCCCCAACATCAGCACTCATCAAATCATGTTGTAGGAGGAGGATCAACTATCTTGGCAAATCAAGTCCATCAAAACTTAGTCAATTAGAATGTATGCGGGAGATCAGATATCTCAACAATCCAGCCCGTCAGTTCTCAACCGATCAGAATGCAAGAGGGGAGTCAGGCATCTCAACAATCCAACTTACTAGCTCTCAGCGAATCAAAAGATATGAGGGAGATCACCTATATTAGCAATCCCCTCCACCAATTCTCAACCAATCGGTCTTCACAGTACAAATCCCAACAATCGTCCACTTGAAGTCTGATTTATAATAAATATTACAGCTTACATACTTTGATCATGATCAATAGTTCAGTGTGAGCTTTTCATTGTCTTTTATACTTGAGAGAAGTTGAACGTGTCTTCAGCTTCTCCACCACAACGAACTTTGTGAACATATCATGAGGATTTTTTGATATTTGGATCTTCTTTAACTAAAACTTCCTATCTTATAGTTATGTCCAAATGAAGTGGTACTTTACATCAATGTCCTTGGTCATGTAGTGAAGACAAAACTCTTTGCAAGATGAATTACACTTTAATTATCGTTGAATAATTGACAATCTTCACTTTCATTATTTAATTCTTTCATCAGACCCTTCAACCATACAATTTCTTGCAAGTTTATATTTCCCCACATATTTATTTTTGTGATCGAGATGGTCACTATCTGATGTAGTTTAAAGATACAATTGACAGATACACTCCCTTGGGTAAAGACATACCCTGTTGTGATTTTCATGTCTTTGATATCTCCTGGAAAATCCAGTCCATGAAATTTCTAACAGAAACATCAGTGCTTCCATAACATAATTCCATGTTAGAGGTACCTCTCAAACATCGTAGAATCCACTTCACATCTTCACAATGCTTCTTGGTAGGATTCATCGTGAATTTGCTCACAACTCCCACTGAATGGGAGATGTCTGGTCATGTGCAAACGATTACGTACATCAAACTACCATTATTAGATTTGTAAGATATTTTGGACATATACTCATGCTCCTCCTTCATGGCAACTTCTTTCCCCTTTGAAAGTCTGAAGTGACTCCCCAATAATGTTTGAGTTAGATTTGCATTTTTCATATTAAACATCTCCAACGCCTTCTTGATATACTCTTATTATCTTGAGATTTGTTATCTCTTCCTTTCTAGAGCTTCCAACAAGCATACCATCTACATACAATAATAGAATGATGTAAGCCATACCATGCGTCATGAAATAGCAATAATGGTCAACTTGACACTTGTGGATTCTATATTTGCAATAAAATCATTCAACTTACTGTACCATTGTGTTCTCCTACTACAAGCCATAAATGGTTGACAATGGTTTCATACCATGTATTCTTTTCTACTAACCACATGGCACAGTAGTTGTTGTGTATAGATGTGCTCCTCAAGATTCCCATGAAGAAATACCATCTTAACATCTAATTGCTCCAAGTCTTGAGCTATAACAATGCTCGGTACTGCTCTCATAGTTGAGACCTTCAAAACAAGTGCAAAGATCTCAATGAAATCAACTCTTGCCTTCTACTAAAAGCCCTTCACTACTAAATCTCACATCGTATTGCTTGTGAGGGAGTCTATCTCATCTGTCATGGTTAACTCTCACTTTTTCCTTGTCTCACCATGTAGCACTTAATGGAAGCATTCGAGCTCTCCATTATCTGTTAGTAGTAAGTAATTCAAGGAAGGCTAATACCTTATAGTGATTTGCTGATATTATTAGACTTCCACAACACCATATTTTGTAGATTATTTTGTGCAATGCATTTCACGTTCTCATCATTTGACTTTGATGTGTTTCGTTCAAGAGTTTCATCAAACTCCACATAGTTTGGGTCTCCAGTTTTTTTTCTGTAAGTCCATTCTTTTATAAAGAAGACTCGTTGAATGTAACATTAAAGCTTCCGACAGCTTCTTGTTCTCCAAATTACACAATATATGCATATATGTATATATATATATATATATATATCCATAGTTATCTATACTATAACTAATAAAAATGCACTTCCTTACTTTTGGGTCAAGTTTCCTCTATCTTTCGGTTTAATGTCAACATAAACTATGCATCCAAATACACGTAAATGTGAAAGTGTTACCTCCTTTCTCATTCACGTTTCTTTTGGAAGTCCACAATATAATGTAGTAGATGGATCCCGATTGACTAAGTATGCAGGTGTGTTCACTGCATCAACCTAATATCGCTTTGATAGCTCAGCATGTATCCTCATGATTCTAGAACACTCCAGGAGAGTCATGTACAAGTGTTGAGCAAAATCATCATGCATGGATTTTGTGGGATCGTTTTCAATCTTCGAATCCCATTCATGTCATAGAAGGATTCAAGCTCCTTAGTGCAATAATCTCCAATGTTGTCTGACTTGAGATATTTCAACTTTAAACATGTCTCATTCTCAATTAAAGCCTTCCATATCTTGAATGTCTCAAATACATCGGATTTATAGTGGTAAAATAAACCCACAATTTTCAGTTGCATCATCAATAAAAGTACTGAAATAATGTGATCCACAAAAGATGTTATTTGAGATGGTACCACACAACTGTATAAACTAGCTTTAATCTTTCAGTTTTTCATATTTTTACAATCTTGTGAAATTGACTTTCTTATGATTTCCAAAGTTACAATCTTCTCAGAAGTCTATATAAAGAATATGCAATCCTATTAACTTTCCCCTCTTTTGAATGATCTTCATTCTCTTTTAAAATATTTGACTAAGTCGTTTATGACAAGTGCTAATACACACCCAAAGGATGCAACGTTTATCATGCTATATGAGTCCGAAGCAATTTACTCGAGCTCGAATAATGATCCCTTGGACATATTACATGAGATGCATGGAATAATGCCAGCACTCCACTTTCTGATAGTTGTCAGACATATATGAGATTCCTTGTTTGACTGGGTAAGTATTTAACATTCTTCAATCTCAAGATGCTGCCATTGGCTTGTGAGATGTCAATGTCATTCTTTATCGTATGATGCAACATTCCTCATCTCTTAGATACACCTTTCCAAAAATCACCTTTGTTGGAGGATGTACTTTTGTGGGTTGGTATGAAATGAATCACTCGAGTCCACAATCTAGGACTCACTTTGAACATCTGAAACACATATCAAAGCATTGATATTCTCTTCATCAGTAAGATTTATAGTATTCTTACCTTTGTCATTCTCTTATCTGCTTTCTTGGGACCTTTCATTATGTCTTCTAATGTCCTTTTTTATTATAAATCCAACAGACTACATACTTCAGATATCTAGATTTAAATCTCCACTTCTTGACTTTTTCTTGGAATGTTTTTGGTTCTTGTAACTCTTCCTGCATCATCCTTTTGTATTCTAGGCAATCCTAACGAGTGGTGTTTTGTAAAAGTCTTTTGTCATGCCTCTTTCCCTAGAAGAAGACGAACAATATCCTCCAACATCAACTTTATAGAACTGAAAGTGTTGGTAACCACCACAATTAATGCATTCTAACTATCTGGCAAACTAAAAGAAATAAAAGCCTTTTACCTGATCATCAAAGATGATCTTTATAGACTTTAGTTAATTGTTGATGTTGTACCTATCATTCAGATGTGCACTTACTAGGGAGTTCGTACACATCTTTAGATTGAAAATATCCTTCATCATGTCCATCTTATTTGATGCAAATGGCTTCACGTACATCTTTTCAAAGTTGTCATTGTTTCATTTGCACTATTTGAAGCCATTGATGAAGCAAGGCGGAGCCTTGCTGTCCTAGAGCATTTCTGTTTAGGACCTTCCATTCCTCATGCTTCACGGCTTTGGGCATCTTCTTTTCAATTGGAAGATATAAATCCTTCCGGCACGTAATATATCTGATCTGCATATTCCAAAATGTAAAGTTTGATTTATTGAACTTCTCGATCTTTATATCTGATTCTTATGCATCTGTATAGAGGCCAGTCTTCAAAACATGACTTTGAGACCAATTGTTGGGGACTGATCCAATTAGGCACCACACAAATAGGATGACGATCAGAGAAGAAAATCATGCACAATAGCACAACACAAGGATTTATCATGGTTCGATGTACCTACTCCACTTGCTCACAACAGATTCTCTCTATTAATTCGTGAATGATTTTGAGATATAATATGTGGTGGTCCCAACGCCGCTTTTATATTGCAACAAAAAATGCCAAAGGTACTCAGTAATCTCCACCATCAAAAGCCAATCAAGATGCATGAGGAGAATCAACTCTTTTAGCAACCCAATCTCTCAGCTCCAACCAATAGAAAAGCAGGAGGGGGATCTATCATGGAAACAATCAAGCCTATCATCTCTCAACCAATTAGAACGCATGAGAGGGATCATGCATCTCAACAATCTAGCCCATCAGCTCTCAGTCAATCAAAAGACAAGAGGAGAAATCAACAACATCAGTAATCATCTCCGATGAATACATGATTCATCTACTTTATATAACGATTTTAGCAAAATATCCTTAATAAATCACTAAGCAAATCTCCTAAAATCAACTAATCAACATTCACTAATTGTGCTTAAATCAAGATTAAAACATGTACTTAATAATCTTATTTTTAACTCGAATTGAGCCTATTATTTTATGTACAAAAATCATTTATTTTGACTTAATTCTTTCTCTTTGATTAATTAACTAACATGGTATAAAGAATTAAAATCCATAAAAATTAGAAAATCAAGAGAAAACACAAAACTCTGACTTTTTATACTTCTGTACGTATTTATATTTTGGGTTTTTATCAGTTGTGCCCCTCCGAGTTATCGCAATATCAGTTATGCCCCTATCTTTTTGATAATATCAGTTGTGCCCCCGACTTCTTGTCAACATTTCACTTGTGCCCCTCAGAGGGGCATAACTGATAAAAATCTCTAACGTATAAAAAAACTATAAAAATTATATGTATATATTGTATAAATTAATCCAATAATAAAATCTAATTAGAAATACACAAAAATTACAAAATATGAAAATTCAGTATTTGGTAGAGTGCCTCCAAAAATACATTTTGTATAGATGATTTCTTTTGCTTTTTGATGCTTCACGAAAGTTGTAGATCTCACCGAAACAAACAACTTTCACGTTGACTACTTTTGGACTTACTTCATTTACTATTTCTTTTCGATTTCTATTCATTTTATTTATTTTTATCTTTATTTATTTTTATCTTTATTTTACTTTTAATTAATATTTAATTTTATTTTAATTTTGTTTTAATTTTTATTTATTTGAATTATTTTATTAACTTTTATCTATTTTTATTTTTATTTTTTCTTTTCTTCTCTCTTTTCCCTCTCTTTCTCTCACTCTCTTTCTCCCACTTTTCTCTGTCTCCAGCAGCCTCCTCCCCTTGTATTCCGCCCACGCGCACAGAACATGCTGCCTCTCCCCTCTCTGGCACATATGCGACACGTTCTCTCCAGCATCTCCCCTTCCTCCTGCAACAACTGACTCCGCTCGAGGGCTCCCTCTCCTGTAGTCGTCGCTAGCCGCCTCGCTTTCGTCATTACAAATCCCTTCACCGCCCACGTAACCGCCTCACTTCCCCTCGCCTTCCATTTCATCGTCCCTCCTCCTATAAAGCGCCTCCGCGTTGGACATCCTTGGTATCTGCCAATCGGAGAGGGAGAGCTCGTGCGTAACCACTTGTGATAGAGATGTGACACCCTTCGAGCGACGCATCTGATCCCTCTAATGAGATCCAAGGGCTTAAACCCCTTGCAGCAGTGGCTCTAGCATCTCTGCTTGAGTTTGTGTGTGCCACACCCTCGAGCGAAGATCTGACAAAGCTCTTCTCTGGGCTTCAGTCCCAAGCGAGCTCCTTCACCCACAGGTATCTCCTACTCCTCTTTTTTCCATCCTTTTTCTCCTCCGTCGTGTTCCTCCGTCTATCGCAGCACACCTCTGTCCTCGTCAACCCTCCTTTAGTCGCTACCCATCGTTCCCTTTGGTTGCACCACCCTCATGCAGCCTCGCTCCTCCCATCGTCATTCACCGTTCACCATATCCCCGCCTTACTCCGCCTTCCATCACTCCTCGCTACATTTTTACGAACCCCCCTACAGTAGGATCACCAGGGAGCCTTCAACCTCCATTGATCGAACATAGCCTCGCTCGTCGTCATCTGCCCATCGCAGCACCTGCAGTTGTGCCACCATCGACCCTCGTCTCCTCGGTCGTGTGTCGACCGAGGCCTCACCCTTGACGCATCTCCACCTTCAGATCCTCTACCCTAGGCAACACACCATCACTGACCGAACTCCATCGCTCTCACCTCGTCGGGCTGCTAGCTTCGCCTCGCCCTCTGCCAACGCCTCCCTTGCAACCGCTGGAACGGGCCCAAGCCTTGATCTGACAGCTCTTGACCCGTCACGACGCCCCCTTCCAAGCCTCGACGCTCGGGAGACCGGAGCCTCAATCTGCACTAGGGATGCAAATGGACGGATACGGATATGGATATAGATATTACAGTATCCTTATCCATTTTTGAATACGAATAAAGATGCGGATACAGATATAGACAGATATTAAAACTATCTTACCATATCCTTAAAAAACATACACGGATGTAAAACGGATACTGATCGCATACGAGTAATGTTAGAAATACTCCATAGAATCGACTTAAATATATACGAACTGGATAGAAATAACATGATATAAATTTACTACATGTGTTTGTATCATAAAAATTATACAAATATGGTAAAAGAAGGTATAGAATTATGTTATATATGATTAAAAATAAATCCATGACTATATTTATATATGAAAACGGATATACGTATACATATATAGATGTTTGTGGATATCAAAATGATATCCATATCCATGTCCATTTTAAAACGGATACAGAAACTGATGTTAAAATATGTAAAAAATGGATACGGTAACGGATTGGATATGGATATATCCGTAACTGTTTGCATCTCTAATCTGCACGCCACGTGGAGGCTCAGCACCCGAGCCACGTCCAGCTGCCCGAGCCTCCCAAGTCACATGAGCAGCATGTGAGGGTGGGGGCTAATTGCAGAAGGCCCTTGCTATTTTTGAAAATTACAAAAGCATCCCCGTCGCCCACCGCATGTGCCAAATACATGCCCGCCTAGTCAAATTGTAGAAGAGCCAAGCGATTTTGCCTAATTGTAGATAAGTCCTATAGATACTAAATTGAAAGAAAAACCATTATTTTTATTGCATTTTGATCCCTAGAGAATTTTAATTAATCATAGCTCTCTCATTTAGACTCCGATTTCTACGCATAATATGTCATTTTAATGCTTGTTGAACACTCTATCCTCTTGCATATCTTATGAACTGATCAGAAGCTTTTTTATGATGATTATTATTTAAGGATCTCTATTGACATATGCAAGTTGCATTTTGACTAATTTCTGCTAATCTACATTGATAAAATTAACGATCTATTTTACAAGGATTGGATTGAGAAGATTCACATTTGATTAATTATCGTGTGATTATCTTTGATTGTATTTGAGTAGACCTGGTCAATGTTCGGGCCATGGGCCGGGTCGACCGGGTCGAGATTTTAAAATCTCTTGTCCAAGGCCCAGCCCGGCCCGGTCCACGGGCCATACTTCAAGATCCAAGCACGACCCAGGTCTGGGCCGAATGTGAAGTACTTTTTTATTAATTTTTTAATCAAATTTATGGAGATAATTAAGTTTTTTAGCATCATCTAATCTTTCTAAATCCAAGTAACCATAATATGTGTTACATTGCATGTAAACTATAAAATAAAATGTAATACTGATAATGTAAAATAAAAACTTGAAGTATATTATATTAAATGTATCTAAAATATAGTTTTTAAACATATATTTTTTATATGTGCGGGTCGGGCCGGGCCGGGTTTTATGGTACATGCCAACGGCCCGTCTAATTGAAGGGTGGGCCAAAGAGCGGGTCGGGTCGGGCCGGCCCATTCCCAAAATCTCTTGCCCAAGCCTAACCCATGAACGGGCCTGGCGGGCAGGCCTCCAACCCATTAGCCATGTCTATATTTGAGAAATTAATCATTGCAGGGGCATGATTGAGGAATTAATTCATACTTTGTGAGATTCAATTGAGGAGCTCTAATTTAACGAATCATGTTAAGATTATTGTTGATTAGTTTCGAGACTCATTTAATGACAGATTATGATATTTAATTACGTATTATTAGTGTTCATTCTTTGAGGATTAAATCACGGGATCTTGGGGATAGATATTCTTCATAAAAATTATCAATGATCCATTTCCAGGAGTAGTAGATATATTGACATCTTAGCCCGTGACATGAAATTGATTTGGTGGACTCGCTTCGATAAAACTTTTTGGGCTTTAATCTCTTTAGATTCGTGATATTTTTTTGAGGATTTAAATCGTATAAAACCACAAATCATGTGCTTCACCTTTATCCTCTCTGTTTATTTTATTCGCATTGCATATCTTTAATTGCAATTCATTTTCATTTTATTTTCACTTTATTTCCTGACATAGAGATTAAAATTGCAATTTAATTAATTATTCAAATCAATTTAGAACTACGCAACTAAAAATCATCGTTACATGTGTTCGATCTTGATAGACTTATCAAGTAAAAATTCTCAACAATATTCAAGAATTGTGGTTTTTGATAGATCATTTTTATCTCTTGTACTACAATTACCGATTTTTAAAGAGGTGAAATTACGTGTTCATCACTCCACCAATTCTCAGCTAATTAGTCTTCATAGGATAATCCCAATGCAGTGATCATACGGAAGGTGTGCGGAAAACCATACTGATGGACAAAGGGAATTTTGAGTTTATCTCCTTTATTCAGGTTACAGGAGTTGGATCTTGGGACCCCTTACATATGGGTTTCTACCCTCTTAACGCAGTAGATGGGGAGTCAAGGTGGTCGCAACCTTAGGGGGATGGTGGCGCACAAAGGTCAAGGGAGGTGGTTGTGGAAGGATGAGGTAGTTGCAGAGACAGGGTAAAAGGAGGCTCTGGCAGGAAGTGGGAGGGGATAATGTGGGAGTGGGAGGAGAGGGGGTTAAGTAATAAAATAAAACAAAATTTAAAAAATTAACAACCATGGGATCATTATATGATTAGATTAACCTCAACGAGTACTTAAATTAGTGTTAAGTGTAAAAAACTCAATTTATAAAATAACATAGTACTTAATCTTTAATATTTATTCTAATATGATCCACGACAATCAAAATTTAATTGTTTGTTTTGTCTTTCTAACCATAAATCAAATTAGTCCATAGCCAATTTGAGGAGAATACTAAAAATACTGTCACATTGTTATTATTTAAAGTTCGATTACAACATGAAAATGGCGTAAATTTCAGGGATTTTTTTTCAATTTACTTTATTTTATACACACGCAGAGGGAATTAGATTGGTAAGAAAGGTTTATTTATGCCTAGCATGTTCTAAAATTCAATCTCACTCTCTCCCTGATCTTCCTTAAGCTCCCGATCCCTCCACTGCCACATTTCCTTGAAACTCTAGTCCTCCATACTAGTTCTTTTGCTCACACTTCTCAAGTCAATCTTAATTTGAAATCACAGAACAAGATCATCGCGCATTCTCTATCATCCACGACAAATATCTACAAACAATCAACTCGATGCCCATGAAGTACTCATCGCTGTTTTGCCATCCTTGAAATACACATCATTGTTTTGCCATTCATACTGTCTACTTGTTTGTTTTCCTCTATGGGACATTGATGCTTCCATGCACAAGCTATGCAACTACACTAGTACTAACGCAAGCGCTCCCCTAATCACAATTAGTGAACAATGTGCCTGCAAAACTCACAGCTACAAATTATTATGTTAAATACACATCCAGGCTCAAAAAATATACTAAATATACAAAAGTGAAAGGGCATGATCCACCAATAAAAAGATAGGGATGAGATTGTACTCCTTGAACCAATATAGACAATGAGGTGCTCAATTGACTCAGCTTCAGTTGTTCTCAAAATGGCAACTAAATAACCTTTTGAGGTAGCATGAAGAAACGGAAAAGCAAAAAATAAAAACTTGACCTATAGCCCCAAGGGATCTTGTCTGGCATATATCAACAGAATTGACCTATATATCTTATTGAAACTATACAAGGGTTAGGTAAGAAGCTATAGTCATGCCATATATCTCCAAATCTCTTAAAGCCTCAACATTACTCCAGGATGAATAATGTTAGCTACCTCTCTCCAAGACAAGAAGATTGATTATCAGAATCCTCCCGTCCAAAATGTGAAGAGATTTTTCACAGCCGAAGAGTGGTGTCTGGTGGTTTGACATCTCCACTTTTGGCCTCGCAAGCTAAAAAATCGGCACAGTCTGCCCCTTTCACTGTAAACTCCATCAGTAGCTCCTCAAATAGAGCCTTCAGAGAGGACCTGAAGTTTGTCGAGCTGCTTTTGTCACCCTCATCTACATCCTGGACACCATCCGCATCCAGGCACCCCACCTGGGCACCCCTCATGTATGCATTACAGGCAACAAGGATGGCTCTACCAGATTTGGCAAAATGCTCGGCGACTAAATCCTCAAAGTTCTGGATACGGGAAAGTGTTAAAAATCCAATACGGACAAAATGACAAGCAGATCTCCAAAGCTAAATGAATTGCCATACCTTTGGTGGCCTCCGAAGAGAATACAGCATTGTCTTGCAAGAAAGCAAGAAAGATTCCTCATTGTAGGAAAATGAACTTTTCTCCCCTTGGTAGGTACCAGCTGAACCAGCAAAACCAGGCTCATTAAAATATGGCTTCGCATTCAAGACAAGGGCTTGGATAGAGACCAAGACCTGCAACATGGTCGACTTATCCGGGTCCCACCTCTCACAGCCAGTACCATGCCATGTGCCCAAAAGACTGAGGCAGACCTTGCCGCATTCATAGAGATTTGGATTCAATCGAAGTCCACCAGAGTGGTAATGTACTAGCTGCAAGGAAGGCATTCATCCTTAAGATCTCTTTTTAATAACAAAGAGAACTGTGGGGCCAATCAGCCAAAGCAGACAAGGAAACATACTGGAGGCACTGACGGGTAGTTGGAGGGGAAAAAGGCATCAAAAAAGAACAAGCCATCGTGGTAAGGAGTCCCAGCAGGTCCAGTGATGACAGCCCTAAGTAGATCAAGCCTCTCCTCATATACCCTTACAAATATCATGTCTGTTTTGATCCAACATAGAAGTAATAAGACCAAGTATAAGTTTGATAAATAGATTTAATAGATCAAACTGAATAAGATACTCTCAACTTAATATAGATACATGTAACACGAGATAATAACAAAACTACACTCTGGAGACAAACTAATGCAAAATGCAAAATGCAAAATGTACATAGCAAACACTAGACTGGCAAGCAAGAACATTCATATTGGCTGACAGTAGACGCATAAGAACATCATATTGGCTGACTGTAGAAGCATAAGAACAATCATATTGGCTGACCGTAGGAGCACAAGCACCACTAGTCAGAATTAGAAGTTGTTTATATATGCCATGTATTGTGTGTGGGGGGGGGTGATTATAGATCACGATATCATGCTTTAGTTCAACACAGTTGCATATTAACTGACCACGTCTAATTGAAATCTGCTAGCTATTCAGCTCAAGTAATCACCTTAATATTCTTTAAACAAACATTGGTTTATTAATGTTTATTTTTTTAATAAAAGACTGTATACCCATGTTACGCATTCACCCAAATATCAAGAATACTTACCAGGTAAATCCTTTTCTAAAACCTTCCACTCATGTTGAATCCTCTTGGTCCAATTCTTTGATGGCTGACATAGGCAAATCAAGGTTTAAATTAAACTAAAATGTCAGAGATGGTAATATAAGAACCAGTTGAGAAATTTCCTAATACATACCTTCGTTACTGGACCAGTTCCTTTGACTCCTCTGTTAAAGTAATGGTCAGACGTGTCTTTGACTGTGTCGAATTTTTTGAATATAATTTTTACATCTGGATCACGCGTTCTAGACTTCATATTTTTTTCAGGCTCAAACTTCAGCAGCCAAGGAACAGTAGCCTCCACTCCCGTTGGCAGGTCCAAGTGATCAAATGCAGCAGCCATATTATAAGCATTAGTCTCATATACATCTCCAGGGTCATCATCTTCATAATCATAAATGCTGGAGTCTGTATCATCCTCAAGATAATAATAACTTTCCTCCTCAGCATAGTTTTGGGGGCCCACAGATGTGCCATTTTCCGAGGGCAAGGTTGTACTGGAACCAATAAAATGCTGGGGCATACCAATCTGCGAATAAACAATGAGAACTGAGCACATGAGAGAAGTTCAATAGCAAGAAAAGAATAACATTCACATACTACATTGTGTTGAAATACATTCTCCATATAGTGCACTGGCTGCTTGTTCTTCTTGTCTGCATATTTATCCTCAAGTATGATGACTTCGGAGGTATCGGCTTCACTGATTTTTGGCAAATCAAGAGCGACAACCTATAGTTTGTGATGCATATACACGAATGTCACAAATTCTAAATCTTTGAAAGAAGAATTTAGAATAAAGGATGATAGAAATATGAATAGTCATATTAGATCAGCACAGATATCCAGAAGAAAGCATTTTCAAAAGCAAATCCTAAGAGAACACCTAAAACAACATGAATTGTTTGACGAATCACCACCATCGCATGTTCCCCAGGGAAGTGGAGCTATGAAATATCCACATGCAAATTATGAGGACTTAAGAAAAACATCAAGAAGGAAACATGATAAGAAAATACTTATCTATCCCAAATGCTATGAGTTACCTTTTTCAATCTTTTAATAGGACAAGTGGACCTATACAAACTACAGTTGATATCTGATCCCTATGTGGTGAATACTTTCAGTTAATTTTTTATCCCAATGCGGCAAATACTTCCAAAAATGGATGCAGAATAATGCTCCAAAAGCTAACGAAAATGTTTCATATATAGTGCAGATTTAAAATTACTTGGAATAACTGATATAAAAGAGCAGCTGGATTGAAGAGCTTACTTAGCAAATGATTTTACTTTTTACACATCTTTTCTTTTTTCCACCCTCAATCAAGTACAATACAATTAACATTTATCAATCCTAGTCCTTCCTGCCACTGCAGTAACATTCTATAAGAAAATCACAATATATAGTATAAAATATTGGAACTGACAAATTTGGCACAAATGAAGAAATCATATGCTCACCTAACCTAAAAGAAGCTTCAGCCCCACATGGGCAGCCTACATGAATCAATTAACATGCATCATACCAGCATTTGTGTGTGCATTCATTTTGAGTCATCCCTGATTGCTCTCATAAGGTTTTATTTTACACAATATGTTTTTTTCAAGGCAATGTTTCACATAATATATAATCATATAATTATAAAAACTGTGATTTTTTTCAACAACGTAGAAGTCTTAATTAGTTTATGACAAAAATGCATCAAAATAAAACTAGTAAAGGAATTTGCGACGGGAAAAAAATGATTTCCCACGATATCAGATGGATTAAAAATGAAAAAAAAAAACTAAAACGAGAAGCGGAAATCAAAACAAGGGAAAAACTAATTATTCGCCCACATCATTCTTCCTTTACAGAAAACATAAAATACAGAGGGAAATTGATTAAATGTGTAAAATAAAATGCCAGTTAAATGCATACATGATTAATTCCTCAATAAAAAGGCTCAATCATATGAATAAAAGTGAAATGTATAATCAATGTGCATAAGTAGTGGAATGATTGGGAAACATCGCATGCTTGATCAAATGTCTAATATTGAGTGCTTACCAAAAATTTCAATGAGACATGCATTCATTGAAAAATTCATCACTTTATACACACTGAATGTCTATGCATATATGCATGTGGGTATGTATATCATCTAATTACAATCCACAATCAAAACTAATACACGCGCACATGTACACATGTATATATGTATGTGAATATATGTGTACATGTCTATAGGTGTGTATATGTATACATAAATAATTTTATATGTATATATCCATCGGGGACCTATCAAATGAGGTGGGTTTTTTAAGAGATTGTAAATGCCACTGTCAATTTAGTAAAACTCTATAACAATTTGGTAAAAGCATAAACTGATTGTAAAAAAAATATTTTTGTAAAATATAACATCCAAATTTAAATTAACATCTCCATCCAATATAATAATATAATATAAATTGATGGAGATGTTACTAATAGAATAAATGCAGGCTGGCTAAAGTGGAGAGGAGCTTCTGTTGTTCTTTGTGATAAGAAAATTTCTTTAAAAATCAAAGGTAAGTTCTACAAAGCAGCCGTAAGACCTGCTATGCTCTATGGATCTGAATGTTGGCCTGTGAACCAACATGTACAGAGAATGACAGTAGCAGAAATGAGAAAGTCAAGGTGGATGTGCGGACACGCACATAAAGATCGGATTCAGAATGATGCAATCAGAAGGAAAGTTAGTGTAGCTCCGATCGAGGATAAGATGCGAGAAAACCGTTTAATGTGCTTTGGCCATTTGCAAAGGAGGTCAACAGATGCACCGGTTAGGAGATGCAAGTTTTGGGTTGTTGAGCCGACTAAGAGAGGGTGAGAACGACCCAATAAGTGTTGAAATGAGACTATACGGAGGGATCTTAGTTTTTTGGATTTAAGACCAAGATTGGCCCAAGATAGATCTGAATGGAGGCAAAGAATCCATGTAACTGACCCGAATTAATTGTAGGAAAAGGCTTTGTTTTTGTATTCAATATAATAATATTTTATACTTTTATTTCACTATACATGTTGTGTTGATATTTATTATTAAATCTATGAAGTCATAAATTGTAAAATACATTGGAAAGATGCCTAAATTGACGGTGGCTCACTATATATATGGTGAGATCCCTCCTCATTTGAAGTTTCTCCTATATCCATCTACATAAATATTTAAACATATAGGTATACATGTATGTCTATGTATGTGCATTTCTATGTGTGTGTGTGTGTGTGTATATGGGGGGAGGGGTGCGTGCGTGCGCAAATATGTATGTGCATACATATGTACAAACTTATAATACTTCAAACTAATATGTAAATGCATGTGCATATAATACTTAAAACCAATACATGCATGCATGAGACATGTGTGTGTGGTGTAAGTATGCGTCTGTGTAATTTATATATGCATGTGTGTCTGTTAATAGATCTTAACTAGTACGTATTTGACCTAAATAACTGAAGATGGGTAAAAACTACAAAAAAAGTGGCCAAACCCCCAATTTTTACTTCGATTGCTCGTCTTGAGCACCCGATGCCTTGAACTCTACACTCACCTAGGCGACACCTGAAGCAAAACACCTTGTCTAGGGTGAGACAAGGTGCTAGAGCCTCGTCACTAGGATGCTTAGACAAGTGCCCAAGCACCTTTAAAAATATTGTAGTGAACATCCTCTACGAGATTAAGTTATACTTCAAAGATTTCTAGTTACCAATCTAGTTCTAAACATCTCCTATGTTGTCTTTTATTGATGAAACAATTTTTAAAACTCTTTAGGACTTGTCATTTTCTTTGTCACCGTATGTATGCAGTATGCTTCTATTTATGTCATAGTTTCCCTCGGCATACATGGATGCTAAACCTCAGAATGTTTCCAAGAAACAATGTGGATATTTATTAACAGTGCCCCATCATAAACGCCTCTTAGTCTAAGCATTATCACATTACCACAACCACACGTCTCTTATTCAAAGCATCTCACAGTCAATCTCCCCATTTTCCGAAATACAAGTGTAAGTATACAAAACTTCCCATTCGCTATTAATTGAGGTCCAACCTTATGGTCTCTTGTGCGACATCCATCATGCTGAACTTGTATTCAAAATACTCAATGTTCAATCTACTTTCTGAGAACACAGCTTTGAGAATCTCTCACCATACTTACAACAACAACAACAAAGCCTTTTCCCACAATTAAGTAGGGTAGGCTACATGGATTTTTCGCCTCCATTCAGATCTATCTTGGGTCAATCTCGGACTTATATCCAAAAAACTAAGATCCCTTTGTATAGTCTCTTTCTAACACTTCTTGGGCCGTCCTCGCCCTCTCTTAGCCGGCTCAACATCCCAACACTCGCATCTCCTAACCGGTGCATCAGTTGACCTTCTTTGCAAATGATCAAACCATCTTAAGCGGTTTTCTCGCATCTTATCCTCGATCGGAGCTACACCAACTTTCTTTCTGATTGCATCATTCCGAATCCGATCTTTACGTGTATGTCCACACATCCATCTTAGCATTTTCATTTCTGCTACAGCCATTCTCTGCACATGTCTATGGTTCACAGGCCAACATTCAGAACCATAAAGCATAGCAGGTCTCACGGCTGCTTTGTAAAACTTTCCTTTAATTTTTAAAGGAATTTTCTTATCACAGAGAACAACGGAGGCTCCTCTCCACTTTAACCAGTCTGCATTTATTCTATTAGTAATATCTCCATCAATTTCCCCATCATGTTGCAAAATAGCTCCCAGATATCTAAAAGAATCTCTCTTCTGAATGTTATCGTCACCAATCTTAACCTCGATTCCTTCACCATTGCTTTCATCAAAGGTGCATTCCATATATTCCGTCTTAGCCCTACTTATACGCAAACCTTTAGTCTCTAATGCATGTCTCCAAACCTCAAGATTCTCATTTACTCCATCTCTAGTCTCGTCAATAAGCACAATATCATCAGCAAATAACATACACCAAGGTAACTCATCCTGAATGTGACTTGTCAACTCGTCCATAATCAAAGTAAAAAGAAATGGACTTAAAGCTGAACCTTGATGTAAACCAATGTTGATATCAAAATAGTCAGTCTTCCCCGTCGGGGTCCTTACACAAGATAAAGCACTATCATACATATCCTTTATGAGATTAATGTATAGGACAGGTAGTTGTCTCTTCTCCAAAACTCTCCACAGTATCTCTCGTGGGACGGAATCATAAGCCTTCTCCAAATCAATAAAGATCATATGAAGATTCTTCCTTTTAGCTCTATAAATCTCCATTGTTCTCCTCAGCAAATGTATGGCTTCAATAGTTGAGCGACCTGGCATGAATCCGAATTGATTTTCTTTTACTTGGGAAACTTGCCTCAGCCTTCTTTCGATCACACGTTCCCAAATTTTCATAGTGTGACTCATGAGCTTGATACCTCTGTAATTTGAACAATTTTGAATGTCTCCTTTGTTCTTATAAAGAGGCACCACGATACTCCTCCTCCAATCTTCAAGCATTCTCTCACCATACTTAACCTGATAAAAATGCATTATCCAAAATATTACTTGGTAAATTAGTAATCCATCATGTCAACAAACATACTCGAAAGGCGTTGCTTTAATATTCTTCACAGGTTTTTCCAGAGAAGGGAGTCCTACTAGTTTAATTCTGAATACGAATGTGTCCACAACATCTAATTGGAGGCATGGCTGACTTTGTGCATAATAATCCATTGACTTAATAGCTTCCCAATTTGCAACCTAGAAGGGCTCTTCTATTTCTTAATAGATAACATGTTGTTCCACATGACACAGTGAGTTGAACTAGTCGAACCTACCTTTCTATTCCATGGCTTCAAATTTCAACGAAATTCGATCGAATTTCTGTAGAATATCGATACCTTGTCAAAATCGAAATTCGATCGAAATGACCGAAATGACCGAAATATAGGGGGCTCTAGTGCAAAAAATGACCGAAATTTATGTTGAAATTCTACTGAAATTCCGTTCCGATCAGTCACCGAAATGGTGATCGAAATCGACATTTAGGGCCTTGTTCTATTCAACCATCATTCAAGCCATTGCCTTTCTAGCCAAGTCCCACCTTCCGTGACCCCACATCAATGATTCAACATAACTTAAAACCTCTATTGCAACACCTTCAATGTTCCATCACCCTACTTTAAACCATCTCACAACATCGCAAAGTGTGTGTGTGTGTTCAAACACAAATTAAGGCAAAAATCAGGATAAGAATAATATTGTTGTAAAGGAGGGAGAAGAAACAGACACACTCATGCAATATTGTTGTATTTAAGAATTAAATTAATTAAGCAGAACATTCAAGTAAAAGAAAGATATGTAGCCAGGAGCACAACTAAAAACGAACATCAACAACTTGACAGCATCAAGGACAATTTAACAATAACTTTTTATTTTCTGAACCAATTTAATGCATGATCATGTAGAAAAGGCCAGACGAGCAATGTGTTTGTTTCGCAAGGCACCCCACTTGAAGATATAAAAGCATGCCTAGTGTCAAAATTATTTTAATAGAAAAAAAGCCACCAGCACGGAGCTCCATTTATAACTTACATCGTTATTAACTAAAAATATCTGTAGAACCCTTAACTTGACAAGATGCACATTAATGCATCAACCAATAAAAAAATGGACATGCAAGTAGTTTCGATAATACATGACCTTCCTACAAAGTCCGACGAGCTGAATGACAGTTAACAGGACCCAAATCCTTTCCACGGCGAACAACTGTTCTCTTCAACTCGAGCAACAACTATTTCACCACGCACCATCAACGATCAAAGCTTTAATCAAACCCACAGCGACACAAAACAATCCCATCAAAACCCTAAAACAAGATCGCGTAAAAACCGAAAAAAAGAGAGGGAGGAAAAGACCCAGGGTGGTGATATCCCTCTTACTACCTCGCCCATCTTGCGCTTGCTACGATTGTTGGAGAACCAATTCGATGAAGACACCTCTACCACTTCGGGATCGTGGCAAAAATCCACAGGGAAAAGGAACACTCTGCAAAGGAAGAAAACACATCAGAACACGAGAAAGATGGCGCCTTTCTTCTTGGAAAGTAAAGAAATCGGAGCTGACTTGGAAGCGTGGGTGTCGAATTTGGCCTCAGATCGGCGATCCATGAGAAACCCAACTTGGAGAATGCCGAACGGAAGGAGGGTCGCCGCGTCCAGGAGAGAAATGGGATGGGATGGGAGAGGGGAAGGGGGAAAAGGTTTTGGGAAGTTTGGCTATTTCCTAATGACTCTCCCTGATTTTAGGGTTTAGTTGCTGTTTTGGTGATCTCCGTTTTAAACAAAACGAGAGAACATATAAAAATCTTAGCGGGTTTGTTTGAAGTTCGGCCTCCTTTTTTTTGTTTATTTTTTTGAGTTTTTATCACTTTCGTCCTTCTTAACTTCCGTAATATCAGTGATGTCCCTTTTTTTGGAATATCAGTTATGCCCCTATATTTTTACAAAATTCATAGTTAGGTCTTTTTGGGCCCGTTCAGTTGGGGGGTTAGCCCCAATTTGGGCGGGTTACCTCCGAACCCCATATTCTTAACCCACTAGTGGGGGACACTCCCTTCCCATCAAAAAAATTATATATTATACCATCATATCATCTAAAAATCATAAAATACTCAACTTCTACTCACTATTCCAAACTTCAATACAATCACATCATAACAACTATCCACTTTTTCAAATTTCAATACAATCATATCATAATAACTATCAACTTTTTCAAATTTCAATACAATCACATCACACAAACCCTCCCAACCCTAGGTTATCCTCCTCCGGATAACCCACGAACCAAACACACCCTTTATCTTTAACGAAAAGTAGAACTGTGAATTTTATAAGAACGTAGGGGCACGACTAATAATCCAAATGTGAATTTTGTAAGAATCTAGGGGCATGTCTAATAATTCAAATGTGAATTTTGTAAGAATGTAGGGGCACGACTAATAATCCAAAAGAGAAGAGGTATATCCAAAAGAGAAGAGGTATAATTGATATTGTAGAAGTTAAAAAGGGCATAACAGATAAAAATCCCTTTTAGTGAAAAAGTTAAGAAATTTATGCAAAAGCTCTTAAGATATCTAATAATTCCAAGGTGATCCTATTCTTGAATTGTGAAAAATTGATCTATGAACTTGGTAATGAAGATCAATAGACCTTGGTGATAAAGTTAGAAAGGTTCCTACTAATATTGAGATTTAGATGGTTAAGAAAGGTACTTGCAAGAGCCAACATCCTAACCTAAAACATATGAAAAGCATCTTTTGATATCTAAAATTGGTGGGAACCAATGGACTAAATTTTCGTGTGTATAATTTATGATATGTTATCAATCCCCACTAGTGTCATAGCTTTCAACAAATGATATATAGAGTTTTCATGTTCTTCATCTCCCAAATTTGTAATCGACGTCACTTTTGAAGATTACAATACATTTAATATTTTTTTACATGAACAACCTAAAATTCCTTTAAATCAGATACATATACATTGGGCAATGGTTATAAATGGTTGAAAATGCTTACATATTAATATAATGTAAAAAATGGCAAGATATATGACTTTTAAACTTGTCGCCAACCATTATAAATATATTAATCCATATGAGTGGATAAAGTATGAGTGCATGTGTAAATATATGAAGTTTTCAATGAGTCTGTGGCTCATTGAACTACTAGTAAGCATTAAGTTTCGATCTTTCATCCATCTTGAAGAGATTAGGATGTTATCACATATTTATAACAATTTTTTTAAAATATACACAAATAAGAAATCAATAACCTCTAATATATCCATTATATAATTTTAGATTTTATTTACTTTTGAGTAAATATATTACAATCAAATTTATATCAAATAATTGAAGATTTTATTTATACATGTGTATATGAGATTCAAAAACAAGGATGCAATACATAGATATAGTGTACTTAGATTATTTAGTACTTATGTTTATTTATTTTTATTTTTTTTATTATGTGTGTAACATTGCTTTTGGTTTTTTAAGTATTTATAAATTGTTATATTGGTTTTATCCATATATGCTTTTGTGTTACATGTTTTTGAGATTGTTTTATCTATTTTAATATAATATATATTTTTAAAATTTAATTCTTATTTGATTTTATCATGAACTCTTTATTGTAGTTAATTTGATATTTAAGTTATATTGAAACTTTTATACTTTAATGAATTTGAATTTTCAAAGTTGTAAAATGATATCTAAAATTTCAGTCTAAATAAGTGATGCATTTTATAGTTTCACAATTTTTATATTGATTTTTATGTTGACTTTGCAATTTCTTATAAGTATTTTATGGTATAAAATATGTAAATGGTAGCTAGTAAGCATGTATTTTTTTATTATGGATTAATATATTGATGTAAAATTATTTATTTTGATACTTTTGCAACAAATAACATGTGTTGTTATATGTAAAATATATAACAACGAACCATTAATTATTTGCTACTACAGCTACATTTTGCAGTAATCGATGCACAATCTTTGTAACTTTTCTGGATCTGCACGAGACTCTTTTCTATATAGTTGAATATTTTTCAATCTCCTAATATGTAAACAGTAAGTTTAAATTATATGTAAATAATTTATCTTCAATAAATGTATTGATTTTATAAGTCATCATAGTACGTTAGGATGAGAATCTTAGGTCTTGTTTGATACGAAGAATATTAACCACATATGCAAGGAGAAATTTTAATGTGGAAAATCCTTAATGTGAAGGGAAAAATTACAGGGTTGATCACGATCTAAAATCAAGCACTACAATCAAATCAATCTCCCGTGAAGGGCTTACACAGAGTCGACACTTTATATAATTATACAAATCACCAAACAAAGGAGATTAGTGGAGGGGAGAAATATGACCAAATTGATAACTCTGCTGCCAATTTTTTTATGGAAGAGCGCTAGAGAAGAACCACACGAAAGATAACTCCTCCAAACTTTATTTTAGTATCTGAGGATTCTCTTTCGTCTCCCTGTCCCTCTGATTTCTTTCGTATGTTATGAGAACTTGTGTCAAGATGTCTTGGTATGCATCCCATTCCCTCTATTTATAATCCATATAGGGCCTCGTGCATCCAATAAAACTCTCCAATCAGTCAATCAACCAAGAGAATCTCACCCAATCAAGAAAAATCCGAAGAGTCTCATCAATAAGGAAAGCATCAAAGCAAATCAAAGAGATCATAAAGATTCATCAATTAATCCCCAATTTGATGATTGGAGATTAAATGTGAAGTTGTCAATTCAAATCTCCACTAGGACTATGATTGATCCAAATTTAGAGAAGTTCTCATAAGGAGGGGAACTTACCCAACTTCTCTAACAAACCAGCAAATAACAACTATGTCTTATTTTTTGTTAGTTTTCATCCATTTCCATCGCAATGAGTGTTAAATATAGGGGTATAATTGTAATTCATCCACTTCTATTTCTTTATTTTCTTTATCTTCCTCCTAGTGCACCTACACCATCCCCTCCCCCCATGATGCCTCTCTCCTCTCAGCCCATCGACCGCTCTCCCTGTCTACCTCCTCTATCACCCACATATCGCCTTTCCCATCTCTGCTCCTCCTCCAGCAACCACTCAAGCAATCGCCCTTTGCTTAAAGGCAACTGCGTCTATCCATTTTCAGCAAAGGACGAGCAATGCAATATCCCTCCTGTGAGCAACTAGAACTCCTCCTCCTCTAGAAGAGCACCTTCCTTGACCTTTTAAGGTCATGTTGCATCCCCTCGCATGACATGTCAAAGCCCTCCTCCTTTTAACATTTGAGGCCGAGGAAATCCAAGCACTATGGCATGCATCAACAACATCCTGGAAGCTGTACAAGACCTCATATTGCCTCCAAGCCCTTCTCCTTCTGTGTCTAGCAAGGCCATGGCGAGCCTCTGCCTACCCTCAAATACCCACACCTATTAACATGTTTCTTAGTAGGAGTCTGCCACTACCTCTACACTATCCACTCCCACCCCCACCCTTCCCATGCGCTCACTCTGTCCCCACCTTTGAGGAGTGCGAGGAGGATGTTGGACGCAGAAGGGAGGTGGCAACTTAATGTTAATACAATAATATAAGGGCACAAGTGTAATTGATAGATTTCTTAACCATGCCTTGGTTTGAGCAAACAATGGTCTAGATTATGTTATAAGCAACTCACTAACAAAAGGACGCAAGTGTTAATTGCGCAAGAATATAGAAACACAAGTGTGATCGTAGGGGATATATGTGTTACTTCAAGAATGCGCAAGTGTAAAAAGCCCCATTTAACATATAATCAAATCTATCAATTTTGAAGATCGTGCATAGATGACATGGTTTGACCAGGCTTGAGGTAAGCACGCATCATTGTGGGTGACAGAGGTAGGTAGGAAGGAAGGTATGGAGAAGGTACTGATTTTGAAGATAAAAGGATTTGAACTTCGAAGTCCTCAAGTGATTGGTTAATAATCAAGCATACAAACACATCTTGAAGTGATCGTTTCCATAATAACATTCAAGTCGTTCTCAATTTTTCTGTCATTCAACCAACATATTTCAAGATTTAAATTCCATCATATTCAGAACACCGAGGTTCAAATATTTTTCACGATTTTCCTTGAAATCTAACTATATGAAGGGATCTTAGTTTTTTTGGATATAAGCCCGAGATTGATCCAAGATAGATTTGAATGGAGACAAAAAATCCATGTAGCCAACCCTATTTAATTGTGGGAAAAGGCGATGTTGTTTCCTTGAAATCTGACTCCCCGTGTATACAAGTCTTCGTTCTGTACTTTCTTGCTGCAATGGTTCTAATACTTAGGCCCTGTTCGTTTGGGGTATAAGGAGGAATGGAATAAGGGAAATAAGCCCCCAACACGCTTCCCCGTGGTACGACTATTCCCCATTATTTCATCTTATTTCACTCTTATTCATATCTTTATCCCACCTTACCTACCTTTATTTCACCTTATTCTCCTTATTCTTATCCTCCAGCCGAACGGAGAATAGACCCTTATTCCCCTTATTCCCCATCCTTATTCCTGCTTATTCTCCTACCGAACGGGCCCTAAAGGTGCATATTTTCTTTACCCAAAGGTGATAGAAAAGAAATGATTAAAAAACCTACAAAGAGGTACAGAAGAAGGGTCGGACAGTCTACCTGCCTTCGATCAATAACCAAATAGAAATCTAGTCAAAGAATGACATGCAACTGCATATTAATTATCAGGATATATAATCACCAACTGGATGTTTTTTTGCATGTACTGCCCCTTAATCTCTCATATTCTCTTGGTTTTTCTTATGAATGACTGTAATAAACAACTGAATGTTCACAAAAGCAAAATAGGCACCTGTTAAAGCTCCACTGGATGCTTCACCATCGAGTACAGAATCAATCTTAAGATGAACAAACCAAAATTGCTCTTACAGCGTGTGAAATTGGGCATTTTTTCCTTTACACTGCTCGTAGTCAGCTCTTTCTAAAGGGCTATATCTGCACTTAGCTTGGATTGGAAGCACATGTTAGCAAACATGGCTTCAAACTTGTGTCTCTATGGATATCCCTACCGTAATAATGAGGAAACTGTTGGAGTATAAGATGTATGCGCCTATTGTGTTGTAGCAGGGTAAATGGATCCTGGAGGAGATCCATTTACCCCACCCAGTTGTTTAGTCCCACATCGTCCAGTGGTGGGACTTGGAGGCTCTGGAGAGGCTATATAAGGAGCCCCAGACCTCCTGTATCCATGGAGAAAGTTCAATAGAATATCCGCCCCTTTGAGGGCTTCTCCCGTGGTTTCATCCCGCTCCTCACGGAGTAGGGTTCCACGTAAATCTCGTTGTTCTTTTCTTTTATTATCTTTATTCCATGTTCGCTTCCGCTTCCGATTTTCTAACATGTTATCAGAGCGGGTTCGTTTCTCGAGGATTTCATCGTGCTCTCTATTTGAGATCCGATTATTTGTTAGTTTTTGAAGATGAAATTTTTATTAAATTATGTTCAAGTCATGGTTCCTGTTCTAGGGTTCCCATCTGGAACCCTAATCCAGCCCTCCTACAGCGCCATCTCACGACGACCACCATCTTCAGCCCTAGCCGCACGTGGGCGGCGGTCTTCCTCGCTTACTCCAGCCGCCAACATCCAGAAGCGTCATCCAACGGCGGCACCACGTGCGCATCCACCGTCAAGCCCGCGATGTTCTCCACGCGCGCATCCCTATTGCGCGCTGATCTTCTTCTGATCCCGCGAGCGGCGCTCCTCTTGGTGAGACTCCAGCGGCCTCCAGGCGGAGCCGCACAGGCACGAGCCTCCAGGCGGGGGGGCCAAGATCAGGCGGCCCCACTCGCAGGTCCTGCGGCGCATACCTCCCTCCAGATCTCGAAACCCCCAGGCGGGGGGGCCACCAGCCTCCAGGCGGCGAGCTCGATCCATGCCCAGGCGTCGCAAATCTCTCGGCGACATCTCGCGCCTCCCTCTCTCTGTCGGACCTCACGCAGGCGGTGCGAGGTCAGATCCCATCTCGTGCAGGGCGGCCGCGCTCCCCGTTGATGCGCTCCTTCGGCAGCCAGGACCCCGGGCGGCGCGCGAAGAAGTAGGAGAATCCCCAGGCGATCATACTCGCGTTCGCGCAGGTACGCGATCTCCAGCAACTTCCTTGCGGTGCTCCGGGCTCAAAGTTCCATCCACGGCGCGAAGAAGCCCTATGCCTCGGCCCTTCTGTTCCCATTCACGACAGCGGCGTAGAGATGGGAAGGGTTCCCACGATGGGAACCCTAGGGGAGCCCAAAGATATTTAAAAAAAGGTTATTTATTATAAAGCCCAGGAGGGCTTCTACTGCTATTGTAATGCCTAAGTAGGCATTTATTTGAAAAAAAATGAGAGCGGAAGAAGTTGGGCCAAAGTGGGCCAAGATAAAAAAAAATCGTGCGTAAAGTTAAAAAAAAAGGCGCGTACATCTCAAAAGCCGTACGCAAATTGAAATAAAACAGTGGGATTTTACGTGGAACCCTACTCCGTGAGGAGCGGGATGAAACCACGGGAGAAGCCCTCAAAGGGGCGTAGTATGCATTGCACTTTCTCAATGGATACAGGAGGTCTGGGGCTCCTTATATAGCCTCTCCAGAGCCTCCAAGTCCCACCACTGGACGATGTGGGACTAAACAACTGGGTGGGGTAAATGGATCTCCTCCAGGATCCATTTACCCTGCTACAACACAATAGGCGCATACATCTTATACTCCAATAGAAACCATAGCTTCAAGTTGAGTAAGACAATTTCACTGTGCGTTAACATGCAAGTGATGATCAGTAGTAAAGATTCAGCACACCGAATCTGATTTTCGATATGCCTGGTGTGTCTCGTACTCTATGCCAACCAGACGGCACGACTGCTCCTTTATCAGCGTGTATATTGAAGGTGTCTCCTCTGGAACCAAACCGAAGTCATCGTTACATTCCTCCATGCCCCCAGCCAACAGCTGCCAGATGATGGACCCTGCACCTGCTCTGCTATCCTTGGCAGATTTGTATATGATATCATAGATGGCCCCGCAAAGGATTTCTCTGTGGGAATTATCGAAGCCCTTGCTTTTGTTTGACAGCCCGAATTCGGAAAAGAGGACTGGCTTCTTTAGGAGTTGGTCGCCATCTTCGATGTGGGAGGTCACCCATCTAGAGACAAACTTTATCTTCTCATCCAGACCAAGATCCTTATCTGTAAACCTATAAACACGGAGCATGTTACAGCCATATAGAATCATATATAACCCATATATGGCTTGAAAGTTTTGGAATATAAAGTGTGCCGACAGCCATATAGAATCATATATAACCCATATATGGCTTGAAAGTTTTGGAATATAAAGTGTGCCGTTTTTTTTATAAAAATTGTATCATAGGGCATGTATTTTTGATGACATGTGGCCATTCACACTGTTGGAGTATAAGATGTATGCGCCTATTGTGTTGTAGCAGGGTAAATGGATCCTGGAGGAGATCCATTTACCCCACCTAGTTGTTTAGTCCCACATCGTCCAGTGGTGGGACTTGGAGGCTCTGGAGAGGCTATATAAGGAGCCCCAGACCTCCTGTATCCATTGAGAAAGTGCAATGCATACTACGCCCCTTTGAGGGCTTCTCCCGTGGTTTCATCCCGCTCCTCACGGAGTAGGGTTCCACGTAAATCTCGTTGTTCTTTTCTTTTATTATCTTTATTCCATGTTCGCTTCCGCTTCCGATTTTCTAACATGTTATCAGAGCGGGTTCGTTTCTCGAGGATTTCATCGTGCTCCTCACGGAGTAGGGTTCGTTTCTCGAGGATTTCATCCCGATTTTCTTTTATTATCTTTATTCCATGTTCGCTTCCGCTTCCGATTTTCTAACATGTTATCAGAGCAGCTTGTAAAGTTATTATACAGTTTAGAAGGTGAAGTGCTGCTGCTCCAAGTACTTCAATTTGCAGAATGGAATTCTAACTTGTACATAGCTAAACAAAAATTGCATTTGATTAAGTACATATGCAAATTTAAACGTGGTTACATCTCGGTTATACATGAAGAAGATTTGTAATGGAAAGGACACGCAGGAACATGAGATAAAGGTTACCAATGATCTGGATACACATGGACAGAGGCGAAGTCCATGCCCGGAATCTTGGAATTTCGGATGAAATCGGAGCCTGGTTTGCCAGCTAAATCTGAAGGATTCACATTAAGTTTCTCTGGGGAGCTGCTTGGGCCATAAAATCCCTCCAGTCCAACGGTCACCAGATGTTTTTGGTCAAGTGACTTTATTCATCCAACCATTTCCTCCAGCCATTTCTACGTAGTAGAAAAAACATGTGGTTTGTGTGAGTCATATTTTGACCGAATAATCATGAAAATATGTGCTTCGAAAAGAACATACATTGCTTTAAAAGTCATTCCATGCGTTAGAATCAAACACGCGAAGCACACACAAAGATGGAGACAAGGATTTACGTGGAAAACCCTATATAGGGAAGGACCATGGGGGCTCTCAATCCCTCATCTCCCTCTCTAGAGATTAAGGTTCTCTTCACTTAGATCCAAAAAACCAATGAGGGGGATGAGTACAATATATATATATAGAGAGAGAGAGAAGGATGGGTAAATTGTCACTATATAAGCACGATAAGCCAACACTCCCCCTCAAGTTGGGCATACATGTCCACCATGCCCAACTTGCCTATATTCAACTTAAATTGTACCATAGGTAGTCCCTTTGTGAAGAAATCAACGACCTGATCAATAGACTTCATGTAAGAAAGACACAACAATCCAACATCAATCTTCTCACGGATGAAGTGTATATCAATCTCCAAATGCTCCGTTCTATCATGCATTACAAGATTGTTGGCCAAGTTTATTGAAGCCTTACTGTCACAAAACATCTTCATTGATATAGTAACTTTGATACACACTTCAATGGTCTGGTGGTAGTGCGGTATGCCTACCACCCAAAAGATCAGAGTTTAAAGCCCTCCTTGTGGGGTTGCGTTAGGTAGCTGGCAACCAACGTAAAAATAGTCGAATATTTCGTCATGGATTTGAGCAAGAATCCATGCAGTCGGGCCTATTTAAAGTGGGAGAAGGCTTCGCTATTTTTAGAATTTCTGTAAGGCCATTGGCACGAGCATGGTATTCTTCTTCAGCACTTGATTTTGAAATCACATTTTGCTTCTTACTTCTCCAAATAACCAAATTAGCATAGATGTATCGCATAACATGAGGTGGATCTTCTATCATCAGCGAAGTCATCCCATTCATCATCAGTGTATCCTTCAATAGTGACCTCGAGATTTTTCTTGAACATAAGACCTTTTCCTGATCATCCTTTTATATAGCACAAAATTCAATTTACCGTATTAGCATGAGAGGTGGTAGGAGCATACATGAATTGACTCACCACATTTACAAAATATATAATATCTGGTCTAGTAAGGGTAAGATAGATCATTTTTTTTACCAATCTTTGATACCTACCCTTTCCTGTATCACTAAGAAGCTCACCATCCTCTTTATTTAATTTATGATTTACCTCAATAGGATTAGTAGCAGGCTTGTATCCCAACATGCTACAGTCCTCCGATAAGAGTCCAAAGCATATTTTCGTTGACTTAGACACATGCATCCTGGAGATCGAGCCATCTCAATACCTAGAAAGTACATTAACTTCCTCGAATCTTTCAGTTCAAATTCAGTTGCAAGTGTTTTCTTTATCCTGAAAAGTCCCCCTTCATCACCACATGTAATGATCATGTCATCGACATACACCGAAAGAATATATCTTTTTTCACCATTACTCTTTATAGACAGAGTGTGGTCTCCATTCACTTGGGTATATCCATTCCTAATTATGACCACACGAAGATGTTCAAACCAAGCTCTAGGTGACTACTTTAGTGCATATAAAAACTTTTTTAGTTTGCATCACTTGTTATCCTTCTCAAACCCATGCGGCATTTTCATATACACTTCTTTAAGATCATCATGCAAAAAGTATTTTTCACATCTAACTGATACGATTTCCATGAAAATGAGTTTGCTAGGCAAATAGCAACCCTGATCATATTCATCTTGGCAACAAGAATAAATGTCTCCACGTAGTCAATCCCCATATTTCTATATGTATCCTCTAGCCATAAGGCAAGTTTTGAATATGTCAGCATTCTCATCAGCGTCATATTTAATCGTGTAAGACTCATTTAGAGGCAACAAGGTGAGCACACTTAGAAGCATCAACAATTTCCCATGTATTATTTTTAACCAAGGAATTCATTTCTCCTTCATAGCATTAATCTATTTCGGATCCTTTTTTGTTTCAATATTTTTGGGAGCATGTTGAGTGTCAAGAGAGGTAATAAAGCATTTATATCTCGAACTCATTTTTGTGGAAGCAACAAAGTCTTCCACTGAATAATGAGTAGAGACTCGAACGGCTCTAATAGCTTTTCTCATAGCAATGGGACGATCATCCGATAAACGATTGGCGTTATCAATATGAATATTAGGAGGGAGAGATATACTTGCAGGATTTTCATGGCCAAAATCACACATGGAAAGGTTGACATCATGGTCAAAGGAAAGGTTGACATCATTGTTCGGTATCATCTCTTCCATGATCTCCACTGCTTTATGTGATTCATTTCATCTACTATAAATTTGTCCAAATCTGCCTATAACCTCATTGTCTTTACCTCCATATTTCTCATTCCCTCTCCTACATGGATAGTCTCTTATATGTCACCAAGAAAATAAATCACATTCTCATCTTTCTCAACATATATACTCGCAGACTCCCCCTGAAGAAAGTTCTTAGAGAAGTAGGATTTACTCTCTCAAAGAAAATGACATCCTTACTCACATGAAGATGACGTGCCAGAGTGTCATATCATTTGTATCCTTTTTATGTTCCAAAATAACCAAGAAAGATACACTTCGTAGCTCTTGGATCCAAATTTTGTCAACCTAGTCCAGAGTTCTGAAGAAGCAGATACATCCAAAAATCTATGGGTTCAAACTGAAGAGAGAGGTATCCGGATGGATGACAAAGAAGTGAGTTCTTTTCCAATTACGATAAAAGGTGTTCTATTGATTAGATAAGCATCAGTCAAGGCAGTTTCTCCCAAAAAATTCTTTGGCACATTTCGTTGGAGTAGGAGTGCTCTGATGGCATTCAATAAATGATGGTTTTTCCTTTCAGCAATCCCATTCTGTTGTGGCGTACAACCACATGAGATTTCATGAATGATACCCTTCTCATCAAGAAAAACACGTAGGAAACTTTCCAGGTACTCTTTGGCATTATCAGTCCTGGTCATTCTTATTATTGTTGTATACTGAGTGCTAATTATATTTATAAAGTTCTTTACAACAATCGGAACTTCACTTCTATGTTTTAGAAGATATACATAAGTACTTCGTGAAAATCATCAATGAAAGTGATATAATACATATGGTCACCCATGCTCTTCACATTTGACAGACCCCAAACATCAAAATGCACTAATTCGAATGCATAAGCAGATTTTCCAGTAGATGGAGGAAATGTAGTGTGACGGTCCGAGGTTTAAAAACCTATGTCCAAAGCCCGCCCGTGGGCCAGCCCATGGCCCATTTCGCTCTTTATCCATTGAATTTTTAATGGTATTTAATATGTACAAATGATTTTATTAATACTATTTATACTTTATATAACTAATACAAGTAGTTTAAATGTTACCTGACATATAAACTATTAATTTTTATTTAAAACTAGTGTCACATATGAAAATTTTGAAGTGTATCATAGTAAAACATGTATCATTCAACTTATATTTATTTTTATTTTTTGTGGGTCGGTCCGGATCGACTCATTCCCAAATCTCCTCGCCCAAGCCCGACACATGAGCGGGCTGGGCGGGCGGGCCCCCAGCCCGTTGGCCGGGCCTAAATGCAAATCATCTTTAGATGATCCAAAAAAAAATCTCACGCACCAACTTATGTAAAGAAGAAAAATTGATATGACTGAGACGCTCATGCCATTTTCGTACTAAAGTGGATTTGTCCTTTTCAATGCGAGTTTTCATCATAGAGGTAAAGGCTTGACCCACTTAGGCGGGAAGATGATACAATCCATCCTCAACTAATACAATTCCAATCTTCACATGTCTATAAGTCTTCTAGAACTCACGAATTGTGATAAAAAAACAGTTTGCATTGCAATTCTTCAGTAATCTTACTAACTAACAAGATGTTTATTGGGAAATCAAAGACGTAAAGTGCATTGGTAAGGTGCACACAGTATACAACAGAAATCGTTCCTTTTCCAGCAAGAGTAGTAGCATGAGACCCGTCTACGACTATAACTTTCTCTCTCCAAGATGATAATTTATAATCATGAAACATTCTAGGATCACATGTCATGTGATCGGATGTACCACTGTCGATAATCCACTCAGATTTGGTGAAGCAAGCTTTGTTAATCCTCCTCGTATTAAGAGTTGAACCACTATCTATCGATTGCAAAGATATGAGTCCTTTCGTAAACGATTCCTTCAAGAAGGATTGTAGCTCCATGATGGTATTATTTGGCAAATCAGATTTTTTGGATGCTTCAAGCATCATAATATCATTCATCAACAAGTTAGTGCCCTTTAGACTTTGACAAACACTTACAGATGCTCAGTCAGACACTCTAAGTGCAATACCAATAGCAGAACACATGCAACAGAATACTCTTACATATCATCAAACACCGAGTGTGCAAACTACACACACGACAGATCACCCACTTCTCAATTTGATCTAGCAAAAACAAAGGGCAAAATCACCCCGACACTCAAGGGTCTTGCCCACACCACGTCTGCTCTCTCGCAACAGGGACCTAACCTCAAGGAAGTGAAACAACATGCCTTGGTAAGACCAACATAGGTTGAAGGAGCGTTCGTCCAGCTGGAGCATCACGGTCAAAGAAACTGCAACTTGCCACACAATCAGAGCCACACTGCCATGAGGAAGGCGCTACACAAGCGTTGCACATGGCGTTGTACAGGGTGTTGCTAGGATGTTGCACAAACGGTTGCCAGGGCGCTGCACAAGGGGCTGCTTGGACGTTGCACAAAGCTTCGCTATAAAGGTTTGTAAATACGAAAGGCGGAACGAAGTGTTTTCCTTAGAGGTGAGGAGTAGCCTCGAGGCGATCGAGACTAAGTCTCAATTTGTATAAGCAACTAATTACAAAAAATATAATAAATATATTTATTGATGAAATAATCTAATCTAATAGACATATAATATAACATTGTAATATGACGAAATTATAAGAGAAGAACATGAAAAAGGGATAAGTCAATTCCATAAACTTTTCTACTAAATTTCTACCCAATCAAAAAAGAAATCATTGGCTATAACTATCACTAAAATATTTATCAAAGAATAAGTCATTGGCTATAGTTGTCATTAAAGATATCTGAGATATTGATATGATTTAAATCATAACTGTATGTTCTATTGAACCCAGTTGAAGAACGATCGGATATCCCCCTATGCCACCATACCCTACAAGGTACGAGGTCTAAGGGTTCACTTAAATAATGTCCCCTTGTACCCTGATATGATTCGCATGCATCCGAGATTTGCATATATGTTTAAGGGTGTAATATTAAGAGTTCACTTAAATAATTGGACATATTAGTGGTAAATATGAATATGGAAGAGGTCAAATCTAAGCATCCATCTTGCATAATTATATTCTCAACAACTATGCCTTTATAAACATCAGAAGCTACTAATAAGACCAACTATTTTCTTAAAATAATGCTCGATAACTTCCTATAGCCTCAGGTATCGTCTTGACCTGCCTCATCGCCTCGTCTCGCCTCGACCGCCTCAGGCCCTCGGGCATCCGAGGCGCTCGCATCAACCAAGGGGTATAAGGCGGTCGCCTCGAGGCTCTTTGGCTTCTTTGTGCCTCGAGGCGCGTTTTTTTAAACCATGGCTGCTAAGGCACCGCTATGGTGTTATACCCGGGCCATGACCCGGGTAACAGAGGGGCATGATCGCAGAAGAGATTATAGCTCAATGAGGCTCTGATACCATGTTAGAACCAAACATGGAAAGGACACACAAAGATGGAGGCAAAGATTTACGTGGAAAACCCTACACAGAGGAAAAGGCCACATGGGCTCTCAATCCCCAATCTCTCTCACTAGATATTGAGCTCTCTTTACTAAAATCCAAAAATCAATAAAGGGTACAATATGTATAGAAGGATGGGTAAATGGTCCATCATCCAAAGATCTGTTTACCCATATAAGCATGACAACTCAAGATGAGCCTTGTAAAAACCACACACAAAAATAAAAAATAGAAGAGGTTTGGCATCAATTACAAGAAAATACAACTACTATTATGCACTGGGGCTTCTATCGCACCTTTTTAGCAGCTGCCAGACTTATTTTGTAATATTTTGCCATTAATAGCAATTATAAAACATCATCATGATCCAACTGAACGACAAAGTAGACACCTAGTGTAGATAGATGACCAATGGTTGTAGCTGACATTCATTACTAATTTATGATTTCTGACAATTAGAAAAAGACTTCAAAGAGAATTCTGAGATTCTTGCGTATATTTTTTACGACTTCAACTTTTATCCTAGTATAAGCAGCCCAGCATTTATGTACCGTCTGCAGATTTTTTTTGATGAAAACGCGATGGGTAATCTCCCAAGTTGGGAGACACCGCCTCAATATATTCATTAGAAGCAGTTATGATACATTGTCGAGAAGCCCATAAATGGTATAAAGCTCTACAATGCGACAACAAGTTTTCCGAGTAAGAACTCTGGTTGTTGAAAATTAGATCATTTTGTCCCAACCAGATCGTCCAAAGAGTCGCAAAGGCAAGGGAAACATCACCCATGGAGCTGTACCCCACCGCACGGACTGATCTCCAAAAGGTCGCCGCGTCATCAGCCTTGAGCCAAGGCAAACCCAAATCCCGGCCGAGAAAACACATTTAAAAAAGATATGTTATGCATCCTCTTGCTGGGACTGGCATCTATCACAAGTCGTGTCCTGTAAGCCGAAGAGACGCGCCCTCCTTGCTTTGTCACACAAGCGGTCTCGCCTCAAGCACCATAGAAAAATCTTGACTCTACACGGAATCTTGGCCGCCCACACCACCTTTAAGTCATGTGTAAGCTCCAAGTCATGCTCCTCCGTTGGGTGTCTCGGCTCATTGTACGCTTTCTTCGTAGAGAACTCCCCCCCCCCCCCACTCAGAATGGGCGGCATGCGCTGCAGGCACCTCCATAACAAGATCCCCCGGCGCCGGTAACTCTTCCTGCATCATGAGAAAGTCATCCAACCTCTGATCGGAGAGCTCACTGATGAACTCCGGAGCCCACGTGCTGGAGTCCATCACCTGGCAGAGTAAACATTCTTTCGAAACTGCAAGCGCGAACAACCTTGGAAACCTAACACAGAGCAGCCCCCCACCAATCCAGTTGTCGCCCCAGAAGCGGAACATGTGGCTGTCCCCCACCTTCGGTCGAAGCTTGTACGCAAGGGTCGGGAGAGTTTCCCGAACACCAGTCCAAAGCGGCGATTCCCATCGCATATTTCTCGCCGCTAGCTCGCCACACGCACCCCGTAAATCTTTCATATCAGCCTGATCACGAGGGTAGAAGAAGGTCCCCAGATTTGAGACACCCACTTCGCTAGGAGAGCCTTGTTCATACATTCTACATCACGGACGCCAAGGCCACCCTCCCTTCTTCCCCTCGTCACCTCCTTCCAGCCGACCAAGTGCACCCGACTTTTGCTGCTTTCCATCTGACCAGAAGAACATTTTCATAAGCGATTCAATCTTTCTACGGACCCCAACAAGCATTAAGCACGTGGAGTAGAAAAAAAACGGTATCGCCGAAAGCACATGTTTTTGCAGAATTAGTTTGCCGCCTTTAGATAAAATGAATGCCTTCCAGCCCGCCAATCTCTGCTCCAACCTGACGATCGCACTGTCCCAGTCCGCCTTCTTTAGCTTCCCGTCCACCAATGACAGGCCTAGATAAGTAATGGGCAGGTTCCCCATGGGGCAACCAAGGATAGCTGCAACCCTAGTATGCTCGTCGTCCTCCAATCCAAAAGTGATATCCACGGACTTGCAATTGTTAGCCACCAGACCCGAAAGAGCACCAAAAATTCCCACCAACTGCACCGCATTCCTTGTCTGCTCTTCCGAGTCGCCCAGCAGCAGCGTGTCATCCGCATATTGCAATTGCAATATAGGTATGGAAATTTCCTCTATGCGAAAGCCTTCACACCAACCGGTCTCCACCGCCTGGTTAAATAGGACCGCCATAGCATCGGCTACCAGAACGAAAAGCATCGGGGCCAGAGGACAACCTTGACGGATCCCGCGTTGCGGCTGAAAGAACCCCCCCTCCGGGCTGCCATTGACAAGAACCGAGTACGAGGAGGTCGTAACACATCTCTTCATCCAGTCAATCCACATTTCTGGGAAGCTTCTCCGTCTCAGCGACGCCCACAAAAAATTCCAATCGACGCAGTCATATGCCTTCGAAAAATCAAGCTTCCACAGGGTACCCTTCATTTTCATCCGCTTCCACTGAAGACATATTTCTGTTGCTATCACCAAACCATCTGCCATTTGCCGCCTTGGTATGAAAGCCGATTGCCCCTGCAAGACCACCGAATCGAGCACAACCTTAAGTCTATTTGCTAGAGTTTTTGCCACAATAAGGTAGATCACATTAGATAGCGCAATCGGCTTAAAATCTTCGATCCTCACTGGAGTGTCCTTTGGAAGCAAAAATAGCAAAGCTTTGTTGACTCTTTTGAATCCTCTGTTGCCTTCCCTAAATTCATTCATAACGTCCAAAACCTCCCCCTTCAACATATCCCAGAATTCCTTGTAGAAGAAGACCAGGAATCCATCCGGCCCCGACACCCTATCCGCATGTAGCCCCCAGACCGCGTTCTTCACTTCCGCTTCTGAGAAAGGCGCCTGCAACCCCTCCTTGTACCGTCTGCATGGGAAGTGATAAAATGACCATATCAACTAGTTGAACTAAGAGGACACTTAAAGATTATGCAACGAAGGTTGCGTGCAAGGTACTCGCGGATTAACTTCAAATTTTAGATGGAAAGTGGGGGTAAGCCGGAATTTTCAGCCCACAAACTATCCTTTGTATTAAGTTTGAATTTTCCAACTGATTCCGTTTAAGATAGTAGGTGATTGCTAGCAATATGGCTATATCATGACTAGTCAACATAATTGCAGAAAATTTCTGCCACAGCAAACTAAACTTCTCTCTAGACTACACCCATAAACAAACAACAATACCTTTCCTATGGAATCAATTAGGATTATTCTTGATCATGTAAGCTAGATATATGGTACCCACCTCAATGGTCTAGCATTAGTGCAACGTGCCTACCATCCAAAAGATCGGGGTTCAAATCTCTCCTTGTTGGGGTTGCGTTAGGTAGCCGACAACTGGCGTAAAAATAGCCGGATCTTTCAACATGAATTTGAGCAAGATGTAGCCGACCCTACTTAAAGTGAGAGAAGGCTTCATCTTTTTTTTCGCGTAAGCTAGATATCTCGACAAGTAAAGTTAATCCTCATGATCGAAATAATGTTTCCAGTTATACTGAATAAAAATCTCCAAGGAACCCTGGAAGCGAGGGCAAATAACCTCTTGTGAGATCTGGTTGTGGTCTGTTAATTTTCGTGTCCCTAAAGCTCCTTTATCATGACATTCACAAAGTGGCTTCTCAAAGGACTTAGATTTGCTATTCACAATGTTGTTCATTATAATAGTTGACATATATCAGAAAAAAAAGTACCTAGAAAGAAGTAGCTTGAACCAGTCAATGAAATTCAGGCATGGTTGGAGTCAAGAATAGAGAAATGTTTCTCGGGATATCAATGTACACAAAAGGAAGTCCTTGATTTTGCATTCCAGGGAACTTCTTGATATTTATATGCAGTCAATAGGAGATGATATGATACACTCATCAATGACGTTTCATGTTTAACAGTTTAGTTTCTATGGATCATGATTATGGAAGAGAGTAAAATTGTAACTACTTACTTGGAGTGTGTCACCAGTAGGATCGGATGAGCAATGTGGTTCATTCATTAGCTCCCATGCAAATATAGTTGGATCCTCCCTGTACTCAATTCCTGTCAAATGGTTCTTCCTTGTCAGTAGATTCTGCAGTAATGGGAAAGAAGAAACCAAATCAAGAAAAGAAATCTTCCTTCTAAGATGCAATATAATTTCTCTTAAACGAAGAAAAAAAATCTGCCACTACGTTTTAGTTTTGATGCTTGCTGGAATTTTTTCAACTTTTATACTTCAGAGCAACTTGGAATATTTATCTCAAATATTATACTTCACAATTTTTATCTACAAACCTTCAATGAACCCATTATTTGCACAAATTATATCATCTGTGATATGTATACGATAGATTTTTTAATAAAAATATGTATACGATAGATGTGCTATCTCTCCAAGGTTCACTTAATACTTGAGCCCCACATTGCTTAGGAGTGTAACTTATATTGCAGGGCTCTATAATGACCCCTGAACTACCTGTAATACTTGATAGGAATCAATTAGGAAACACAGTTGTGAGGCCTGCTTCTCCTGAATTCTGAGGTGGTCATCATACTCATTGTAGAGATATATTTCATATCTATTTGTACTTTATATTTTTTTCTTTTGTCCCCTTTATGTGATTTACCCATAGGCTTCTCCCTATATAAGAGAGCCTAGGGTTCAAGGAATAAACAACTCTCTCTATTTTCCCAACATGGTATCAAAGCGGCAGTCCTAAATCGGAGCTCCTGTACCGAAACGCTAACCCTAAAACCCACCTCAAGCCTCTCTCTCTCTCTCTCTCTCATGCGTGCCTAGGGCTTCCGCCGCCCAGCCCCCGCGGGCCCCTCCGCACCCATCCCCCGTGACACCTCCACCTGTCGCCAGGCCCCCGCAGGCCATGCAACTCCGTCACCCAGCCATGCAGCCCGGGCCCTGTGCACCACCGCCCGCCTAGCCGCCTAGGGCCCCGCATCTCCTCTCTCTTCGGTCGGTTGCACCTACTCTCTCCAAGGAGTGCCATCGCACCTTCCCTTTTAAAAGGGGACACCGTCGGCGAGCCCTCTCTCTTGATGAGATTGGTTGCATAAGTCTACATATGCAACCAAATCTCTTTATGTCAGTGTAGACAAACACTTGTCTAGTCTTCAATCACAGTCTTCTTTAGCCGTCATGTCAAAAAGTAAGGTAGATATCCCCTCCATAGGCACCTTCAAAGGTCCTGCGCCTATAGTAAAGATAGGTGGGTCAAACTATGAACAGTGGGCTATGCAGTTCATGAGCATGATGAAGTTTACAAGTAAGAAACATATTCTTACCGAGGAAGAGCCGACTTAGAAGACTGGGGTTAACACCTCATGGGAGGCGGATGATGCATATGCCAAGGTTTGGCTTTCATGCACATTAGCAATAGAGATCGCCAATGATATACTCCATCAGCCCACAGTCAAGGCGATGTGGGATATTCTCGTTGCTACTTATTCACAGGCAAAGAATGAGACGAAGATTCTACAACTCCAGCATGTTATCTTTACTATCAAGCAGAATGGACGCCTCTTCACTTGTTATATACATCCTTGCACGGGATGTTCGAGAAGTTCTATAGCTTCATATCTCTCATATCTACTAAGCAGCAGAAGATTTATAGGAATGCCACCATGGTTGGTGTATTCATGGCAACCATATTGATCCTGAGTATGAGGCGAATCATTCCCAGATTTTGGCAGACTCTACTATTCCTCCCATAAAGGAAGCCTTCCGCAGGCTCAGTCGGATCATTGTTCCATCTACTACTGCCGGTCAGACTTCTTCAGTGATGGCGGTCTCCCGAGGTCGAGGAGGCTATTCTCAGTTTCGTGGACGCGGACCTCGTGGCAGAGGAGGCCGTGTTCGTCAGCCCTGCACCTTTTGCCATTGTTCTGGACATACCGAGGATACATGTTACTCTAAGCATGGGTTTCCTGCCTCTGCTCGAGTGGCTGAGCAGATTGATCCTCCGGTTGCTTCCTCTTTGGATCAACGATTTGATGACCTTGTAGCACGATTGAGGGGCACTATACCTCCTGCCAGTCCCATTATGTGTTCATCGCCCTCCGGGAGTCACTCTGATGTGGTTGCTTCAGCATCCTCCATTACCTCAGATAGTACTTGTGCACTCACTAGCAGTAGTGGATCTGATATTATAGAATAGATTATGGACTCCGGTGTCACACATCACTTGTGTGGAGACAGGGATCAACTTACAACATACAGACAGGTTCCTCCGGGATGAACTGTGGTTATGGCAGATGGGACTCATTCCCAATCACTGTACATGGAGAGATTAATTTGATGCCCTCTATGCATTTACAAAATGTGTTGCATGCACGTGACTTCTCTATGAACTTGTTATCTATTAGTCAGATTACGAAGTATTTACATTGTCGAGCTAATTTTGACCCATCTTCTTTTTTATTTCAGGATATCCTTACGGGCAAGGTGATTGGGTGTGTCGTGAGCAGGGTGGCATCTATCGCTTATTTCGAACTCTGTATGCATTTCCTCTCTTTCTGTTATACCTGCCTCATCCTTCACGTGACACCTGCGCTTTGGTCATCTCCCGCTCCAGAAAATGTGTTGTGTTCTGCCTCAGATCTCTCCTCACTCGTCTTTCCAATGTGAGGCATGTCAATTAGGAAAACATCATCGGTTTGCCTTCCCAGTCATCAGAGTCGGAGTAGTAGCTCCATTTTTGAGTTGTTTCATATAGATATTTAAGGTCCTAGTCGCGTCCTTGATCACCAAGGACCCAGGTTTTATCTTGTTGCGGTGGATGGTTTCTCTCGTTTGTCATGGGTCTTTTTATTAAAGAATAAATCTGAAGCCGGAGATGTTATCAAAAATTTTCTAACTGAAGTAACAAATGTGTTTTCTACTTTTGTGAAATTTGCGAGAACTGATAATGCCTTGAAATTCTGTACTCATACTCTTTCCAATTATTTTTCATCCCAAGGTATTATTCATCGAACATCATGTGCCTATACTTCACAACAAAATGGTGTTGCAGAAAGGAAACATCGTCATTTGCTTGATATTACGAGGACTCTTCTCATTCAGAGTCGTGCTCCGCATTCTTTTCGGGGGTAATGTTGTTCTTACGGCATGCTATCTTATTAATCGCATGCCCTCGTCAGTCTTGGGTCTATTGTCTTTCCTAAAAAGGAATTATTCTCACTTACTCCCCGTGTATTTGGTCTCCAGGGATTGACAAGCTCTCTCCTAGAGTTGTTAAATGTGTCTTTGTCGGGTACTCCAGGACACAAAAAGGGTACATATGTTATAATCCAATGTGCAGGAAATCTTATGTTAGCGTTGATGTCACCTTTTTCAAGTCTGTGATGTATTTTTCTCCTACAGGTGATCGGTTGACTTCCTCAGACTCTGATAATGAAATATACATGCCACCACCACCATCATCACCTCCTTCACCATCACCTCCACCACCTATTACGGTCCCAGTCCCACCATTGCCGCATCACTATACCCACAGCCTACTTCTGCTCATGGTCACTACTCATCATCTAGCACACATGAGGTATGTTCTGGAAATACTATGTTAGTGATGATGTCACCTTTTTCGAGTTTGTGATGTATTTTTCTCTTATAGGTGATCGGTTGACTTCCTCGGACTCTGATAATGAAATATACATGCCACCACCACCATCATCACCTTCTTCACTACCACTACCACCACCATCACCTCCACCACCTACACGGTCCCAGTCCCACCATTGTCGCATCATTATACCCACGGCCTACTTCTACTCATGGTCACTGCTCATCATCTAGCACACATGAGGTATGTTCTGAATACACAGTCTCTAACGATGGGTCTGGTGATCTACCTGAGCAGGGTTCTTTACAGGGGACAAACGTGGTGGTTGCTGATTTGGGCTTACCTATTGCGATTCGGAAGCAGAAGCGTAGCTGTGCATCATATCCTATAGCATCCATGGTCTTCTTTGATCGTTTGACTGGCGATTTCAGGAAATTTGCAGTTGCATTGTCAGCCATGGCAATTCCACAGAATTATCATGAGGCTTTGCATGACAGTTGGTGACGATTAACTATGGAAGAGGAGATGGCTGCCCTTCAGTCGAGAGGTACTTGGAGTCTTGGCCCAGCTCCCAACGGAGCATCTATAGTAAGTTGTAAATGGGTTTTTACAGTGAAGAAAAATGCAGATTGTAGCATTAACAGGTACAAGGCTCGATTGGTTGCATGAAGGTTTACTCAGACATATGGGGTGGATTATCTTGATACGTTCTCCCCAATTGCTCGACATTCCACCTACGGATCATTCTATCTGTTGTCGTGGTTCGAGATTGGCCCATGTTTCAGTTGGATGTCAAGAATGCATTTCTGTATGGTGATCTTCACGAGGAAGTCTACATACAACAGCTGTCGGGGTTTTCTGTTGAGGGGGAGTGTTCCCAAGTATGTAGACTTCATAAGGCAATCGATGGCCTTAAGCAGAGCCCTAGAGATTAGTTCCAGAAGCTCTCAGATTTATTTGAGAAACACGGGTTCAAACGGTCGAATGCAGATCGCTCTCTTTTTACACAGAGAACCTCCAGAGGTATGACTGCTATTATGGTGTATGTTGATGATATACTTATTACAGGAGATGATATGCAGGGAATAAAGAGGGCAAAAGAATTTCTGGGTCGCGAATTTGTTACCAAGGATCTGGGAGCTCTGAGATACTTTCTGGGATTGGAGTTTGCCAGAAACCAAGGAGGGCTTGTGATGACTCAGAGAAAGTATATCACTGACTTGTTGAGTGATACGAGAATGCTTGGATGTCGACTTGCTACTACACCCATGGATCGAAGCATGAAGCTTTATGATGATGATACTGATGAGGTTGACAGGAGAAGATACAGAGAGCTGGTTGGCAAGCTTCTTTATGTTACCATTACCAGACCTGATATTTCATTTGCAGTCAGTTGGGTGAACCAATTCATCGAACAACCTCGTCAAGTTCATATAGATGCTATGCATATGATACTAAGGTATCTTAAATCATCTCCAAGTGCAGGATTGCTATTTAAAAAGGGTGGTTCTATTACTATTTCAGGAAGTCTACATCAGGGTTTGCTATATTTGTTGGAGATTCACTTGTCTCATGGAAAAGTAAAAAGCAAACTGTTATTGCTAGATCTAGTGTCAAATCGGAGTATAGAGCTATGGAACAAGCATGTACGAAAATGATGTGGGTTCGAGCAGTCCTAACAGATCTACATATAGATGTACCTCTTCCCATGTCGCTGGAGTGCTACAATCAGGCTGTCTGATTTATTGCTAATAATCCTGCTTTTCATAAGAGGACAAAGCACATTGAGGTTGATTGCCATTATATACGTGACATGATCCAGAAAAATTCATTTCTACATATCATGTCAACTCAGGGGACCAGACGACAGATATTTTCACTAAAACCCTACTTAGAGGGCTCTTCCAGAAGTGTTCATCCAAGCTGAGCATGATAGATATCTATGCTCCATCTTGAGGGGTAGTATATTTCATATCTATGTATCGTTTCTATATTTTCCTTTTCTTCGGTCCACTTTATGTAATTGCCCATAGACTTCTCCATATATAAGAGAGCCTAGGGCTCAAGGAATAAACAACTCTTTCTATTTTCCCAACGCTCATTAAACCGTCTCGCGCAGTGTCATTCTTGTTAATCTAGATGCTACACTTGTGGTTTAGTATTTGTAGAAAACAATAGTGTGGAAGCGTATATCAGAGATAAAGAAATATATATATGAAAGAACACCGTGATTTAACATGGAACCCTACTCCCTGAGGAGCTAGATGAAATCACAGGAGAAGGTCTCTCAACAGGACGGATACTCTATTATTGTTCTCTCTCATCAGTTACAGAGTTACAGGTGGTATGGGGCTTCTTATATAGCCCAACCAATAAGACCAAGTCTCATTCACAATAGATGTGAAATTAAACATGTGGATGTGGTAAGTGGACCTTGGAGGGATCCAATTACACATCTATACATGTGATGCATGCTCTAGCACTCTCCCTCAAACTGGAGCATGCAATGCCCAGGCTCATTTTGGACAAATAGAAAAAAAATCATCTCTCACACAATATAGGACACTACGGACAATGTCACTCAACACAAACTCTACCGGCTACTTGCTGAAGATATTGCTTCTCATGTCATGCTGGTGAAGAGGAACTGAAGGGTTGGAGTTTGAACTGAACTGGGTCTCCTCGTCAGAGGACATGTGCTTTGTAATGTGTCTATTAGAGTCCCTGGAACTGTAATGAGTCTCCATAGAGAGAACTCGACCCGCAAATGCTCCATCTGAAGGGCCAAACAACGAACGTTGCTAATTATCCATTCGTAGATCTCTGAAGATGGGACTCTCTCGTAAGGACCTCGAAGTGGGTTCTCTTGTAAGGAACCATGAAAGGATCTCGTATTGAAGTTCATGAATACTAGAAAATAGAGTCTGAAAAAAGTCTGTCTCCGGAGAACTCGAAGAAAATGGATCACTCGAACATGGAGTACCTCGAACTTGGACTCTGAACCAATCTGAAAGATGGAATTTGAATTAGAATGATAGAGAGTCTAAAATCTGAATGTTTGAATCTAAATTGAAGAGTCTAAATCTGTCATGTAGAATTCTACATAATACTCTCCCTTTCTCCCATACTGGTCGGAATAAATGACATCGACCAAGTTGGGAGAAGATATGAAGATGGGGAGAAACAAAAAATCATATAAGTCGATCGCTCTTTTTTTCTCGGCTTTTTCTCTCTTTTTTCAAATCACTTCCTTTTTTCTTTTGCGTGATGTTTTTTCCTTGTTTTTTGTATGCACCTTTTTCCAAAAAAAATCTCTCCTTTTTTTAATGAGCCATTCTCCCACCTTTTAAAAAAACTGGCTCCTTTTTTTCAAAGATCACAACCCAATTTGGGCCCAAATACCTTCATATTTTCTTAACCAGACGGCCTCCCTTTTTTCCCGACCCAATTGGGCCCAAATCATTGCATGCCTCTTCCCTTTTTTCAGCATTGAGCCTGAGGAGACTGGTTTTCCTCTTATCATTTAAATGGAAATCCCCTTTGTACTCCATGTACAACAGTAGGGTTCCTCGAAGGGAAACCATCTTCTTCGACAGACGAGAACCCACCGCTCGATATGTCGTCTTGAAGAGAGTCACAATGGCAGAGGCCAAAGGCTATACTGGGACTTGTCCAAGAGGTTGCAATGTCACATGGAGTAGGGTTTTGAGCAATAGATCAGAGAATGGGAATCTCCAAAGATGGGAAGAGACCCTTCTTCGTCTTTGCACATGGAGCCTTTTCACGCCCGGAGCCTTTGTGTGTGCATGGGGCCTGATACAGTCGGAAATTTTCGTAACGGAGAAAATAAATTTTGGGTGGAAGAAATTTGGAGAGGAGGAAAAGGGAAAGGAGAACGCGTCGGTTACGCGAGGTTTTGGAGAGGAACTGCGAAGATCGCGTCGAGGGAGAGATAGAGACAAATAGAGATAATGAGATAAACTCAAATTTTCATATAATCGGACTTGTCCCTTACAATAGACTACAAACCTCTTTATATAGTAGAGGTGGAATTACAAAAATAGAAAGTGAATTGAAATCTGACTCGATCTTAATTGATTTGAATCGAGATTCAAATCTACATTATCTTAATTTGAATCTAATTCAAAATTCGAAATTCAAATTTAAAATTGACTACTAATTTAGAGATCACACGCGATCTCGTTATTTAAATAAAATGCAATGACTCAAATAAACGTAAATAAAATTAACGGATAAAAATATCAAGCCCTATATTTTAATTCTGTGCTGCATCAGGGCCTTTGCGCCAGCATCTCTTGTCACCTCCTGGGAATCGTGTGAGATATGGAGGTGGCCGGTGATGTCTCCTCTCGTGTAAACTGAACTGGTGACGAGATTTGCAATCATCGGAGGGTGTCCTGGAGCGATGGAGCCTAGATAGGCTTCTCCTAATGCACCAATGAGAGGGGGTTTCAATTGCATATGTGATCCATCAAGCAGCGGAGCATGCACATGTGTTGGATCAAGCCTTGGAACACCACCAACAATAGAGACATAAACCATAGGAGCATCATCTCTTCTTTGATCTTGAGGAGGGCCTCATACATGGGCTTATGGTGTGCTGGTGATGTGTAGATTTAGGATTTCAGGAACCATTGAGGGAAGGATGAAGACCTGGGGATGCCTGTATCGATGTGCCTCGCCACGTGCAATGGGAGATGGAACCTTGCCGGGGAAGTTAGTGTGCCGATAGAGGTATCCTTGCCATGGAGTGTGTCATCTACCTTGCAGATTTAGGGTTTCATTGGAAACCCTAGATGGTCTTCAGAACTTTTTTTTTTGAAAGAAAAAGGGCTTTCACCATGTATGTGTATGCCCAAAAGCTTCACCATTTATCACCAAAATATGTTACAAGTCTACTACATTTATGAAATACCGTCCACTTTATATGATCCATTTCTCAGCCATAGCATTTGCATGTGCCGCAACATTCTCGACATAAAGCGCTCGTCTAAAATCACCACGTTCCTAGCCGGCCAAATTGCCCTGATGACAGTCACACACCTTGATCTCTCCTCCGTGTTGCTCCACGCACCTTGGTCTTCACAACTTGAACTGATAATGAATATGAATAGATCTTCGAACAATAGATGAACATGAATAATCTTCAAAATAATCTCCAAGAAAAATCAAGAATAAAGTATGCTCTGTTAATCAAATCTCGAACAAATTGCACACATAAAATAAATCCTCAAAAATCGAACCTGCTCAGATATCATGTAGAAAATGATAATGCGGAAGTGTAATATCAGAGATAAAAAAATGTAAACACAGAAGAATATCAGAATTTAACGTGGAACCCTACTCCGTGAGGAACGGGATGAAACCACGGGAGAATGCCTCTTAACAGGCCAGATACTACGTTATTGTTCTCTCTCTCTCTCTCTCATCTGTTGTAAGTGGTATGGGCATTGTTTTTAAAAACGCGCCTCGAGGCGCTGAGGCGTACGCCTCGAGGCGTTTTTCTAGGAAAAACGCCTCGAGGCTATAGCCTCATGCAGTCTCAGTGAGGCTTAAGCCTCGAGGCTTATGGAGGCGCGCCTCGAGGCGTAAGCCTCGAGGCGTTGCCTCGAGGCGTAGCCTCATTTATGTGCTGATTTTTTGAATTTTTTCTGCAATATTTTTTTCTTTTCTTTTTGATTGTGGGCTTTTCATCTTTCATAGACAAGTATGTTCAAGTCCTTAAGCTCACAATTCACTAAAATGCATTTTTTTAGTTTATTAAAGTATTGAGCTTATTTTTACTTTGTTATGCATGTTCTTTATATATCAACATGAACAAAAATTTGGATCTTGAGATATTAAATCTAATGCCTCTACTCTTAATATGCATCTTGTGTTACATCTAGCCCCTTTAGTAAATTTTATTCAAGACTTTAAATTTTGCAGAGAGTTACCTATTATTGTGCTTGCATATTTATATTTACTTGACTCCTTACTGATTTAGAGTCCAAAAAAGAGTGTTATATAACAACTTCGATGTTTAAACCATGATATTAGCCTTAAAATGTCATGGAGTTATGTATTTACTCATAACTATTAAATTTCTAGAACTTGAAAATTGTAATTATGGTTAATTATGATGTTTTATGAAAAAATTTCTTCCACGAATGAGGCTTACGCCTCAATACGCCTCGAGGCTTACGCCTCGAGGCAATACTGGGAAAACGCCTCGATACGCCTCACGCTTTTTAAAACCTTGGGTATGGGGCTTCTTATATAGCCATGCCAGCAAGACAAAGTCCCACTCACAGTAACGTGGGACTAAAGCAGTGGATGTGGTAATTGGACCTTGTACGGATCCGATTACCAATTTACACATGTGACACATACTCTACCAGTATTGTTGTATGTTCTCAGCATAGTATTTGATTCGTGTTAAATTTTAGGGATTTATGACATTTAAAGGGTTGTTCTTTTTCTCATGTTATGAGATTCTTGGTGTTTTCACAACGAGTGCTCGCGTCCGTGATGCTCATCTAGATCCCTAGAAGAGACAAACAACTACATGGCATTTTACCATCTTTTCAAGCGATAATCCTATGGTAGTTTATTCCTTGAAATCTCCCTCTTATGAAGAGACCCAAGAGATAGAAAAGAAAGCATAATTTTCCTTCTCAACATTAGTTGTTACACAAACATGTGGAGGTGTATTGTTTGCGGCCTAAGAGGAGCATACCGGATATGTACAGAAGGCTTTAGTGTGGCAAAGTAGACGACATTCTCCGATAGCACCAAAAATAAGGAAACTAACCATTCTTTTTTCTCGAATAAGTTGTTTACAATTGGAAGAAGAAAAAAGAACAATGACATTTTTGAAAAGCATATAAGGGATATATTCTTCTTATCAACCCAACAAACAAATACCTTGATGTAATTCTTGAAATAACCACGTATTGCGGGGTCGTAAAAGAATGAATCATTCGAAGAGCTCGAACCGGTTCCATCTTCCCACGCCCACTTGACATACTGTGTCTTCCCCCCATATGCTTGCAGATCATTTGACAAGCTAAGCAACAACCTGATCCCATTTCTCTGCGACTCAGCGATCACCCAATCCAGAGCCTACATATTCCATGTTGAGAGTTGCTTTATTAGCCCTAATTATAGGGGTATTTCGGACAAATCACTACATAGTAGTCGTCCCTTAGTGTAACCCTAACCCTAGGTCTCCATCTATATAAGGAGCCCTAGGGACTACTGTAAATGACAAGGAAAAAGAAGATTCTTATTTTGTAACGTGGTATCAGAGCCACGCCTCCCCGCCCCCTCCCACCACGCCTCGCCCCCCCACCCCGCGCCTTCCCTTCGTTCCCTCCATCGCCTCAAGGTCTGCATCGCCTCTCTGATTCCGATTCCACAACGCGCTCCCGCAAATCCCCTATCCCCCTGCAAATCCCATCGCCCACGACCTGTGCGCCCTTACCCTCCTGCCCCGCGCGCCCCTGCCCCGCGCGATCTTCCCACCCTCCCGCGCCTGCCCCACCCTCCGCGCCTGCCCCACCCTCCTGCGCCCCAGCGCCTGCCCCACCCTCCGCGCCCCAGCGCCTACACCACCCTCCGCGCCCCAGCGCCTGCCCCACCCTCCCGCGCCTGCCCCACCCTCCTGCGCCCCAGCGCCTGCCCCACCCTCCGCGCCCCAGCGCCTGCCCCACCCTCCCGCGCGCCCTGCGCGAACACCCTCGCTCCCCTCCCATTATTCCCATTGCAATACCCGTGCAAATCCTGACTCATATTTTTTTTATTCCCTTCTTCCAGACATTCTCACCACTAAATAAATAACCTCCCTCCACCATCAAGCCTCAACTAGTATGACGTAATCCACCTTGTCTTCTATCAATTTTTTTTCAGCAGGCCGGCTACCAAATATTGCGATGTCTCAATCTGAAGTGACATCCCAGGGATATGATGGAGGGAACAATCGGTTACCCA